>JAGDYQ010000182.1:403356-528360 GCA_021962125.1 Bulinus truncatus | reverse complement strand
ATGACGACCAGTACTGTTTTTACTAATAAATGTGAAATTCTCTCATTTCCTTTTGAGGGATTTGAACCCGAGCCACGTAGAGCGCTTAACTGTCGACTTTAAGAGTCCTGGGTTCGATCTTCTGTGAGAACCAAGGGAATTTTCCCAGAGACTTGTAAAAGCTGGTTAAAAGTCCCTCAAGTTCACCCAACTTTAAATGACTTTAGTTGGTGAAGTAAAGAGATTGTGTTCACACAATCCATTTATATCCGTGGTTATAGAAACAAATGAAATTTACACTTTATCTGCCTAGGTGTTTTTCCTTTAGGAAACTTTAATGTTTATATATTTTAGTAAAGTCGCTGGAAGGAAAACACGTTTATCTCTTAAATCCCCACGAATTCCGCAAATGAAGCGCTGGTTGTAGTGCCATTTTTTTCATCATTACCAAAGCCACTTGTGATATTGGTCATAGATGTATCACGGGAGACATAAAAGGGAACTTACTTTCACCATGACTTGAATTCATCCAATGGTTTTCATTGAAAAACTCAAGGTCGGCAGTTAAAAGATTTACAACGCTATACCCACTGTCCCCACTCCCAGTTATATTTCGCTCAACTTTTTAGCACATTGTTATAAATACGCTATGGTATACCTAAATCAGAACCATACACTTTGTAAATAAAAAACTTTTTAGCCCATATTTTAAGGTGAATTAGAAAGATAATCTGTTTTTATTAAGGTGTAATGTAATCAAATTTAAAATCATTCAATAGTTACAGATTGATGTCTAAAAACTGCAATCATACATTTTAACAAAAGGAATGAAAATTGTCATAAAACACTTGACTGATAAGTAAATATATTTCCTAACAGTGTGCAGTACTTACCAATCCTGTTTGACTTTTATCAACATAAGAGTCGATACGTGGTGCAGGTTTTTTAACAATATTTTCATATTTTGATTCATACACGGACAGCTTGTCATCTTTGCCCACTAAATTAAAAAAAAAAATTATAATGAAAGAAAACAAATCGTACAGTAAAAAATATCATAATAAAAGACTAAAGAAAGAGTATAACTGTTTTCATAGAACTGTTGAAGTGTTTACTAATAATTTATTAAATTAGTCATTAATTATATAATATATAGTAAAAAAAATTGGACATCTATCAAACCAATGTTTTAGAAATCATTAAATTAAAAGTGCCTCAAAGTTATTGCCAATACTACGGATATATTTAGAGTACTATAGTGATATGTAGAATGTCATATATTATAAATGAAGTAAATTGCTTTACTTGTCTCTAACATCACCACTGTACACATGCTATACAGACACATGAGTAGTGCTATTGATTAGTATTATGTCACGTGATTATTATTTCAGTAAATGCAGTCAATTATGCTATTCAAGTATGCCCTCACTTTTACAAACCAGTGCTATTTTGTGCAGTTTTTTTTTTTTTTTTTCAATAACAGACACTTTCAATATATATGATTATGTAATTTATACACAATAACTGACAATTTAAGCACGTATTTATGTAATTTACTAGTGGAAAAGCCTGCTGAAGCTGGCTGAACGAAATCCGAAGAAGAAGGGATAACAAAGAAATATACGAAATACTGCAATAGAAAAGAACATGTGGCCTTTATTGCCATGTACAGAATACGATATGAAAAAACATAACAAAGAAATGTAAGAAATAATGTAATAGAAAATGACATTTGGCTTTTATTGCCATGAACACAATACGATATGAACAGAAATAACAAAGAAATGTATGAAATACTGTAATAGAAAATAACATTTATCCGGACCATTAGCATGAGAGAGACAGAGAGAGAGAGAGAGAGAGAGAGAGAGAGAGAGAGAGAGAGAGAGAGAGAGAGAGAGAGAGAGAAAGAGACGGTATTTTCCCGGACAATTAGCCTGAGTGAGACACGGTTACACGCATACGAACGGCGATAATTTGTTAGATTCAGTTTCCATTGTAAATCGCTTATTGTTATCAAAATATGTAGGCCTACATTACAGAGTAACTAAATTTCAACTTAATTTTATTTTCCCGACAATGTGTCCTCATTGGAATTATTCAGTGTTGAAGGGGAGATGAAAGATGTGAGGGAAGGGACAAAACAGACGACAACGAGATATTGTTCAATAACTAAAGTGCTATGTCACAAGTGGAGCACAATAGTGAATTCAACAGAGGCAGAGAGAATTAGGACTAAGTCTCAGCCCGCAGTTTCAGTGAGAGTTCAAAGAGAGAGAGAGAGAGAGAGAGAGAGAGAGAGAGAGAAAGAGAGAATTAGAGATAGTGGTGGAGCACGGGAGACCTGGGGAAGTGAGCAGAAATAGATTCAGGAGACAATGGGCAAACACATGAAGAAGTCCCATGGCGTCCCCATGGCCATCGCACCATCAGATAAGTTGGGGATGAAAGAGGAGCACTGGAAAAAAAAATCGTGCCATATTGACAGTTCCGTTGGCGGCTCATAGTATCTAAGATATAATCATCCCATCCTTGTAGGGACTTCACAGATCACTTTACATTTACATTGCCGTGACAGTTTTCATGTGGGCTCTTTCTATATACCCACCAAAGGCGAAGGGTGTAACGGCCACAGAGTCAGCGCGGCGGGCTCATGTAACTGATAACACCAAACGTTTCATCGGGGACATAACCAAGTTGCCACTTTATCACTCAGAGGCACACATGCGATAGAAGAAACTAGTTTACACAGGTCAGAAGCAATCTATCTGTAGACATTCTTTAGAGACTTTTTACATGACAGCGGGGGGGGGAGGTGGAGGAGAAGTGTGGCCGGACATTTCGACGCGGGTCAGTTCGACCCCTCGACACTTCGACCCGGGTCAGTTCGACCCCGCGACACTTCGACCCGGGGCAGTTTGACCTCGGACCATTCGACCCGTCAACTTATACAAATAATATTTCAATTATTATTTCTTTGTTTTAAATATGTTTATTAACTTTGTCCGGGTATTTAACACGTCTAGATTACAGCAAATCTAAATTGTGTAAAGCAAGCTATTGGTTAAGTAAGAGGAATCTTTGCATTATACGTACCATTCAGAGCCTTTATTTCTTGCATGTTGTTGTAGCAAGCTTGATTTAAATATCTAAGACTATAACGAAAAAAAAAAAAAACGAAACATCGTAAATATAATTGATTATTTATTACATTTATAAAGCCACCAGATTAGTACTAAAAACAGAATATTAATTATACAAAAAAATGAGCACACTGGATTTGGTAGATTTTTTCCGATCACCGCCATAATGGTAGTTTGTGAACTGTTAAGTCTTAAGACTACAGATAATTTTACTGGTGTAGACTTACACAACAGGATCATTGTTTATCAAACATCTTTTTTTATACTTCATTATCAAAGTCACGGAAAACAATTTTTTTATTAGAAACCTATCATTCATTTTTAAAATATGATATTCATTTAAACTGACAAAGTTGATTTTAATTCATTTTTTTTTTGGCAGAAATAGTTTTTTTTTAAACCGTTGCATTGTACTTTAATGTTTAGGTACAACACTAATAGAAATTCAAATCAAATATAATTAGACATTTAATAGTTTAAAAAAATCCAACAATAGCTTAATGCAGTGATTTTTCAATTTTAAAATATATAATGCTTACACATGATTTTTAAAGGGAACGGATTTAACGACCTGATCCGGGATCGAATCTTAGTAAGCAAAAAGGTAGCTTTATCATTCGTTTTTATTTCTTTCTCCAAGTTTTACTATTGATGTAATGAAAGTTGTTTATAGTCACAATAAGAAAACCTGTAACAAAAGATAGCGGCATTTTTTTTAGCCAACGATAGAAGAGTTTTTAAATAGCTATGCTCATTCTGTATAACTAGCTGTTCCCTGCAAAACTTTTGCATAGAGTTATATCCCCTTAGGCTTGATCGGTAGGCTGGGCTATTTTTTGGTTTCGGACAGATCCGATTTTTTCATGATTGTATTTTAAAACTGGAATACAGATGTATTAATTCTTTACTTTCGATTTAACGCAGAACCCACACCGCTATTATATATATATATATATATATATATATATATATATATATATATATATATATATTATATATTCAGCGGTACAAAAGTAAATATACTTACTTGTCACTTGATCTTGATCTTCTCCTCATGATTGCTGCCAAATGAAATAAAGAAGAATAAAGATTCGTTTTATATAGAACGTTAAGTTGTGCACCATATATACAACACGAACAGATAGATTTATTAAATTAAAGTTTTTATATGTACTTAGGGCCGGATTTATAGATAGACTAACTAGGGCCCCGCGAAATAAAGGGACCACAAAATGTCGAGAAGTATACAAAAAATAAAATAAAAACAACTTAGCATAATTTTTTATTGTTCAAAATTGGGTCTCAAATTTGTGTTGGCATAGGGCCCCTAATATTGTAAATCCGGCCCTGTGTGTACTAAGACAAAAACATACCACAGTCAACATTATTAAATTATATTATAAGCAAGGAGATGGGTAGTCTTGTGGTGTAGAGCGTCGACCGGAGAGTCCTGGGTTCGAACCTCAGTGAGAACCTTGGGAATTTTTAAAGTCCACCCAGCTTAAAATGGCTACCTGACTTTAAGGTGGGGCGTAAAGACGGCTGGGCAACCCTTTTATATGCCGAGGTACAGATGAATTATGCACTTCATCTGCACGATGAGCCCTTTGGGGCTTATGGGAACTTTACTGTATATTTTTATAAATGCAGTTTATGATTTAGTTTATGCTTGATATGTTTCAATTAAGTTAATAGAAAGTATTTTTTAAACAGATTTCAGTGAAGAATTTATTTGATACATGTTATGTTATGGATGAAAATATTAACTGAAGCTACATACCTCGCTTTCTTACTTTCCAAAAGAAGTAAAATAAAGCCAACGCTAGTCCAATCAAAATTACTACTACAGTAATAGTAATGATAACAATCTCCTTTTGGTTACATGATGTTTCCGTACTACGTGATGTATTCAATGGATCTGCAGTTGAACTTTCTGAAAACAGACAAAAAAAATTCACTCACTATCATATGAAAAATAAAAAATCATGACATTCCAAATGTTCTTGTATATAAGAATTCACAATATCAAAAACATCATAAGTCCCTTGATTTTTTTATCATATGTAGATCATTGTTTGAAAGAAACAATATATTTCCCCCCCTACTCTATTGAATGGAAACAAAAATGTCAATGTGTGTCATCAATTCCGAGAAATAGACCTATCAAAAAAATCATAACACACACAGGTACATTTTAAGGTAGGTCGGATCACCTGGCGCATATAGGGCACTTTATAAAAAAGATTTCTTCATTTCCAGCTCACATCTCTTTATTAGGCCGTGTGCTGCATAAAAATGTCCAGCTTCTTCTAATGCTCCCAACTGCTACTGGAACTTTACTTACTTAGCAACATGAAGCATCTAGAGCCACATTATCCAAATATAGTTCACGCTTTTATTAAAAAAAATCTAATCATTTTTCTTTATTTACTTTAATTAAAATATGTTAAATGAGAAAAAAAAAGTAATCGATAAATTCATAGATTGAAACGAACCTCCCGATGTTGTTGTTGCATTAGATGATAAAGTACTTGCCACGGACGTCGTCGTAGTTGCTTGTTCTGAAAAAAAAACAATAATAGACATAAGGTTATGATCTATTTTCATAGGTAAAATAAAAGATTCGCCAGTTAGAGAATCTAGTAACCCAATATTTTTACATAGTTAATAGACAAAAATACCCCCCCCCATAATGATTTACATTTCAAATATATGGTCATGTGAAATATGTTACTGATTAGGTGCGTTTTTTTGTTTAGGCTCTGTTTTATCCCCTACATAAACATAAAATATATCTTACATGTTCTGTCCATTTGTAATTCTGGATGGAATTTCGGAATCGATTTTTAACCCAATTCTCAATCACTCGATTTCTTTGAAATGCTGCTTACGTTCTTTTACTGACACAATGTACCGACCTCATGTACCGTCGGAAAGTACCGACACAATGTACTTAAACAATGTACCGAATGAATATGCCGACACAATGTACAGACTGAATGCACCGAAACAGTTTACCGATTGGATGTACCAAAACAAATGTAGGCCTACCGCGACAATGTACCTACTGAATGTACCGACTAATGTAAAGACTGAATGTACAGCCACAATGTACTGTATCGAAGTACCGACTGAATGTACCGACACAATGTACCGACTGAATGTACCGACACAATGTACCGACTGAATGTACCGACACAATGTACCGACTGAATGTACCGACACAATGTACCGACTGAATGTACCGACTAATGTAAAGACTGAATGTACAGCCACAATGTACTGTATCGAAGTACCGACTGAATGTACCGACACAATGTACCGACTGAATGTACCGACTAATGTAAAGACTGAATGTACAGCCACAATGTACTGTATCGAAGTACCGACTGAATGTACAGCCACAATGTACTGTATCGAAGTACCGACTGAATGTACCGACACAATGTACCGACTGAATGTACCGACACAATGTACCGACTGAATGTACCGACACAATGTACCGACTGAATGTACCGACACAATGTACCGACTGAATGTACCGACTAATGTAAAGACTGAATGTACAGCCACAATGTACTGTATCGAAGTACCGACTGAATGTACCGACACAATGTACCGACTGAATGTACCGACTAATGTAAAGACTGAATGTACAGCCACAATGTACCGAATCAACGTATCGACTGAATGTACCAACACGTTGTACCGACTGAATGTGCCAACACAATGTACCGAGTGAATGTGACGACACAATGTACCGACTGAATGTGCCAACACAATGTACCGAGTGAATGTGACGACACAATGTACCGACTGAATGTGCCAACACAATGTACCGAGTGAATGTGACGACACAATGTACCGACTGAATGTGCCAACACAATGTACCGATTGAATGTGACGACACAAATGTACCGAGACAATGTACAACTGAATCTACCGACACAATGTACCGACTGAATGTGCCAACACAATGTACCGAGTGAATGTGACGACACTAATGTACCGAGACAATGTACAACTGAATCTACCGACTCACTGTACCGACTGAACGAAAACGCAATGCTTTTTAAAAAATTCTCTACCCATGTCTCGAAAATTAAAGCAATGCAAAAACAAAAATGGCGGCCTGTAGAAGAAGATTTTTACTAGACAAACCTCGTTATTAAACGCAGTCATTTTAACACCGTTTAATAAATAGTTTAAAAAATGTCGGCGTGGCCGTAAGAAAACAAACTTACACTATTTTCAGTGAATTTCACGATACAAATGTGTAATTATGCTCAATATACTATTTAAATTGCCACACTAATTAATAATAGTTCATATGAGACTCGTATGAAAACAAGCAATTAAGCCTGTTCCATTCTGGACACAGGACGTGTTAGCGCATTTTCGTGTTATGTATCAGTACGTTTGTTAGCTTTCAGTAAATATTTGTAAATTTTGTAAATGTTTATAAATCCAATTGTGTAATGCATATATCTGTAAAAAAAATTATAAAGACGTTTCTTTATATTTGAAAAAAAATTATTGTCTCTTAAATCTAACTACAAGTGGTTTGTGGTTACTGAAATAGGACTCATAATTGAAAACATTCGAAATTATAGTCATTTAATCGTCCGAAAACTCCGTCAATTGTTGCATAGCTCTGATACTCTCAATTAAACTCAGAACACAAGCTTACTATTTCATTTGATGAGTTTCTTAATAAATCTTGGTGAAATTACGTGCTGCAGTATTTCGCACCAAATGAACGGGTTATTGAACGTACAAGGTGTATATATAATATATAAGCCCCTTAGGAGCCCTGAAGCCCGGCCCTCAGAGGTCCTATCGCGAAATGAACTTTTGATGTACACATGGCAGGCCAAGACCTACAAAATGATATATACATCATGGGTCTAGGACTTATAGTTGCTGAGATATAGCGCTCCTTTATTAATATAGCTTATATAGTAAAAAACGGTACTAAGGCCCCTTTTACGGCCCTGAGAGGTCAGATCGCGAAATGGAAAAAAAGTCACTTCTTGGCAGGCCAAGACCTACAAAATGATATATACATCATGGGTCTAGGACTTATGGTTGTTGAGATCTAGGGTGATGACGGACGGACAGACAGACAGACAAAACGGGGACAATCTAAAAAAGTGATTACAACAAGCAAGGCGCATTCTTAATAATTTAAATTCTGTACTACTTACCCAATGTTCTCGGGATATTAAACTGAAATGTAAATGAATCATTTTTAACGTTTGAAGCTGTGACACTGAAGTTCATAGCAATGTTTGCTCTTGTCTGTAGTCGAATTGTGAAAAAGTTTGAAAATGTTTGCTCATCAACAGTGGAGTCAACACTAAGTCCATCAAAAGTTCCGTTGATTGTGTACTTTTTGTTGTTGATCAATATGTGTCTACTTAATTCTGGGTAAGATCGAATACAGAAGTTGACAATGGTGGAATTATCTTGGGACAAGTAATTTATTTTGACGGTGTAATTATTTTCACAGAAATTTGGTGAATCTGAAACATAAAATCCCATAAAAAAACTTTACTGTCTACTTAGAAATGTCGTTATAACAATAAGCTAATCTCTCTATTATCGTGGTAAAAAAAAGATGTATTGACAACTGAGAAAATATTTGCTACCTAATGATCATTCATACTTTATTAATTTTGAATATAACTTATATTTAACATGATTTAAAACACTGAATAGAGTGAAAGAAAAAAAGGTTGGTCATACATTATTACCTTCTTTAAGTAGTAGATTGAAGATGTAAAATCTTTTATGCAACATTTTATTTTTAACAGTAACAATATAAAATTTGATGTCATCTCTTGTAATGTTGCTAATTTTAATTTTAATTTTGTTGCGGTCTCCATCTTTAATGAAATTTACTTTAAACTTCTCTCTGTCTGTGATGTTCAAATACGGCTTGTTGTTCCATCCAATATTACTCTCATTGATTAAAGTTTGACTAATGACACACATTTCGAGTTCTACTGTATGACCTATTGGTACATGCATAGTTGTGTTTTTGTCCGTAGAATCGCATGATTCCAGAGATGAATCTAATAAAAAAAAATGTTAAGGTAATGTAGTAAATCCCTAGACATTTTTTTTTGTTATTAAGAACGCTTCTGTAAATGCGTAACTTAAATGAAAACGGTCTAGTCTGTTATCATTAGTAAATTCTTTTATTCACTTATTAATTAACATCATTAATAAAGTCAACGAACATAATTCGTTCCAGAGAGTTGCTCTTAGTTCGAAACATCCGTATATCAATACAGATTTATCCCTAATGGATAACTGAATCCGATAAAAAATATCATCCTCTTATTTAGTATTATTGATAAGTTGCTATTATTTTTTTTTTAAATTATGTCAAGTAATAAAATGAGCGTATTGTGTTGGGCGTCTTTCGCTTTTACTAACATAATAGATGTTTTGCGTTTGCTAGTTGTAATCTGTTTGTTTTTATGTGTCGTTAACACCGAACATATCCAGTAACACTTACTTTTTTTTTCCTTTGTTGTAAGAATTGTGTTAAAACATGTGTTCGTCGCGCTGCTTAATTAAACTTGTATTTGTCCAACATAATAAATATCTAGCATAATTTGATTAGGATTTTAAACTCTTCTTCTTCATATGTGGCTATTGTATCTGTCTCATCACATACACATACACCCCCCTAAATCCGCCCCTATATATATATATATATATATATATAATATCAAGTTTTTTTTAATATAACTGTAAGACATTTAGATTAAAACTAATAAATGGTTTAATCTTATTTTGCTGCAAAGTCTTTAGTCGTGGCTAAACTATACTATACAAATAATTATTTGTTGATAAAAATATTTAAATACTTATAACAATTTATAAAGACTAACAAACGGGCACTGTTTTAGCTTTTGTAAAGCTAAACTAATATTAATATTGGTCGATAATAAAAAAAATGGTAACGTACATTTTATTTGGAAAGAAAATGAATTCTGCAACTTAACAGACCCAGCTTGTAAATTAAAATGTTCCTCTGTACAGTTTCTTCCCCTGATTGTTATGAGATATTCACTGGATATTGTGTTAGACATTATATACATGTCATAAAACCTTGAGGTATCACTAGTGAACGACAAAGGTAATCCTGACTTCACAAGTCTGTACACAGTGAAAGTTCCATTTTCACATTTATCGTTCATTGCTATTTTAATAAATTTAGCTTCATCTGAAAAATAAAATTGCAAACAACATCACTGACTGAATAAAGAAAAAGTTATCAGTTTTTACATTAGATATCTAGATACTTTTTCCAATTATACATTCTTTGCATGTGTAATTTGTAACAGAAAATAGCCATATAAAAAATAAATTCCAGCACTTGTAAATACAATGTAAACAGTATATATATATATAGAAGAATAACATTTACTGTCAATAACCTACTGGCAGAAAAGTTTCTAAGTTTCAAATTCAGCTTTTTTAAAATTAAAATTAATTTACTGCAGGCCCGTAGCCAGAGGGGGGCTAGGGGGGGCTGAGCCCCCCCGTGCATGACCTGAGCCCCCCCCCCGTGCATGATTTGAGTTTTTTGACAAAATTTTAATAATGACGGCTATAAAACATCAATCATTTTGTTTAATAAATCAATAATAATAAAACTTAAAAGTTTATATTTTGGCAATCATTCAGGCTATTAATATTTACTTACATATATAGCTTATCTAATTTTTGGGCATAAAAGATTGAATCTTATTGAAGTTCACTTCTGGGTATTTTGGGCATCATTGTCTTTTGGTGCTTCAACAGCCGTGTGTGAGAACAGTTTCTCAACCCTCACACGAATGCTCACCCCATATCGCAGATCAATGTTACAAAAGCGTATAAGCAATCTTTTCCTGCTTGCATTTGAAAAAGATTTAACAGACAATCTGAATGCTGAAGCATTTTTAGGTAAATTCAGTGCTAAACCCAGGCCCGTAGCCAGGTCAAAGTAAGGAGGGAGGCACCACTACCCAGCAAGGGGGCACCTTTACTTTTTCTTTATTTTTTCCTCTTTTTCTTCTTTTTTAAGTGGGGGGCACTCCACACCTAGCGGGAGGAAGGGCACAGCGCCCCATGGCCCCCTTGGCTACGGGGCTGGCTAAACCACGAAGTTTGCAAATTTGAAACGTATAATAATATAAGTTCGCAACAAGTGCCGACGAGTGGGGGGCAGGGGGGCCAATGCCCAGGGGCCCGGCGATTTTTAGGGACCCGGACTGAGCTGGCCAATCAACTTTTTAAAATATTAATATCAGCCCAGGGGCCCGAAATTTCTGTCGCTGGGCCTGTTTGCAACCTTGTAATAGTTTTATATACT
Source organism: Bulinus truncatus (assembly GCA_021962125.1). Taxonomy (NCBI): domain Eukaryota; kingdom Metazoa; phylum Mollusca; class Gastropoda; family Planorbidae; genus Bulinus; species Bulinus truncatus. The sequence continues at coordinate 516,861 of JAGDYQ010000182.1, read as the reverse complement.
GATATCTTCTGAGGACAACTAGCAACTTAAATAAGTTAATAAAATAACATTGGCTTATGACTTCATTTTTATACATATGTATAATAAAATAATAAAGTACAAACTCCGTGATTTCTGAGTGATGTTATTTAATTTGCAAATTTACTTTTTAGCAGAATTAATTTTATTTTAAATTGAATAATTGCAACTGTTTTTGATGATAGATCTGTTCTTTGTTTTCAATATTTTATAAGAAATATCACACAAATAGCTAAGTTTTATTCATGCATCTTTGTCGTTCTTCCCGGGTTGTACGTTAAACAAACAGTATAATAATATAAATCAGGTATCTATTATGTAACAAATGTGTAGCAGAACTATTGGTCAATATATTTATAACAGGAATCAGAAATTGCTCAGCCTCAATAAATTTTTATCATTAAAACTCTTTACTATTAAAATTTTTTTAACAAAACTGCAGCATGCCATACACTATTGAAACGTAGTTAAATTTATATATTTCTAATTAATAGCTAAACGATCGGTACTAAAATGCACCATTCCAGATATGGAACTGCAAAAAATTTCTTGGGGAGGGGACTCACTGAGATCCCCTCCCCAAACCTCTCCTCTCCGTTCGCAAACTTTCGGCGCTTCGCGCCTACATTTTCGCCCCCCACCTCCCCGAACATTTCTTCTTCCCCACCAGGGGCGGATTTAGGGGCAGGGGCCGGGGACCCATGCCCCCCACCCCGTTATCGCAAGTTTAGGTAATACATCATTAAATTATCGAAATATTTTTTGTTCTAAGACCAATTTTCAACAATAAAAACAGTTTTGCCCCCCCCCCGGGGGTCAATGTTTTGCCCCCCAATCCCCGTCATAGTTGTCTAGATCCGCCCCGATCATTTCTTCGGCACCCACCCCACCTCCCCGAAAAAAATTTTTCGCCACCCCCGAAAATGTCTTCGGCCCCCCCAATCCAATATTCCTGGCTACGGGCCTGATTTACTGATACTTATCTTAGTTTATTAATAATTATACATTTTCTCATGAAACAGTCTATGGAATTAATTCTTTTTTTCAAAACCAATCGTTCGTGACTTAACAACATCACTTTATTATCAACCTAGTGCAGTGCCTGGTGATGCTCGGTAAAGTATAGTACACGCAAAGGAACAAAATGGATATGAACATATATAACGGTTGTAACAATAATAGACGCCACTTCACCAGTAGAACAATGTAATAACCTTCCATTTAGAAGAATCTAAGATGGTAAATTTGATGGACTATCTTTTTGTTTGTCTTTTTGTCTTACTATTAATCTACATCATCAAAGTAATACCTTTGAACACAAAATAACGCCTTCGATACTTTGTAATACGAAATGTGTGCGTGAAGTCCCTGAAAAAACGAGATGAAATCTCTTAAATCCTTTAAACCACTAATTGGATGGTTTTTTTTAGGGTGCCCTTCTTTCATCCCCACCATAGCCGATAGTGCAATGTCCATTTAGACACCACGGGAGATATAACGGGAACTTGAGCCAAGACCTGAAAAATATCCTTGGTCCTCACCGGAGATCAAACCAGGTACCACGAGATATGATAGCGGTGACTTAAGCCATGGGCCTGAAATATCTGTTGGTTCTCACCAAAGATCGAACCAGTGACCCTCAGGTACAGTGCTTTTCCACAAGGCCATCCGTAAAACGAATCATTAAGAAAGATTAAAACACATTAGAAAAAAAAAATATTGAAGAATCTACATCTGAGAGAAAAAAAAGATATTTTTTTTTTAAAAAAAAGCTTTTATGAAAATGCAAAACTGAAATACTGCCGTAATATATTTATCAAAGTTCAGCAATAAATTAATTTATTGAGACGCGGCCTACTTCAAAAAATATATATTACAGAGAGAGCTAATCGTTATTTTAAAATTCATTGACCATTGACTAAATATTGGCTTTATAAAAGTGTAGCACATAAATGTTGATATAGATAGAAGCAGTTGCATTGATTATAATCTCTTACGATACTTGGTGAGATAAGAAAATATTGAATTCGGAAAAAAAGCTTCGTTTGTAAGTTTTAATAAATACCATATCAAAAATTAAACGATAGATTAATTTTTAAATATTGTCAATCCGACCACAGGAAACAAAAATACATCTTTAAAGTGACTTTGAAGATTGAGTATCAGGAGATGCTCGATAAACAATGGAGCAAAATATTTACAGCGTTAACATTACACTGTGCAACACAATTTTTGTAAATTATAAGATGTTAGGTGATTTTATATATATTGGCAATACTGATTTCAAATATGTAGTCAGAATATTTCTAGCACGTCATGATTTTGAGTTATGTTACATAACAACGTTTGCAATGTATTATATTTCCGTTGTGGCTAGAGTTCCGTCTAGACGGACTCCGTATTTTTTTTTTGGGGGGTCCGTCTATAGATGTGTGCTTGCGCGCCAATTGAGATTAAGAGTAAAGATGTCCGCATGAACTATTAATAAATATTATAAAGAAGTATACATGTTTTTTTTTTATTTGTTTATAAAATTTGTTTGCGTCACACTTTAAAAAATTCAGAGTAGCCTACATATTTCAAATTTACTAAATAATAATAAGATTATGAAATGAAAAACCCGAAAAAAAAATCTCGATTGTCGCAATAATACGGAGTCCGTCTAGACGGAACTTATACGTGTTTAGTTAAAGTACCGGTAATAAGTATAATTTGTTTAAAAAGATTGCTGAGAGACGCAGATGTGTAAACCATCTTGACAGTTTTTGTTATGTTTGTAGATTATTCACTATGAAGTCAAAGAGAAAAAATATCACCCCTTTGGTCAAATTTGCTTATAATGCTTACGTTAGTATGAAGCTTGGAGACCAAGACAAGAAATGGGCACCACACATTATTTGTGGGTCAGGCTACTTGAATTTGACGCAGTGGCTGAAGGGCAAAAGAAGTTTGTCAATTGCAATTCCTTTGGTTTGAAGAGAACCTTGAGACCATATCAACGGTTGTTACTTTTGCATGACAAAAACAGCAGGATTTTCTGGTAAAAACGAGGAAAAGATTGAATATCCTAATGTACCTTCTGTGATTAGACCTGTGTCTCATGACGACACCCCTTTCTGATTCCTGTGCCTCCTAGTGACATTGACAATGTCACTAGTGATGAATCAACGTCTCTTCCTTACGTTCATGAAAGTGATGACAGCTTTGATGCAGCTGAAGACGATAAACCTCATCTCATCATTCAACCAGACAAAATTTACCCCCCCCTCTTCACATCAAGTTGGGATTAATGAAAAACTTTGTGAAAGCTCTTAAAGGCAACTCCAATGCTTTTCAGTACCTCAAAGAGACATTTCCAAGGATGAGTGATGCCAAAATCACAGAAGGAATCTTTATAGGACCTCAAATTAGACATGATATAATGAATGACTCCATGTTTACATCAAAGCTGATTGATATGCAACATACAGCTTTGAACTCAATCAAGGTCGTCGTTGATGAGTTTCTTGGAAACAGACAATGTGAGGACAACAAAGAATCGGTCAAGAAACTTATAAAGGATTACGAGGCCATTGGAGCAAATGCATCTCTTAAGATGCAATTCCTGCATTCTCATATTGATTTCTTTCCTGACAATTTAGGTGAAGTAAGCGACGAGCACGTAGAACGGTTTCACCAGGACATTTCAGTGATGGAACAGCGATATCAAGGAAAATATAGCCCAGCTATGATAGGTGATTTCTGTTGTTTTATGCAGAGGGATAGCAGTTCAGCACACAAAAGAAAATCAAGAACTAGTCACCAATTTCCCTCTTCTGCAAGAAAACATCAGGACAGTGATTAGCTAATTCAGCAAAAAAAACATTAACTTTCTGAGTAAAGCTTTTATGTTTAAATATTACATAGTAGGGCTAAATTTCAAAATGGATTAACTTCACTTCTGGACGTGCTAGAAATATTCCAAAGGTATCACTATAATCAGAAAATTTCATATAATAAAATACGCATTATGTTGTTCAAGTTACAGAATTTTTTATTTATTTTGTTGCACAGTGTTATTAGTCTGAGTTCACAAATAACTATCTTTCTAAAAAAAATAAATAAATTCGGAACTGTAATCTATGTCGTCGTGTCATTAAGAAATAACACTGAAAATATTGTAAAGTAAAAAAAAAATGTCTACGGAAAAAAAGGTGCCGGAACGCCATTCTGGTGCGGTCCGCCAGAAAAAAAAAAGGACTGTCTTTCGGTGATCAGAGAAACAAATCAAATCGAGGATGCTCATTCTGTATATTTTATATTCTATGGCCTATTGCATTTTAAAGTAATAGATCCATATTCAAACCATTGATACCAGACCTCAAGAAAAAGCTTTTTAGATATAAATCATACAATTTCATAACCATTCAAGACATTTTTTTGATTTAATACACATTAAATAAGCCAAATAAAAAAAATCGTTCAGTCAGTATGTGTAAACGGAAATAATTTACCGCATTAACAATTTAAAAAAAAATTAAATTGTGTGCAATAAAACACTTTTATAGAAGAAATATAAACTATATGTCTATTATAAAAGGGGACAAGTGGTCGTGCGGTGTAGAGCGCGCAACTGTCGAACGGAGGGATCTTGGGTTTTAACCTCGATGAAAACCTTATGGTCCTTGCTGAGCGTTGAGCAAGCCACACAATCCCTTCATATGCCAAGTTTATAGAAACTGATTCTACACTTCATCTGCTCCGATGGTCCGTTAGGACTAAGTGAACTTAACTTTGCTTTATTATTATAATTGTTCCGTTTTCATTGGTAAACACATTAGAAAAAAAATAATACGATTTTATTTCGATTTGTATTTGTGCTTCATATTAGTGTGTTGTGAAATGAAATAACACATGATTCATTCATTGGAATCAACAAAAAATTCTTTCAATTAACTATTAATATTAAAATAGAAATAATTTACCTTTTAACAAAATACTAAAGTCAGTTTTGATTTGTTGTTCAAACTGAGATTGTATACTAATTGAATAGTTTCCAAAATCCTCTTCCTGTATATTTTCTTTGTAAAGTTCAATGTACCAGAGTACTTCAGATAACTTTCTAGAATACCAAGTCCATTGTTTTTCCACTGTGTCAAGCTTTGAATCTTTCATAACATTGACAGAAACTATCTCAGAATAAGCTAAAACGTTAATACCAACTCTCGCTGTATCGTTCACATTAATTCTTACAATTTTTTGGGAAGTAGAGCAGATTTTAGGAGGTACTGTGGAGAGAAACACTGTAGCCACTTAATGTAAGTATCTTATATTTATTAAATGCTATGTTTGCAAGTGTGTATACATGATATACATTTTTGATATTCTCAACACTACTTGTTAGCTTATAGTGGTTTATTATCAATGCAATTTAAAAAAAAAATATATCACAGCTTTTTTACTCTTGAAAATGACCTATCCTAATCATAAAAAAGTGACAAGTACTATTTTCTAAACTTTCTGACCCAGATATCACTCTTCCCAAAATAATCACACATCCCTGTATCTAACTGCTACGTTATGTTATAATTTATTAATCTTTTAAATTTTATACCTACTTACAGATATCTCCCTTCCAGTCTAAAAACACAGAGCTGGGTTTATTCTGATAATTGTGGACTTTGCACTCTAAAGCGAGTGGCTTTTTCGTACTATGATCATATAGTATATATTCAAATTTATCAGTCATGACACGTTGATAGTTCTTGGGATTAAAATCTTTCTCTGAATAAACAACACCTTCACATCTGTCTATAATTTCCATGCGTTTAGGAAAATTGCTTGCATTACATTGAAAAATGATGGACTGTTCATTTAAATGATCACTTTTCAATAATGTAAATTGACTTAAAGTTGACATATCTGAAAATAGAAGTAGTGTTTCATTTCTTATATAAACTCTGATTATCATTTAAAGTCTCACTAAATTCGCTAATTAAAAGTTATCATTACGTTATTTAAAACAAAAAGGAAAGCTATATATTTATCTGCCTTAAATGTGCCATGCAAACTTGATTATAAATATGAAAAAAAGTTCTTGTGTGTATCTCTTCGGAAGACGAACTAATAACAACCAAATAACCGTCTATGTCTTCTCCCTCTTTATTTCTTAACTTCCGTTTCTTTACACATTCATTTGATGCGTTACAGTGCTACCAAGAATATAACAGAGTTATGACACCCCCACAATCCCATTAAAATTTCATTCATAAATGAAATTTTTACCATTATACATACCAGAAAAAAAATAACATGTTTTTGCTTAATTAATTAATGTTAAAACTAATCAATGCAACATATATTACATTATACAGCAGTCCGGCAAAATAATTAAGTACTGAAAAGCATTGGAGTTGCCTTTAAGAGCTTTCACAAAGTTTTTCATTAATCACAACTTGATGTGAAGAGGGGGGGTGGTAAGTCCTTAGTTTACTTTAAGTAAATTCTATCTTCTTGTGAGCAATAGAAACATTGTCAGCAGGTATGCATTCAATACATTCAGTGTACTAGAAAATCTCTATCTAGCTAAGTACCTTTTCCAAAATTTCATATGCAAAATAATCTACATAATTCACTTTAGTACTTATACTCTTATTTAATATATTCATTACATTTCTTAAATAAAAATGTTTGTATGCTTTACAATATATTACTATAATAGTAATTCATTCTAGAAAATATAATATTTGATAGATACCTAATCTTTATAAACAAATCCACCATGTATTTAAAAAATTACACACAAAAAAAAATTTGCCAGTGCATTTCAATTAGAAATACTTGCACATTATGCAAATATTTATCAATGACAATGATAATATTTTAATATCATATTATTATTCAACAAAAAAAAATAATAATTAGGCTACAAAAGCGATGCCTGAATCAGTGGGCTTATTAGTGCATTAAAGCTCTTGGCCACAAAACAGTACTTGAATAGATAAACTTTACTGGTATTAAGGTAGGTTGACATCACAATAATAACAGCACTGCAACGTTCACGCTGTTTTCCATTACCACCAAGTTAATAATACTTTAACCTAGTGGCTATTGTATATCTTTACCGCTACCACCAAATAAATAATACACTATGTCGTATCTCTTCGGAAGACGAACTAATAACAACCAAATAACCGTCTATGTCTTCTCCCTCTTTATTTCTTAACTTCCGTTTCTTTACACATTCATTTGGTGCGTTACAGTGCTACCAAGAATATAACAGAGTTATGACAGTTCTAAAAGTTATTTATTTTAAATTTCATTAAGAAATATTACTGAAAGTAATCATATACAAAGTTCTACGCTGCAAATGAGTTAAAAGTGAAGACAATTTACTTTGAAATTCGCAATTTATTAGTCAATAATATCACTATATAAAAATGTATATTCTGCCTTGAAAAAGTGACGTAAAGTAGTCATTTCGTATTATCCAATTAGACTGTACATGTGTGCATTGAAGTGTCAAATTTATTGTAGGTCCAGATGATCACTAGACACCATTGATGTAGAGCAGAAAAGGCTCTCTGGCTTATAACAGGCACTTTTCGAACTGCGCCCACAGTCATGACAAACATTCCACTACTCGGGCCTCGTAGGGAAACGGGCAGTGATTACCGCCTTTTAGTGGTACAAGCAGAAAGTCTAACAATGAAGTCTTTTATGCATCACGCAAATGAGAAGTTCAGCCACCTATTGACCGTCTAATGTTCAAGACTGTCACCCGTGCTTCTGCATGCCAGTGGAACACACAAACCTGATTTACGCCTACTTTGGGAAATATAGTGATCCCTCAATACTACACAATGTGACAATGGAGACAATAAGGTCCTATCAAGAAAGTCTATATTGGTTTACTCTTCTGTAGTAAGAACGTCAAAACATGAGCTTCTTTTGGAGCCCAAACTTTTTTGCCATAAACCCGATTTGTCGTAGATCCGGCCGGCCAGTGGGTCTCTGTGGATTTACGAAACAGAGATTAGAGCCATATCAGAGGTAGAGTGCACATAAATGAGCCGTCGCGGAATGAAACTTGGCCTGCAACGAGCATCTTGATCCTCACTGACTCGCTCTTATTTATCCAAGCCGTAACAGTGGCGGGAGAATTGCCCGAGCGGCTGAAAGCATTGGTGGAGATAATCAAAGATCTAATGTCTCGGCATTGTGTATTGGTAGCTCTTCGATGTATTCCTGAACTACTAGGGAATGAGCATAAGGACCTGCCCCGACATACATTACTGGATGACACTTGTGCCAAGATCCGTGAGTTTAAACGCAATCAGTGGTTTTCGAGTTGGAACGATGGTGTGACGGACAGAATTGTCCATAGTCAATCAGAGAGGCTGTCCTAGAATGACCCGTGGTGGTGGCCTAGGAAAGTCGAACAGTCACTAATTGTTCAGTTCCGTACTTGGCATTGTCATATTGCATCGTACTTTGGGAAGTTGAGGCCCAATTTCGATACCGTTTTCTGCCACTGTAGAGAAGTTGAGGAAACCGTGGGACATATGCTATTTGTGTGCACGGGCTGGCAGACCACTGTGGACCAGTCGTGTAGCTTGGTTACCATTGGCCAATTCGGCCTTTCCCAGATTTGAGGAACACAAAGTTTTATTTCACGGGCTCTTAGAGACTAAGTCTCATCTCGCAGATAAAATGAGAGAGAGCTCAAAGAGTAACAATGGCTTTTTTTTATGTAAAGAAAACAAGAACAGAAAACCCCCTTTCCGAAATAATCGATTTCACTGTCGCTTAAATCTTCATTAATATCTGCGTAGCATACATAATATGTGGAAAATACTCTACATTACAATATCAATTAATATATGTATCGGACAAATGTTTTAGACAATATTCCAGGTATGCTCAATCCTAAGAATGAATTTGTGTTTCAACAGTTGATGATGGACCAAGACGAAAAAATAGGCTACATGAAATACATCTCAAAGTGACAATTTTATGATTATTGAAAAATTTATAGATTATTTTTTTTTTAATTTACTAAGTCTAAGAGTAGTCTAAGTTACATAGTCTTACTTTGTAAATAAAAAAAATATATAAAACAAAATTTAATTAAAAAAAAAAAAGGAGAAATACGATAACCTTATTTATATAACAATTTTTGCAGAGATTTTTTTATTATATTTAATTTTAAAATGAATTGTATAAAAATGTGTTTAGTTGAATTCTGTTATTTTATTGCCGGAGAATATTCGTTTATTTCAATTATTATGGTTCGACGATTTTACAATGCAATCTGTTTTAAAATTTAATATTTAAAAATTATGCGTCTCATATTTAACACCACAAAAACTTGTTTAAAACCGTAGATTTAAAACAAAAAAAAACAACATTTATGGAATCAAGAAACACGCAAGTAGTCAATTGGTATCTTAACAGGACAAAGTATTCTTGATTCTTACTTTCGATCTTCAGCCAACACAGAGAGACTTTGCTTTACTTTTATAAAAATTTAATATTTTACAAAAAAAAAAATAGCTTTTAATTCTTACTTCTGCATAATTTATGTTTGTTCACGTAAATACTGAATCTATTAGCTCTGGTTCCGTTCCTTTTGTCAAATAAAAAAATATTTTGTGGCCCGCGATCAATAATGTTCTGCCAACCCTGTTCTAGGCCATTATTTATATAATTATTGGAATCTACTTTTATTCTTTTATCATCCTTTAGATCAGTGGTGGCAAACGTTTTTTTTTTTGGGGCCGCGAGCCCAAAATTCAACCGAAAAATCTATTTATTTATAGCAAAGTACCAAAACGCCAATTAAAATTAAAGGAAGTGATAGTTTAGTCTGGTGTCGTCTAATGAGGCTCTGTTTGCCGACTGTGGCACGCGTGCCATAGGTTCGCCACCTCTGCTATAGATATTCACCCGAACCTTCAAGACCTCATACGTGCACGCTAAGTGAAATTCATTTTCGAACATTTTGACGTAGAAAACATAGAGAAATGTTTATAAACGATGTTCCATTTCATTTACAATGTATGATCTCAGGGATAGCCAAAAACGATAGCTAAAGAAGTTTATGGATGAAAGACTAAAACTCCAAAAATCTAACATAGGCCTATATATTGTCAACTAATTTCTTACTTACCGTTTTTTTTTATAAAAATGTCTTGTTCATGATTTTTGTCTGACTTGTTTACTTGTACCTTCCACTGACCTAAATCAGAGTCTGTGATATTTTTAATATCAGTATCCACAAAGAACTTCAGATTATTCATTTTTCTGATTCGAAATGAAACTTTATTGTTTGTTTCATTGCTACCAGCGCCATGTTGTTTGATGGATACTTTGATCTCATCAATGTCTGACGTCACATAACACAAGGAAAAAGTGACTTGATTGCCTTGATCTGGAACTGTAAATTCTGTCACAAAATTGTCTGTACATGTCACTATTGGACGAATGATTCCCGAAACTGTGAATATTTAAAACATATAATATGACTTGTTTAATATATTAATCTAAGTAATGAACATACTTATAAAAAAAATTCTCCTATGAAATTTCTCTTGCTCTGACTCTATCTATCTATCTATCTATCTATCTATCTATCTATCTATCTATCTATCTATCTATCTATCTATCTATCTATCTATCTATCTATCTATCTATCTATCTATCTATCTATCTATCTATCTATCTATCTATCTATCTATCTATCTATCTATCTATCTATCTAATCTATCTATCTATCTATCTATCTATCTATCTATCTATCTATCTATCTATCTATCTATCTAATCTATCTATTTATCTATCTATCTATCTATCTATCTATCTATCTATCTATCTATATAATCTATCTATCTATCTATCTATCTATCTATCTATCTATCTATCTATCTATCTATCTATCTATCTATCTATCTATCTATCTATCTATCTGTCTCTCTCTCTCTCTCTCTCTCTCTTTATATATATATATATATATATATATATATATATATATATATGTATATAAAAAAAGGAAGACAGTAAACTTTTAGGTAGATTTTCATCTATTCAGTGACTCTCATATATTTAAACTTCATGACCCACTGTAAATGTATTTTTGTTTTAACGACCAAAATAAAAACTGCTCTGTTCTAGCGCCACACCAGTAAAAAGTAATGAGGTTCGAAGATGCATCAATAAAGTACTGTGTCTGTTGAATATAATTAGCATAGTCATTCATAATAAAATGACTACAAGTTTAAATATATATATATATATATATATAATTTATTTAATTATAGATATATATGTCGTGTGTATGTATGTATGTATATATGTATATTTGCTTCTGTGTATATCATGAAAAAAAAAAATTATGACCAGCAACACTCGTCCATGGATAATTGTCAATTGTTGGTAGATCATGGGCGATTAGAACATAATTACATGATAAACGTTTAGAGAAATAAAGTCCTTTATAAGTTGATTCTTGATCTATTACTTATAGCCTACTTTTAAATGTTATGTTAGATACATCTAAAATTCATGTGAGACCCACAAGTGATTTGCGTCCCAATCTTTGAGAGCCATTGGTCTATTCGAATGGTTTTTCTATAAAGTTCAGTCAGAGAAATAACAATAAAATATGCTAAAAAATTATACATAAATTTACAAATATTACCTGTATTTGAAGTTGTATAATAAGCCAATGTCAAGTCCCAAAAAGTGGTCAGTATTAAGATCCATTGAGGTTGTAAACTAACTTTCATTGTGAAATCCAAAAATAAAACATAACCAGTCTCAGTATAAGTATTTGTTTAATGGTAAAGTGATTTATGATTCGACAGAAAGTGAAGTCCGCATTTTAAATTGTACACACACAGTCATAGCTACTCCGTGTAATCTAAAATCAGATGTAAGTGTAACTGATGTATACATACAAACATATGAAAGGAGAATACAGCACAGTGTTAAGTAACTTTCTCTATTTTTCAGTAGTCATTAAGCGAATTCCCGATTTTCTTCAACTCATGTGAATTGGAATTTCCTATTTATAATTTCGGTTTAGGCCGAAACTAAGGCGGTTCTCCCCCCTCCCCATCCGCCCCCACTGTATCGGCCTTTCAGCAAGTATAGTTAAGTAGACCAAAGTATAATATTACTACTATATATAACCATTAATTCTTAAAAAAGTACGTTCCCCTTTTTATTTGGTTAAAAAAAAAACAACAAAAAAAACTTCTTGACATATGTTGTTATGTATTTAGAAAGGTCAATAATAATAATGATGTTAGTTGATTTGTTGCTATTGTTTAGGCTTTCAATAAATATTTAGCTGAACAGTTATTTAGAAATAAAGATATTTCATTTGGCAGAACTATTTCATGTTTTTATCCACAAAAATAAACGAAACAAGAAATGGGTCCTTGCACAAGTGCTATTAATAGGCTCGAGTACCAAATGTATAGGACAATTAGTTTACCATTTTTTAAGCTACTGGCTTGAATCAAAAGCTTTCATATGCTATTAAAAAAATAAAATAATAAAAATAAAATGTTAATGTGGCTGTCCATTATTTACGTCAACAAAATAGGGGTGGGGGGGGGTCAAAAATTTTGGACAATTGTTGACAATAGGGAGTGGAGGGGGAGGTCAAGAAAAGTTGACGTCAACAATGTTACTTTCTTAAAAATTTCATATAATTACTTAAATAAATAGGAAAATTAAGCAGCGTTTGTTGTTCTGTGTTACACACTCGCCTAACATTCAGTATTTTAATTAAACTAACTATATTCCTACTAATTTGCCACATAAACATTTTTGAAGCCACCTTTTTAGTGGGGGGGGGGGGGGGTAATCAAATGTTGACGTAATTTTATAGGGGGGGGGGGGTCTCTGGAAGTTTGACAAGTTGTTGACAAGGGGAGCTGGTGGGGGGGGGGTAAAATCAACAAAAATTTGTTGACATCAATAATGGACAGCCCCTAATAGGTGTAGAACATGTAACTCATAGAAGTAAAATTTAGCTGAAAAAGAGATAATTAATAAGCGATGCAATTTTTAAACCGGTTATATAACCTTCTTTAGACTGGAATATTTTTATTTTGTGGACAATTATTACAATATGTCCATTTAAAAAAATGTATCAATCTCTTCTATTAATATCTATTCTTCGAAATTCACCAGACCATTTTTAAATAACAAAAGCAAAATTTACATACAGTGTGCTACTTCTACATAGAGTGTGCTACATCTACATAGAGTTTGCTATATTTACATAGAGTGTGCTACATCTACATAGAGCGTGCTACATTTACATAGAGTGTGCTACATCTACATAGAGTGTGCTATATTTACATAGAGTGTGTTACATTTACATAGAGTGTGCTATATTTACATAGAGCGTGCCACATTTACATAGAGTGTGCTACATTTACATAGAGTGTGCTATATTTACATAGAGTGTGCTACATTTACATAGAGTGTGTTACATTTACATAGAGTGTGCTATATTTACATAGAGCGTGCCACATTTACATAGAGTGTGCTACATTTACATAGAGTGTGCTATATTTACATAGAGTGTGCTACATTTACATAGAGTGTGTTACATTTACATAGAGTGTGCTATATTTACATAGAGCGTGCCACATTTACATAGAGTGTGCTACAATTACATAGAGCGTGCCACATTTACATAGAGCGTGCCACATTTACATAGAGTGTGCTACATTTACATAGAGTGTGCTACATCTACAAAGAGTGTGCTAAATCCTCATAGCGCGTGCTACAAATATCAGAAGTGGCCTTGAATGAAGCCGATGACTGCCACTAACAGTTTTTTTTTTCAAACTGAAAACAAAGAGAAGTACCATTGTCGATTTCAGGAACTTAGCTAATGAAACAGGAATCCTCGATAGCAGGATAGTCCCGATGAGCTGTATTAATCAGTGGCATAGTTGGGAGGGGGGGGCAAAGGGGGGCTCATCATGCCCTGGACGCTACTCAGTAAAGGGCGCTAATTGGTATATTATACTTATCATAGACTATAGTTTTTGAATGGGGGCGCTTAAAGGTATTCTGCCCCGGGCGCGAGTTAAGCTCACTACGACACTGGTATTAGCATCGACATTTAAGTCTGGTATGGTTGAGATTCGCATGTAAAAAAATTAAAAAAAAATAACAACATCATGTACGTGAGGGTAATTGGTGTCATGGGTGTATGCATGGGGGGGGGGCAAGGGGGCATTTGCCCCACCACATTTTGAAAAAATGTCATATAAGAGGGTGGCATTTGCTCCCCCCTCCTTACATTTAAAAAAATGTCATAAAGTTGTTATTTGCCCCCCCCCTAGAAAATATTTGCCCCCCCCCCCCGGAAAAATTCCTAGCGACGCCTATGATTGGTGTAAATATAAATTGTTAGACACACATCGTGTATAGTGTTCCATTATTACCTATACGTGAAATACAAAATAGGGATTTAAAAAAATTGTGTAGCTGAATGTAAATATAAAAAATAAAACGGAAATCAGGCATAGAGAGTAGAATATGCATACACTTGACTAATAATGACGTTTTTTTATGGAAATTCCCCATTAATCTCCAACTCATATTGCACCTGTGAAAAACATTAAAAATCGGGTATTACTAAGAAGTGCATCAGCGTTACACCAACGTCAAAAATTGTCTACGTGACTAAAAAAAAACAAAGAAAAGTAGTTCGGTACCAACCCACGCAAATATAGCAGAATGTTTTACAATGCTATAAGAAACGGTTGCCGATTAAAAAAAAAATCTTTATTTGAATCTTAAAAGTTGTGTGCAACAACTATTCAAATAGAATATTTTAAGAATATAATCTCTCCACACTTTCGTTTAATGGACTAGTCATTTGGTTTTTCTTTACCTACAACCAGCCAGGCCCGTAGCGTGCGAGGGGGGGGAGGGGGCCGGCCTCCCCCCCCCCCCGTGTTTTGTCTGCCCTCCCCGCTTATTTGTTCTACTTAGTAAAATGTATTACCTGCCCCCCCCCCCCTGCTATTGCCTGGCCCCCTGCTGTAGAATGCCTGGCCTACTGCTGTAGAATTTTCACGCTACGGGGCTGCAACCAGCGTCGGTTAAGGTCTCATTGATGCTTCAAGCAACAACCGATTTTCAATTCTTTAAATTATACAAATTCAATGGGGTTTATTCTTATGCTTGACCTTTGCACTCAAAATAATTAGTTTTAGTTCCCTTTATTGAACCTATCTATACTTAATATGTCATGGTCATATTCAAAGCTGTTCTAGAACCAGTACACTTTAAAACTGTACTTAAGAAAAGTAAACCTTTGGACTGACACAGTTCGCTTGACAGTATTTGCAGTAGTTACTTACACCGGTGACTGTCTGACTTTCCTCCACTTGTAAATAGAGTGTGCTACATTTACATGGAGTGTGCTAAATTTACAAAGAGTGTCTTACTTGTACATAGAGTGTGCTAAATTTATCTAGAGTGTGCTACATTTACATAGAGTGTGCTAAATTTACATAGAGTGTGCTACATTTACATACAGTGTGCTACATTTACATAGAGTGTGTTAAATTTACACAGTGGCGTAGTGAAGGGGGCAAGGGGGTCATCATGCCCCGGGCGCTACTCACAAGGGTAGCTAAATTATATATGTTATATATAATATTATATGGTTTTTGAATGTGGGGGGGGGCGCTAAAAAGAATTATGCCCCGAGCGCAAGTTACATTTTCATAGAGTGTGCTACAATTACATTGAGTGTGCTATACTAACATAGAATGTGTTTCTTGTACATAGAGTGTGCTATATTAACATAGAATGTGTTGCTTGTACAAAAAGTGTGCTACATTTACATATAATGTGTTTCTTGTACATAGAGTGTGCTATATTAACATAGAATGTGTTGCTTGTGCAAAAAGTGTGCTACATTTACATATAATGTGTTTCTTGTACATATAGTGTGCTATATTAACATAGAATGTGTTGCTTGTACAAAAAGTGTGCTACATTTACATATAATGTGTTTCTTGTACATAGAGTGTGCTATATTAACATAGGATGTGTTGCTTGTACAAAAAGTGTGCTACATTTACATATAATGTGTTTCTTGTACATAGAGTGTGCTATATTAACATAGGATGTGTTGCTTGTACAAAAAGTGTGCTACATTTACATATAATGTGTTTCTTGTACATAGAGTGTGCTATATTAACATAGGATGTGTTGCTTGTACAAAAAGTGTGCAACATTTACATATAATGTGTTTCTTGTACATAGAGTGTGCTACATTTACATAGAATGTGTTGCTTGTACATAGAGTGTGCTACATTTACATAGAATGTGTTGCTTGTACATAGAGAGTGCTTCTTGTAATAGAGTGTGCTACATTTACATAGAGTGTGTTACATTTACATAGAGTGTGCTTCTTGTACATAGAGTGTGTTACAATTAAATAAAGTGTGTTACATTTTTCGAAACATTCTTTTTTCTGTGTCTGAATCTATTGCAACTCATTGAGTGATCTGCCTTACTTAGAATTACTGCTGTTTTCTTTGTTCTGTAGATGTGTGCATGAGTCAATTACTTGTACAGTATTTTTTTGTATATTTTATTTGAAGGAGGAAGTTAATTTAGTTTTGCATTTGTGAAATTCAGCTAACATGACACACACGTTTCCTGTTGAGCTGTTGAATTGTCTGAATTGTGTGTGTGTATGTGTGTGTGTGTATGTGTGTGTGTGTATGTGTGTGTGTGTTTTTTTTTTTTTTAGGAAATTACAAATTAATTACATTTCTGGGAAGTTAATTGCTGGTGGGCAGATTGATGTTTAAGATAAATATAAAATAAAAGAAAACATTGGACATGCTTCTGATTGAAATAGAAGGCTATACAAATAATGATACCGAAATTGCTACTTTTAATTACATAATTTTAATTTATAAAAAAAAAATTAATGATAAATTGCCATCTGTAAAACAAATCATAAGTTTCATTTTAGTTTGTGTGCTTTGTTTGTTGATTGCAATAAGTTTTGTACAAATTACCTTTTCTTTTATGTCAGCGGTCAGGCAAACTGTAAGCTCTCGAAACGCCCACATGAAAATGTTTGCAGATCCCCCTCCCCCCCTCCGCCTCCACAAACTTCCACGACTTTCTTTTACCACCAAACTTAAGTTTAAATATTTGCTGTTCTTAGTTAAGAATTAAATCCACTATTTTGCCATATCTTTGATCTAATTCTTAAGGATATAAGAAAATCCTTGAATGATTGTATTCCTGATCAATAGACTTTGTTTACAGGAGGAATTCAATTTATACCAATAGCTTATGAAACATATAAAACATTTAATAGTCTCTCTCTCTCTCTCTCTCTCTCTCTCTCTATATATATATATATATATATATATATATATATATATAGAGAGAGAGAGAGAGATAGATAGATAGATATAGATAGATAGGTAGATAGATAGATAGATAGATATTTTTTTTTTGATTTTCGTGATATGGCAATTAAATCGATCACTGATACATTTCAGCAGATAAGAATGCACATTGCATATTTCAGTTGTTTTTTTCATGGTCTCATCAAGAAAATGTTATGATGTTATTGTATTCTTGTTACTCTCGTCTTATTGACCTACGGCGCTGCACCATTTATCACCTGGACAGGTGTGTGTAAAATGGATATGGGGGGGGGTTCCCCTTCCCTCCTCAACGATTCATCGAGAGACCAGTCGTGTGACCTGGTTTGAGGGGGGCGGGGATCTACTTCGGACTTTGATATAAGTCAGTGACCAGAAGAAAAAGTGGACAGTTAGGCAGTTATTTTTAGAACAGCGGCTTCGCTACATGAGACGTAACACGTTCAACTCGCCTTTAGTGATTGTTCCATCTGGATTTATTAGTTTAGTTGTAGATTAAAAGATAAGTGGATTTGTAGAAATAAATAAAAAGTATTAGTGTAGTTATTGAACCCACGTGTCTTGAGTCATTCTATATAGAAAGCTTCAACAGTATAGTCTGTTGTCGTTATCTTGATTCCCTCTGAATGTCAGTTTTAGAGACACATTTTGTAATAGTCTTAATGCTGCTTTTTTTGCAAAGTGCTAATGATAATGATGCTTTTTTAAAGAATGTTATATTCTGATAATGATATTTTTAAATGCAAGATCACGAGAAATATATATTAAGTACTAATTAAAAAAAAACAAATTAGGAAAGTGACAATCAATGAGTTTTATGCCTGTTGAGATGATTAATGCTTTTAATGAGATTTAAAAAAAATAACATTACTTTCGATATTTAAAATTTTGGACGGGGAAAGGAATGAGTTAAAATAAGTGCTATTGTACGTTCTTTTATAATACAATTATATTATTTCTATGTGACTGAAAATTTAATTCATTTAGAGATATTTTTAAATTTCAATTGCCTTTTTAATTAAATCAGGGGACGGCACTCATGTTGAGATCTTAGTTATGGTTTCCAACAGGAATCAGAACTGTTGAAAATACCGAAGACAAACCAATATAATGGGATTAAAATACCGGGAATGGATTTTGGGAAAACCGGAATTTTCGATAATTTCGATATTTTCGGTATTTGATCTTTAAAAAAATACTTATAACTTTTCTCTGTATAGTGTTGTGCTAAGGCTTCATACCCAGTGACTCAGGCACTTAACTACTCTAGTTGTCGAGTGACGTGAGAAATATGAGTTACTGTGTTTACTGTTTTCTGTAACTCATTTGTAAATGTATTTGTTGTGACTAGTTTCATAAAACGAACAGATGCTTGCGTTGCGAGATAAGATCATGACGAGAGAGAGAGAGAGAGAGAGAGAGAGAGAGAGAGAGAGAGAGAGAGAGACAGAGACAGAGACAGAGAGAAACAGAGAGAAAGAGACAGAGACAGAGAGAGAGAGACAGAGAGAGAGACAGAGAGAGAGACAGAGAGAGAGAGAGAGAGACAGAGAGAGACAGAGAGAGACACAGAGAGAGAGAGAGAGAGAGAGAGAGATTTAATGAATATTGAAATGAAAATATAAATGATGGATTACTTAAAAAGTGTATAATGTGCCCATATTAAATATGTTTTAAAGAATAGGTAATCAATTTATAATAAATACTAAAAAAAATGCCAATTAGTAAACAAGGTAGATATACTAATCTATATTAAAACACGCTTTTGTTCAGACTTTGACCAGAGGTCACTCGGCAAACCAGAGTTTTTTTTTTGGAAGTTAATGGAAATGGAGCACCTGTATGTATATAATTACCTGTAAAACTTCAATAGAATCAGCGCAGGGATTATGAAAATTCGACAAACACTGGTCTAAAACAAGGGTCGGCAACCTACGGCTCGCGAGCCGCATGCGGCTCTTTCGATGTCAGATTGCGGTTCTTTCAATGTCAAATTGTGGCCTTCCTGTTGCATGCGCAAACAATATCTATCTCTCTCTCTCTCTATATATATATATATATATATATATATATATTATTTTATATGCCCAATCTTAATAAAATACCACAATATTGGAACAACAATTTTAGTGGCTCTTTAAAAACTGAGAAAATTGTAAATTATAACTTGTGGCTCTTCCGTCTCATAAGTTTGCCGACCCCAGGTCTAAAAAAATGAGCGCTACGTCTTACGTATGGTCGTGCGGTAAAGCGCTCTGCTTTCGACATGAAGTTACCTGGTTCGATCTCCGGTGAGGACCAAGGAAAAATTTCAGGTCATGGCTAAAGTCCTCGCTATATCTCCCGTGGTGTCTCCATGGTCATTGCACTAACAACTATGGTGGTGATGAAAGAATGGCAACATAAAAACCGTCCCATTAGTGGTTTATAGGGTCTAAGAGATTTCATCTCATCCATACAGGGACTTCACACACGTCTTACGCTATGCATTGTGGTTTCAACCATAGGTATATCGAGATGAGGCAAAGAGATAAGATGTGGACGGTTGGGAAACGTTTAAAGAGAGAAAGAGAGAGAGAGGGGAAGAGAGAGAATGAGAATAAGAGAGAGAGAGATAGAGAAAGGGAGGGGAGAGAGAGAAAGGGGCAGAGAGGAAGAGAGAGAAGGACAGTAAGAGAGAGGAGGGAGGCATGCACATAATGAAGACACAAATTCAATAGATCAGTATTGGCCAAAGGGACATAAAGAGCCGATTGCCTCTCTGCTTATTATTTAATGTGGCTCCATTGATTTTTTTATTTTTAAATTTTATTACATCTTTACTTCAAGTCTCTGAATGTTTCTTTGTTCATTGATTTCATTTATCTTTGGTCTCTATAATTTTCAAATAATTTGAAACATTGTAATACGGCTCTGCTTGACCTTAGGCTAGTGAACACCCATACAAAAGTCACATGACTTAAGATAAATAGTGTAACATAATCTCAAGAACCGCAACGTAGTCATTTGATGAAGATTTTTGTGAAAACAAATACTAGAGAAAAAAAACAACTGATGCATTGGGAGGCTTAAGAAAATCAATTTTAGATCCCCATTGTAAAGTTTGCCGCCCCTGGTTTTTTTAAGACATACAGCTCACTGCCCTGTATAAGTCGTTCGCCCGATACCCGAGCACTGCTAATGGACAGATCAACGCTTCTGAAGCTACTACATCATTTTACTTAATTATTGTTTGGTTTTAATTACCATTGAGTGAATTTATTGCATCCAAGTTGATGTAACGAGGTTCAGTCCTAAAAATGAAATTAAAAAAAAAAATAATTGTATTGTTATACAACAACAGTTTATTGATTCATTATTTAACGTTCATAACTTATTATGAGCTTTTCATTTAACATTACCCATATACAACTCAAAATCTTACTTTGTAATGCATTCGGATGTTTGATTGAATGCTGTGCGATAGAAAATAAATGATCATACATTTAAAAAAAACGCATTGTATAAGGCACTATCAATTTAGTAATGAAATGGCATTTTATTGTAATTAATACACCGTAAATGATACTCACCGTTAACCACAGCAAGGTAAATCTTTTATTTCATTTCTTTTCTTCTAGCAATGATCACTATTTCTGATTTTTAATTTTGTATGTATATGATGCATGTTTTGCTTGTAATGCAGTGACTATTGAAATATTCCGAGATGTATTCCAAGTAAATTAGATTATTTCTGAGAATGTAATATTGTGATCGTTGTATAATGTTTATGAAAGTAACTTTAAAATTGACTTACCTCGTTTCCTACGATAAAAATAAAATGAAACCAATGCAAGCCCTAATGAAAGTGCCACTACTGTAGTGCTAATTGTGATTGTCTCTCTTAGGTCATATGATCTTTCGTACTCCGTGATGAGGCAGTTGTAAATCCTTTAGTTAAGTCTGGAATCAAAAAAAATATAAGACAGTAGTAAGAGAAAATAATAAGGTAGATTATTTTTTCTATTAAATACAAGACATAAATATTAGGTCATAATTATTATTAATAGCGCAACTAACGGAAGAGATTAGAACAATGTCATTATTTCGACTTGAGCCTCCATCAAATGATATCATGTCTTTTGTAAGTTTAGTATTTCATTTCCTTATCATAAATAACACAAAAAGAAAATGAAGAATATGTTTAAACACTTCGTTCAATTATTTGATACAAACCTTCTGCTGAGGTTGTCCCGCCAGATGGCATTATACTTGTAGGAGCCATCGTCTTCTTGTCTTCTTTAAATAAGTAAAACAAAATAATTTCAAACTATATATCCGTTTCATGCATGTTAAATTGTGTTGATATGTCATTTTCATGCCAATAAAAAATGTTACTTAGGCTCAATATACCATAATCTAGTAAATTGCCACACTAACTTTTTAGTGTTCATTTACATTAAATAAAGCTTTTTTTTAAAAAAAAAAAAAGAACTAGTGATTACACCAAGGAAGGCGCATTCTGAATAATTTAAATTCTGTGCGTACCCAATTTTCTCGTGATTTTAAACTGAAATGTTAATGAATCATTTTTAACGTTGAAAGTTGTGACGCTGAAGTTCATAGCATTGTTTGCTCTTGTCTGTATTCGAATTGTGAAAAAGTCTGAAAAAGTTTGTTCGTCAACAATGGAGTCGATACTAAGTCCATCAAAAGATCCGTTGATTCTGTACATTTTGTTGTTGATCAATATGTGTCTACTTAATAGTGGGTAAGATCGAATACAGAAGTTGACAATGGTGGAATTATCTTGGGACAAATGATTTATTTCAACTGTGTAATTATTTTCACAGAAATATGGTGAATCTGAAATAAAAAATTCCATACACAGTTGTACTGACTACTAAGAAATTTTGTTATAACAATCAGCTAATCTCTCTATTATCGTGGTAAAAAAAGAGTTATTGATAACTAAGAAAATATTTGTTACCTAATGACCATTCATACTTCGTTATTTTTAAATATAACTTATATTTAACATGATTTAAAACATTGAATTGAGTGAAAGAAAAAGGTGAAACATAAATTATTACCTTCTTTAAGTAGCAGATTGAAGATGTAAAATCTTTTATGTAATATCTCATTTTTTACAGTAACAATATAAAATTTGATGTCATCTCTTGTAATGTTACTTATTTTAATTTTAATTTTGTTGTGGTCTTCATCTTTGGTGATGTTTACTGTAAACTTTTCTTTGTCTGTGATTTTCAAATACGGCGTATTGTTCCATTCGATTCTATACTCATTTATTAAAGTTTGGCTAATGACACACATTTCGAGTTCTACTGTATGACCTATTAGTACATACATAGTTGTGTTGTTGTCCGTAGAATCGCATGATGTTAACATGCAATGTTGTTTTAAAGAAAATGAAC
This sequence comes from Bulinus truncatus, assembly GCA_021962125.1. Classification (NCBI taxonomy): domain Eukaryota; kingdom Metazoa; phylum Mollusca; class Gastropoda; family Planorbidae; genus Bulinus; species Bulinus truncatus. The sequence continues at coordinate 493,991 of JAGDYQ010000182.1, read as the reverse complement.
TCTGCAACTTTACAGATCCAGCTTGTAAATTAAAATGCTTTTATGTACAGTTTTTTCCCCTGAGTGTTATGAGATATTCACTAGATACTGTGTTAGATATTACATTTATGTCATGGAATCTTAAGGTATCACCCGTAAACGACAAAGGTAATCCTGATTTCACTAGTCTGTACACAATGAAAGATGAACTATCATTTTCACAAATATCATGAATTGGTATTTTTATAAATTTAGGTTCAACTGAAAGATAAAATTGCAAACAACATCACTAATTGAAAAGAAATATCAGTTTACAAATTAATTATAAAAGGCCACATACTTATTAAAAGTAAACATTCTATGCAGGTTTAATTAGTAACAGTAAATTGCCATACAAAATAAATTCCAGCACTTTTCAATATAATATAATAAGATAGAAAGAATACCATCTTCTGTAAATAGTTCACATAAGACAAATATTCTAAGTTTCTAATGTAGTCATTTATTAAATAATTGGTCAGTTTATATGCTGAATTATATTTTAGGAAATAATTTTAAGCGTCACTTAAGAAATGTGGTTACAGTTATCACTTGAAAACGTTTTCAGCGGAGCAAATCTGATACATTATTTATGGTTTGTTTTAAAAAAAAAGAAATAAAAAAAAATTAGTTCAAAATACCTTTTTTAAAACTCATTTAAACGTAAAACAACAACAATACAAACAACCACAACACAAACAACAACAACTCAAACACCAACAATACAAACAACACAAACAACAACAACACAAACAATAACAACACAAACAACAACAACGCAAACAACAACATCACAAACAACAACAACACAAACAACAACAAAACAAACAACAACACAAACAACAACAACACAGAAATTACTTGCCTTTTAATAAAACGCTTAAGTCAGTTTTGATTGGTGGTTTAACCTGAGATTGTATACTAACTGAATAGTTTCCAAAATCCTCTTCCTGTATATTGTCTTTGTAAAGTTGAATGTACCAGAGTACATCAGATAACTTTCTAGAATACCAAGTCCATTGTTTTTCTACTGTTCCAAGCCTTTGATATTTCATTACATTGACAGAAACTATCTCAGGATAAGCTAAAACTTTGATACCAACACTCGCAGCATCGTTCACATTAACTCTGACCAAATTTTGGGAAATGAAGCAGATTTTAAGTGATGCTGTGGAAGTATATTATATTTATTATATATTATGTATACAAGCACGGTATACATTTATCAGTTATATCTATTATATATATATATATATATATATATATATATATATATATTTATATTTATATCATTATACTTTTTCCTTAAATCATGTTTATTAAAAAAATTGATGAAAAATCTAGTTATGCTATTTAAAGAAATTATTTTGATTAATACAAATACCACTTTTAAAAGTGTGTGATTACTTAACAACATGAGCTAGATTATAATTGCCTGCTATCATTATATTTTTTTCAAAAAATGTTCAAAACATCCTATTACCTCTGAAAATGACAAGTATCTTAATCATATGAAGTAACCAGCCTAAATTTCTGTACTTTATATCACATTAATCTTAGTCATTGGAATGTGAATGAGCCAAATCTTACCATTCTTCTAAAATAAACACACGTCATTGTATTTACCCACTATATTAAGTATTTATTAATCTACGTAATGTTTCTTCTACTCACAGTTGTCTTCTTTCCAGTCTAAAAACACAGAGCTGGATTTATTCTGATAATTGTAAACTTTGCATTCTAAAGATAATGATGTTTTTTTGCTGTAAAGATATAGTGACTTAAAAGTATCAGTCATAACACGTTGATAATTCTTGGGATTAAAATATTTCAGTGTATAAACAACACCTTCGCATCTGTCTATAATTTCGATGCGTTTAGGGAAATTTCTCGCAGTACATGCTAATTGAATGGACTGTTCCTTTTCATTATGACTTTTCAATGATCTAAATTGAATTAAAGATGACATATCTGAAAATAGAGATAGTATGTAATTCTATTTATTAAAAAAATCTGGTTATCATTTAAAGGCTCACTAAATTCGTTAATTATGTGTGTGTAGGTGTATGTGAAAATCCATGTAAGGATTAGACAAAATCTCTTAGTTCCTATAAACCACTAAAGGTACGGTTTTATGGTGCCCTTCTTTCAACTCCACCATAGTCGATAGTGCAATAGCTATGGAGGCACCACGGGAAATATGTTGGTGACTAAAATCACAAACTTAAATATCCATTTTTCCTCACCGGATATCAAGCCAGGATCCCTGAGGTCGACAGTATAAGCATCTATCATTTCATTATAAAATATTACTGAAAAATATACATTCATAAATTTCTTCACGCAATTGAGTTACCAGTGAAGGCATATTACTGCAAACTTCGTTTTCTAAGTTAAAAAAAAAAGAAAATAATAACAATTAGATCCCCTAACAAGCTATCGAAGCAGATGAAGTAAACGTCCAGCCGCCTTTACTTCCCCAACTTATGTCAGGTACCCATTTAAAGCTGGGTGGACTCGGGGGACTTTAAATCACATCTCATCTGAAAAAAAACTTCCCTTTGTTCTCACCGTGGATTGAACCTGGGACTCTCAGGTGGACATTCTAGCCCAATAGGGTCACTTTAAAGATAAAAAATAAATATAATGCACACTTTTAGAAATTTAAACCTAATCTAAACCTTATATCATTTTCGCTACGATCATCGGCTATTGGAACATATTTTAGAATGAAGTAAAGCGACGTAAAATAGTAAGTTGAAATCACCCTGACTTAATAACAATCATCATATATAATAATACTCATTTCCAGTGTGCGTTAAATCGAAAGTAAAGAATTAATACAACAGTATTCCAGTTTAAAATACAACCATGAAAAAAATCGGATCTGCCGGAAACCAAAAAATAACCTAGCCTACCGATCAAGCATAAGGGGATATAACTCTATACAAAGGTTTTGCAGGGTTCAGCTAGTTGAAAATAATATCAATGCAAATAATAACAGGAAACCCTTTATTAGTTCCCAGTATAACCGATTCCACTGTCATTTATCTCTGATCTGTTTCATAATAGCTACTTGTGGGCAGCGTTCAACAAAGTTCGGCCAACCCTGTTCTAGGCCATTAAATGAAGTATTTCGCTAATTAGTGAAATTCACTTTTTTTTTTCTTTCATCATACTTTAGATATTCACCTGGAATTTTTCAGACGCCATTCGAGCATGTTGAGAGAAATTCATTTTTATATACTTAGATCTGGAATACAGAGGAAAATTAAAAAAAAAAAATTCCCATTTTCTTACAATGTAAGACCTCAGGGATAACCAAAACCGAAAGCAAAAGTCCAAAAAATTTTATGGTTGAAAGACTAAAACTTCTAAAATCCAACATAGGCCTACATACTGTCAACACGTTTCCTACTTACCGGCTTTTTTTATAAAAATGTCTTGTTCATGATTTGTGTTTGATTTTGTCACTTGTATCGTCCACGGACCTAGATCAGAGGCTGTGATATTTTTAATATTAACATCCACAAAGAACTTGAGATTATTTATTTTTCTGATTTGAAATGAAACTTTGTTGTTTGTTTCAATGTCACCAGCGCCATGTTGTTTGATGGATACTTTGATCCCATCAATGTCAGACGCCACAAAACAAAGAGAAAAATTGACTTGATTGTCTTGATCTAGAACTGTAAATTCTGTCATAAAATGGTCTTTGCATGTTACTATTGGACGAACAATGCCCGAAACTGTGAATATTTGAAACATATAATATAACTTCTTTAATATATTAATTTAAGTAATTAACATACTTATAACATTGTTTATATTTTGATATTTGTGTTTTGTTTTATCAGATAGATTTTCCTTTTTAGCCTGGTCCGTGTTAGTGTTAATGCTTCTATACGTCTTAAAAGTAAAACTGTATGCATATTTTATTGATTCCAAATTCTAGCGATGGTTACTTTAATTGTAATTAATTATTTTGGTAATCTATTGCTGGAGCCCGGAAAAAATAATACGGAGTCCAGTTAGCTGGAATCGTAGCCACTGCGTTGATATGTACTCATTCAATCATTTGATAAAGTAATCACGGTATGGGAACGCCGTCGCTATAAATAAAAAATCCTCTATGACGTAATTTCCCGATGGTATATTTTTTATTTTTATTTGGTGCTGTATCGTGCCAAACCAACATGCCTTTGTGCATAATAAATTAGATATTTTTTACTTTTGGTACACGGACACAAAATTACATGGGAAAGGTTTTTAAACAGGTTTCGTTCCATCTCAGTGGGTACTTTAATTGTAATTAATTATTTTGGAAATCAAAGACATGAAAATTGGCAAACTTTTACCCCGATTTCAGGTTTTATGAGCTTCTCTCCGACATAGCTCACTTACTATAAATATGATCGGTACGGGGAACCTAATATCACATTACTTACTACATTATTACATTCCATTCCTTCATCCATAGGAATTGTCACCTTTAGCTACAGTCATACCTGAGAGAGAGAGAGAGAGAGTGTGAGAGGGAGGGAGGGAGAGAAGGAGGAGAGAGAGAGACAAGGAGGGAGGGAGAGAGAGGGGGAGGGAGAGAGAGAGAGAGAAAGGAACTTCCAAAAATGTTGTCCATTACATTGCTTTAAGATAAATGTACGCGTCTTATTTTAAATCTTAATTAAACGTCAAATTACGCTTCTTAAATAAACAGAAAACCTTATTTTAAACCCGGGCAAAGCCGGGTACTTGCAACTAGTACATGTATATATATATATATATATATATATATATATATATATATATATATATATATTAAGGTGGTTCATTGAGACATGGCAAAAAATGAAATGTGTGCTATAGAGCAAGACACCCTCTTAAGTTTTTAAATCTGCTTATAGTAATGTTTTGGTAAAGTTTTAGCTTTAAATTCCAACTACAAGACGGTGCTCAAGAGCAATATAATATCCACGTTTTAGGAAATTCTAGCAAAATGAAGCAAGACGGATATGTAGAATGTTTTAAAATTAAGACCAGCAATAGCTGTTTAACATCAACAGTTCAACACTCTTTTGCAAATTAACCACTAAGCTTAAACATATGGATATTGGCATTTATCACAATTAAATGGTCAAATTATGCTGTCCCATCAAAAAAAACTTGAAAATTTATCCAACTCAAATTCAAATCACAAAAGCATGCATTATCAGTCAATATTATTGTCATTCTGACATTAAGGCCTAAATAGTAGACTTTTTGGTGATTTGTGTTGGGACAGCCTTGCGATTTGCTTCTATTACTTCCAATAAGAGTTGTTTTTCTTCTTGGTCTTAGTAAGCAGTGTGTGGTATTCTTCAAAAAAGCTTCACCGCTAGCTCTGCAGTGTCGTTCACAATACGTAATGACTCGAATCGTGTCTGGCCATATCGACACTGATGAATAAATCTGTTTGGTTGTGGAAGCGATATATTTTCATGGCATACATTAATTTTGCCATCCAGTGAGCGCGATTTATGGGTCTTGGAGCCCTCCAGTGGATTTTTCTCGATGGATGTCCCAAAACAATCAGAATCAACTCATTATGCTCCATTTAATCATCTCTGACTTGTTCCTTTAGGTGCTCTTTGGTCTGGACTTCAATGGTTGCATCTGGTAAAGTGGAGACTTCAGGTGTCCCCTGGAACTCTGAAAAATTCTGCCTGGTGACGACAGCCTTTGAATCGTTTGAAAAGTGGGATATCTGAGGAGTTTGAAGGTCCACAGCAGATAGTGAAAACCTTTGACAAGAAGATCTTTATTACATGATTACGACAGGCTAACCAATGAAGTTCACAACCTAGCCTGTTTTCAAGGCCAACACATACTCCATTTATTCTGCCGGTATTTAATGTGGTTGTATCAAAGCACATAGCCTGAATCATCTGAACCAGCTGCCATTCCACTAAAAATTTGTGAACAGCATTTGCTTCATTCTCACCAGTTCCAGTGCTCACCTTTGGCACATCTGTTTGTCTATTCCATCGCCTAAAACTAAAACTGGTAGCCTGTCAACTGAGCCTTCTCCAAAAATATTTTGGAAGTATCTTTCCACCCCAATGGATTACTAAAGGGCAAGTTGGCTCAAAATTGACTTTCATTGCTTTAGAAATGTCATGCCTAGCACTTGAAATAGGAAGTTCATTTGGATCGTGACCAAGGGTTGCAACAATAGGAATAAGTAGTCGAACAGCCTCACGATCAGATGTTTTATTATGGTCAAAGGCACATGTTGCACTTGGATTGAACAATTGGTTTTCTTTACTTGAGTTATCTGATCTTACTGTTTTCCTTATTTTTATAATTTTGGTCATTAAGTACTCATCGTCATAATCAGTTTCATCATCAAGAACACTGCTTGCAAATACACAGCCATCATCAACAGGAAGTTATGACATAGAATAGTTAAACAGTCAACCCTAAGTAAGTAAAATATATCACAAAGAACATGATACAGTAAGTAAACAAGCAAAATGTAAATTAATGAAAGTTCGGCAATTTTCGATAAAATTTTTGAAAAAAACATGGTCGTAGAGCATCACCTTGTAGTTGGCGCATGGTGCTGAAACTCTGCCCTAATTAAAGAGTTGCTATAAGGAAAAAAGTTATAGGGTGTCTTGCTCTGTAGGTGAAAGTTGAGTTTTTTTGGGCCACCCTAATATATATATATATATATATATATATATATATATATATATATAGATAGATATATATATATATATATGTGTGTGTGTGTGTTTGTGTGTGTGTGTGTGTACTCAAGCTTAATTAATTTCACAATTTATTACAATTTTTTGGTAAATGAATATACCTATTCATTTTTGTTTAAACAACTAAGAACGTACAATACGTCTAAGCAGTGGTCATCATATTGTGGGTCACAACTCACCAGTTAGTCACTTATGAATTTAAGTTGGGTCGGAAAAAAATAAAATTTATAAATCCCGATTGGAGATTTGATTTTCTTTAATTTATTTTAGTTTTTCTTAGAGGATAAGTTGAGAAAACAAAACTTGTTGCGTCGTGGGTCGCGATGTTTCAGAACCGATGGTGTTAGTCCAGTTATCATTGAATACTTGGTTTTAGAAATGATATAATATGTATGATAGCTAAGTTTAGAGCTGGAGAAAATTATAAGGACGATTTTCATATATTCAGTGGTTCTCATACTCTAACTCTTCGCGACACAATATTTTTTTTTTCACGACCAATCTAAAAAAAAAACTATTCTGTTTTAGCGCCAGACAAGTATAAAAATAAATATTGCAGACGAAATAATTGTATATAGTCGTATGTGTGTGTAAAATCCTTGTAAGGGCGAGATGAAATCTCTTAGATCTAATAAACCACTAATGGGACGGTTTTCGCAATGCTTTCTTTCATCGACACCATAGCCGCTGGTGCAATGGCCATGGAGGCACCACGGGAGATATAGAGGGAACTTTTGTCATGATCTGAAATATCGATTGGTCCTCACTTGAGATCGAACCAGGGACCCTCAGGTCGACAGTCGAGCGCTTTACCACATGAACATTCTTCCCCTTGTATATATTCGGTAGATTTTCCCCTTTTACAAAGGCGATTAAAAACTTTGAAATGAAAAAATGTAGTCCTTATTATATTTAAATGGATTCTCAAGTTATTGTTTATAAATGTAGATGTTATCGAGACCCACCCTAAATTTTATGAGACCCACTAGTGAGTTACGACCCAATATTTTTTTTTAAAAACCAATGATATATTTGAATGATTTACTATGGAATTAAGTGACTTAAATAACAATAAAATATGCTAAACACACACACACACAAATACATATATATATATATATATATATATATATATATGTATAATTATTACCTGTATTTGAAGTTGTATAATAAGCCACTGCTGCACCCCAAATAATCACCAATAAAAAGATCAATCGACTTTGAAAACTAACTTTCATTGTGGAATCTGAGGTTAAAAACACAACTAGTCTCAGAATGAGTATTCTTTTTAAAATGGTGAAGTGATTTATGATTAGACGGAAAGTGTAGTCAGCAGTTTGAAATGTAAACGCACAGTCATATCTACTGGTGAAAACATTAAGTACACATTCACACATCTGAATGGAGAGTACAGCGAAGTGTTAAAGTAACTTTCTCACTAGTCGCCACATTTATGTGTCACACATGAAGTGAATATATTTCTGAGCAAGACTAGGAATGGCTTTTTTTATTATATTTTTTTAATTATTTTATTTTAATTTAATATTTATATTACAATAAAAGAATAAAACGCAATATCGGATATTTATGAGAAGTACATAGATATTACACCACCACCTAATTGGATAAAATAAAAACATTTGATACCAACCCGCCCTAAATATCGCCAGGTGTTGTACAATGTCATAAGAATCGGTAACCAATCTACGAAAAAAAGTTATATTTTTTTTAAGTTTAATTTAAATTGTGTGAGACAAATACGCAAGGTTTAAATATATTATTTAATAAAATATAAAGTGTGGCTTTGCTTTGCTCTGTAATCGGAACACTTGATTTATAATTGGACTTCAAAATATGTAAACCTTTGAACTGTCACAGTTTTCATGACCATTGTTTCATTAGTCATTTGCACCGGTGTGAAATGTTATAGATAATACAAACAACTAATGGGACGTATTTTTATGGTACCCTTCTTTCATTCATACTATAGCCGATAGTTCAATGGCCATGGAGGCGTTACAGGAGACATAGAAAGGTGACTGGACACACCGGGGGTTAAACCCATAACCCACAGCATATAAAGGACATTGTGTACTGGGGCGACATTCGCTTGTTATCCTCTTATATTCCCGTCTCAAGTTTAGAACCAGACTCGCTGTGATTCACTTGTGTCCCCGTATCAAATTTATTACCAGTCTCGCTGTGATTCACTTGTGTCCCCGTATCAAATTTATTACCAGACTCGCTGTGATTCACTTGTGTCCCCGTCTCAAGTTTAGAAACTTAATCGCTGTGATTCACTTGTGTCCCAGTCTCAAGTTTAGAAACTTAATCGCTGTGATTCACTTGTGTCCCAGTCTCAATGCCAGTTTGATAGATGTATACAACTAGATGGATAGAAGAAGACAAGTAGATTGTCAGATGAGATTGACAATAAACGAAAACACCATAAATATCGATTGACAGATAAATCGATATATGGAAAAACAAGCAATTAAGCCTGTTCCATTCTGGACACAGGACGTGTTAGAGCATTTTCGTATTATGTATCAGTACGTTTGTTAGCTTTCAGTAAATATTTGTAAATTTTGGAAATGTTTTTAAATTCAATTGTGTAATGCATATATTTGTAAAAAAAAAATTATAAAGACGTTTCTTTATATTTGAAAAAAAAATATTGTCTCTTAAATCTAACTACAACTGGTTTGTGGTTACTGAAATAGGACTCATAATTGAAAACATTCTAAATTATAGTCATTTAATCGTCCGAAAACTCCGTCAATTGTTGCATAGCTCTGATATTTTCAATTAAACTCAGAACACAAGCTTACTATTTCATTTGATGAGTTTCTTAATAAATCTTGGTGAAACTACGTGCTGCAGTATTTCGCACCAAATGAACGGGTTATTGAACGTACAAGGTGTATATAGAATATATAAGCCCCTTTGGAGCCCTGAAGCCCGGCCCTCAGAGGTCCTATCGCGAAATGAACTTTTGATGTACACATGGCAGGCCAAGACCTACAAAATGATATATACATCATGGGTCTAGGACTTATAGTTGCTGAGATATAGTGCTCCTTTATTAATATAGCTTATATAGTAAAAAACGGTACTAAGGCCCCTTTTACGGCCCTGAGAGGTCAGATCGCGAAATGGAAAAAAGTCATTTCTTGGCAGGCCAAGACCTACAAAATGATATATACATCATGGGTCTAGGACTTATGGTTGTTGAGATCTAGGGTGATGACGGACGGACGGACGGACGGACAGACAGACAGACAAAACGGGGACAATAGAGCATTTTTTTTCGAAAATGCTCTAAAAATGTAGAGATATAATTTCGTTTAATATTGGATATTGTAGATATCGATTGATATTTCAATTAATGGAAAGATATATATATATATATATATATATATATATATATAGCTAGATTAATTTATTAATTGAGATATATATATATATATATATATATATATATATATATATATGTATATATATATATATAGAGAGAGAGAGAGAGAGAGACAGATAGAGCGATAGATCATTATCATACCCTTAACCGATGTGGTCGTCAGGGGAATATAAACAGACACATAAACAGACATATTCTCCATAGTTGTCTATCCTGCGCGGCTGTCTTCAGTTCATTCATTGTTAAACCCTGTTCTTTCTTATATATTGTCAAACCAACATTTCCACTGGCGCCACCTGCGACTGCATCCTCCTACAGTCCCTTGGAGAATAGTTGACACATGTCAGAACCACGCCAGATAGATAGATGCTAGATAGATAGATAAACCAAAACTAACATTATATATGTCTAACTCAAAACACTTTGATTTTTTAACATCTCAGTGTAATATTTTATTTTTTAACATCTGTTTAAATTTTGAAGAATGTCTACCTCAGATGTATTGACTTCTAAAACATTTTTTTATTTCCCCCCAACATCCTCTGTTATCGCTTGTTTCGCCCCCCCCCCCCCCATTTCCTTCCTTATTCATATTCCCAGCTTATATCTATGTGTGCGTGTGTGTGTGTATATGCGATCGCGCCTTTGTTTATCATTTGAGTTTTAATTTGGCTAATTTAGGATGTAGATCAGAGTTCAATGATTGAAATATCAAAGAATTTGTCAGTGAATCTCGTAGTGTTCAAATAGCAAGCTTCCAAAACGACAAAAGAAGTGAACAAAGACAGAGACAGAAACGTAAAAACGCAGTGATATTTTCATAAAATCTACTCGGTCACTGAATAATTTATTTACACTTACTGCACTACATTTTTGTTTTTTTAGCTTTTAAAGATTTGATAGCCTTATTACAAGGGTCGGCAACATTTTGAGAGGGAAGAGCCAAAAGTTCTAATTTACAATTTTATCAGTTTTAAAAGAGCCACCAAAATTGGTGTTTCAATATTATGGTATTTGTCTAGGATTAGGTATATCAAATAATAAAATTATTTTTTTTTGCGCATGGAACTGGAAGACCGCAATTCGATATCGAAAGAGCCGCAACTTGACATCAAAAGAGCCACATGTAGCTCACGAGCCGTAGATTGCCCACCCCTACCTTATTATTACAATAATATTTACATTTTTGTTATAAAATACATTCCTTGAAATTATTAATACTAATATCTATAACTATTATTTTATTAAAACGTATATAAAAAATTGATGATTATATCGGAATAAGGAATTTTTTTTTTTTTAGGACTGAAGGTCTACAGAAATAATGGTTGCACGTTTAAGAGGTTTGTCTGTTAAATTGTTTTCATACATATAAACGTATTCTTGTCGTAAAATGCTTCCATTGTATTGAAAGCCAACTTTAGAACGATTCGTTAAACTGGGGATAATTGACTTAAGAAATTAAATTTTACTTTGAATTATCCCCCTTTAATTACTATATAAAAGGCCTAATCAAAGTTAATGTGCTTACGCTGCTGTACAATTTATGTTCTCCATTAAGCACCTTTTACTCTATAGTTCTAGTTTTCTTTTAAAAAAGTTTTCAGCTTTGCAAAGTAATAAAAAAAATCTTTATGATATGATTTTTAAAAAAAACAAGACACAATATAAACAGTTTTTTTTTAAAAACTAATGGTTTTTAAATATATTATTATTTTTTTTTTAATAAATTGCAATATTAGCATTCAATTTCACGCGTAGTATTAATAATGCAAGGGAAGTAGCTCATTTATTGGTGTCATTTGTCAAATAAATTACGATTATATCCCTTAGCATTAAAAAATATACTTTTTTGTTAAATAAAAATAATTCATTACAAAATTAAATTAATTATAGAATTATGCATTGTCAGGAAGAAAAAAAAAAGAAACATATGGAAAATATTTACGCCACTAAGTTAAAATTCAAAAATAAAGAGGGCCACACAGACAGACAGAAAGACGGACGGACAGAAAGACAGCTGACGGAGACACAGATAGGTGGATAGACAGATATATATAAATATATATATATATATATATATATATATATATATATAGATATAGATTGATAGATAGATAGATAGATAGATAGATCGATAGATAGATAGATAGATTCGATAGAAACACAGTTACATAGATAGATAGATAGATAGATAGATAGATAGACAGACAGACAGACAGACAGACAGACAGACAGACAGACAGACAGACAGATAGATAGATAGATAGATAGATAGATAGATAGATAGATAGATAGATAGATAGATAGATAGATAGATAGATAGATAGATAGATAGATAGATAGATAGATAGATAGATAGATAGATAGACATACATAAATAGATAGATAGTTAAAAAGATAGATAGATAGATAGATAGATCGATAAAATAGATAGACACACAGTTAGATATAAGTATGGGTGGATAGATGGATGGATGCATAAATAGATGGATAGATAGATTGACAGGTGAGGGGAGGGAAGTTCATGTGGTAAAGCGCTCGACTGTCGACCTGACGATACCCGGTTTGATCTTCGGTGAGGACCAAGGAAAATTTTCAGGTCTTTGCTCAAGTTCCCGATAAATCTCCAGTGCTGTCTCCATGGCCATTGCACAGGGCAGCAGAAGGCCTGGTTGGTGAATGATAACATGATGGCAGATTTAGTAAGATTATCCAGCTAAGATACGTGACAAAGTTTCTTCGATAGAATCTTGTGATTAGGAAGATTCCAAGTCGGCTGCTGAGAAACTGTTTGCAAAAAATGAAACTAATGTCTAAGATAAGCGAAAAAACAACTCGATATACATAAACAATAACGATTCTTTCATTTTGAAACGGATTGTGTTTATTTCATTTGAGTTCAATATTTGAGTTAAGAACATTTCGGAGGACGAATCGATTTCTATAACAGATTAAGTTCGTAACCCGAAGTACAGCTGTAAAAAAAAAAAGTAAAGTTCCCTTAGCGTAATAGACCATAGGAGCTGATGAAGTGTAGAATTAACCTGTTTCAGTAACCACAGGATGATTAAGGCATAGTGTGGTTTGCACAACGCCAAACCGCCTTTACTTCCAAATCTAATGTCAGGTACCCATTTATTGCTGGGTGGGATTAGGGGACTTGCACGAAGTTTTACCTGGAATAAACTCTATTGGTTCTTACAGAGGATCGAACCCAGGACTCTCATGCCGATAGTCTTGCGCTCTACACCTCTCGGCCATCCATCCACCTAGAAGTACTACTGTAGTGAAAGATAAATAATTGATATAAAAAACGGCCCTGGATAAAACAATTAGCCAAATAAACCTATAGCCTTAGCCCCAGAACAAAATTTCGGCTCTATTGTATGAGATTTGACTTTTTTTTTTGTTCCAAATATTAGACCCCTTTCGGTAGCAAGCCCGGCCCTGGATGTAGGAAAATAAGAATATCGAATTTCGGTGTACATTATCACCTAGATGCAAGCAGTTTTAACCCGATTTCGACTTTCGATGACGACACTGCTTGGAGGTTGACGTAACCGAAGTGTCGTGCTTTACACGAGATCAATCCATTCGCGAAGAATGAAGGATGCAGTACTTTTTTGTTATTCAGAAGAATATGTGGTTTGTGCACATATGCAAACTTGACACGTATATTTAAGAAAAAAAAGAGATGAAAAATGATTCAAATAATAATTCAAAAGCATAAGAACCTATCGGAATCGCGGTATTTGAAATACTTTACTATCGAAAACACTGGTTCTGTAAAATGGATCGATTTTACGCCTTCTGATCAAGCTGGCCACGTTCAATGTGCATCGATCTAAAGGATGTACCGATATAGTCCTTGTATTAAAAAAATGAATTTTATACTGTTTCTCCATTCTTTCCTGTTTTTTTAAAGTGTTTTAATAATATCTTTGCTATAAAACCTTCATAGATTGTTCATTTTTATATTAAATGTAAAAATTAATAAGTTGAAATCTATATTTTTACTTTTTATTTTGTGGTTTTGGTCTTGTCCTACTGGGGTGTAACAGAGTAAGATTTCGGTGACTCATCTGGTGTTATATTTTTACGACATTGATTGAGAAGGCAGGAAACGAATTGTATTCACAATTAACTTACTAAATCGATTTTATCGATAGACCTATTTCTTTTGCTCTTATGGTAGCCTTATTTCACTGATATATATTCGATTGGCCGGCGCCGAAGCTAGTAGCAGAGTTGCAGCCAGGTTGGGGACCACTGCTAGTAGCAGGTTGAAGCCAGGTTGGGGACCACTGCTAGTAGCAGTTTGAAGCCAGGTTGGGGACCACTGCTAGTAGCAGGTTGAAGCCAGGTTGGGGACCACTGCTAGTAGCAGGTTGAAGCCAGGTTGGGGACCACTGCTAGTAGCAGGTTGAAGCCAGGTTGGGGACCACTGCTAGTAGCAGGTTGAAGCCAGGTTGGGGACCACTGCTAGTAGCAGGTTGAGGCCAGGTTGTGGACCACTGCTAGTAGCAGGTAGAAGCCAGGTTGGGGACCACTGCTAGTAGCAGGTTGAGGCCAGGTTGTGGACCACTGCTAGTAGCAGGTAGAAGCCAGGTTGGGGACCACTGCTAGTAGCAGATTGAAGTCAAGTTAAGTGGTAATATTTTCTTTTAACAAGCAAAGTAAGAAAATCAATGAATTGTTAGTAATGGAGTTAAAAGAAGAATTTGAAGAATGTGATCGTCCTACCTTTTGGAAAAAAAGGGAAACTGGTTGCCAGACTTGAAATAAGCCATCTTTGAAGGGGGAAAAGACCATAAGACTCACAATTTTACAAAGGAAAATAGGACCAAACCTGTGGCTGTAATAATTAAATACTCGCCTATTGTTTTGAGCCCACCTCTGTATTCTTGTGTTCTCAATAAGCATTTAACACTACTTATATACATATTTGTCATTAATTTGAATGGTTTCACATATATGACGCGACAATTAACACGACCAGTATTTGTTGTGAAAAAATATTCATAAAACAAAGAAACCTAATACTTAATTACAATGTAATCATTAAACGATGTTTATATTATTTATAAAAAAACAACACAAATTATCACTCACTATATAAAAAATTTATTTAAAAACTCAATTTAAAGACTCATATATGCAAATGTCTTCCGTCGAATGTACAGTTCTTCCTATTGGAGTTTCGTCTAAAACTGTGATATAATCTGGCACATTATTATAATGCTTTTCTTGTGTTGTGATTGTTTTCATCGCTGCAAAATAAATTAATACACAAACAAATATATATATATATATATATATATATATATATATATATATATATATATATAGATATAGATAGAGATAGAGATATATATAATACAAAAAGAGAAAAATAGAAGAGAGAGAGAGAGAGACAGAGAGGAAGGGACATTTAATGGATATTGACATTAAGATGTAAATGATGGATTACCTAAAGTGTATAATGTGCCCATATTAAATATGTTTTAAAGAAAATGCAATCAATTTATAATAAATCATAAAAAAATATTCAATTGGTAAACAATGTAAATGAGTGCTACGTCTTACGCTAGGCATTGAGGTTCAAACCCTGCTCTAAAGTAATGAGCGCTACATTCGCGGGACGGATGGTCGTGCGGTAAAACGCTTGACTGTCGACCTGAAGGTACCATGTTCAATCTCCGGTGAAGAACAAGGAAATTTTTCAGGTCATGGTTAAAGTCCTCCCTATATCTACTGTGGTGCTTTCATGGCCATTGTTCTATTGTCTATGCAGGCCCGTAGCCTAATTAATAGCTAAACAATCGGTACTAAAATGCATCATTCCAGATATGGAACTGCAAAAAATTTCTTGGGGAGGGGACTCACTGAGATCCCCTCCCCAAACCCCTCCTCTCCGTTTGCGAGCTTTCGGCGCTTCGCGCCACCATCTTCGCCCCCCCCCCGAACATTTCTTCTACCTCACCAGGGGCGGATTTAGGGGGAGGGGCCGGTGCATGCCCCCCCACCCCCGTTATCGCAAGTTTAGGTAATACATCATTAAATTATCGAAATATTTTTTGTTCTAAGACCAATTTTTAACAATGAAAACAGTTTTGCCCCCCCCCTTCCCAATCAAATTTTTGCCCCCCTTCCCCGTCAAAGTTGTCTAGATCCGCCCCCTGTGCCCCAGGATCATTTCTTCGCCCCCCCCCCCCCCGAAAAAAATTTCTTCGCCCCCCCCCCCAATACAATAATCCTGGCTACGGGCCTGTGCCTATGGTGGGGATGAAAGAAGGGCACCATAAAAACTGTCCGATTAGTGGTTAATAGAATCTAAGAGATTTCATCTCATCCTTACAGGGACTTCACACACATCTTACGCTAGGCAATACGGTTCAAACCCTGCTCTAAAATAATGAGCGCTACATCTTATGCTAAGCATTGCAGTTCAAACCATAGTGATATCGAGAGGAGGTGAAGCGATAAGCTGTGGACGTTTTCGAAATTTTAAAAGAGAGAAAGGGAGAGAGAGAGAGAGAGGAGGGAGACATGCACATTATGAAGACAAATATTCAGTAGACCCTTATCGGCCAAAGTGACCAATAGAGCCGATCGCCTCTCTGCTTACTATTTTACTGTTGTTGTTTTTTTTAAATTTTACTTTATGTCAGTGGATGTTTCTTTGTTTATTGACCTCACGTATGTTTGGCTCTTTATAATGTTCAAATAATTTGAAACATGGGATTTCCGCTCTCATTGACCTCTGACCTCAGGCCAGTGAAACCACATACAGAAGCTATGCATATTATTGTTATCGTAGGACTGAAGGTAAAAATAGTGTAACATAACTTTAAGATCCGCAACGTGGTCATTTTATCAACATTTTGTAAACACAAATAATAGAGGAAAAAACTGTTGCATTGGGAGCCTAAAGAAAATCATCTTAGAGCCCCATTTAAAGTTAGCCAACCCTGGTTTATAGCCTACACATACAACTGTCTGCCCTGTATATTTTGTACCCGCACATTGCTAATTCCGCCCCTAGACAGATAAAAGCTTCTCAAGTTACATTTTTTTACAGAATGAGTAGTTGGTTTGATTTACCTATGAACGACTTTATTGCATCCAAGTTGATGTAACGAGGTTCCGGCCTAAAATGGATTTAAAAAAGAACTTTATCACAACATCATCAACAGTAAACTAATTCATTATTGAACTTTCATAAGTTATTATGAGTTTTTCATTTAACATTACCCATATAAAACTCAAAATCTTACTTTGTAATGCATTCGGAGGTTTGATTGAATTCTGTGCGATAGAAAAAATAAATAATCATAATTGTAAATACATTTTATATGACATTATCAATTTAGTACTAAAAGGACATTTTACTGTTAGTATTGCATCTAAATGATACACACCGCTAATCTGTAATACACATTAAGAAAAAATATTTTATTTCATTTCCTTTCTTCTAGTAATCCTAGCTATTTCTGATTTTTTTTTTGTATGTAGATGGATCATGTTTTGCTTATAGTGCAGTGACAATTGAAATGTTCCGAGATGTATTCCAAGTAAATTACATTATTTCTAAGAATTTAAAATTGTGATCGTGGAATGATGTTGATGAAGAAAGTAACTTGACAATTGACTTACTTCGTTTCCTACGATAAAAATAAAATAAAATCAATGCAAGTCCTAATGAAAGTGCCACTACTGTAGTACTAATTGTGATTGTCTCTCTTTGGTCATATGATCTTTCCGTACTTCGTGATGGGATAGTTGTATGTCCGTTAGTTAATTCTGGAAACAAAGAATAAATAACACGGTAGTGAGAGGAAATAATAAGGTAGATAATTTGTGAAATAAATACAACACATAAACAAAAAGTCATAAGTATATTTTAATTATTTTTTTTTAATTGCGAGACTCAGACAGGAAGTCTATAGAACATTGCCATTATTTCGACAGGAGCCTTCATAAAAAATTTAGGATTTCTATTGCAATTTAATTATTGCTTTTCTTTAATTTAAATAATACAAAGTGAAGAAGAAATATCTTTAATTAAATAATACAAAGTGAAGAATATTTGATACAAACCTTCAAATGAGAATGTCCACTCAGGTGACGCAATACTCGTATGAGACTTCGTAGTTTTCACTTCTTTAAAGTAGTAACAGACATTATTTCAAACTATACAACCGTTTCATGTACTTAATAAATTGTGTTGAAATGGTCATTATTTTGCCAATTAAAAAAAAATATTACTTAAGCTCAGAGTTCAGTGTTGCAAGCAGGGGTGGACTGGGGAGTTCAAGCGGCCCGGGAAAAAAACAACAAAAAGCGGCCCTAACTTCATGAATTTTATTTTCCTTATGCATTTTTTCATCCAAACCCGAGGGCCGAGGCCTCCAAAGTCATGGGTCATTTTACAAATTACAAAATACAGTAAAAAAGCGATAAATGGAATATATAATTTATAATTGTATATATAATATAAAAAAATGCGTCAATTCAAGTTACAAATCAATTTATCGGACTCAGTGTGATGGTGTTTATAGTATAAGCAACTTCTTTAAGCTGGGTGCCATTTCGGCTACATGATCTATAATTGTGTCACTATTTAGTTCACTCAAAACATCGATTTCTGTTGACAAAAGCATAAAAGCTTCAAGGTGTGTAGAAGACAATGAGCTTCGCAAGCGATTCTTAATGTATTTCAGAGAAGATCTCTCACAAGCTACTTGGGTAGAAAACAGAGTCAATAAAAGTTTATGTGCACTAAAGAGATACTTGTATGTTTGCCAGATTTGCATTCTTGAAAATCCTCACACTTATTCACAACTTGGTAGTCCCAGAGTTCATGGGCGAATCTTCATTGACGCTGTCCTCTACGGAATCATCGAACATTTGGAGAAGGTATTCGTCGGGGACAGATTTTTAAATTTGTCCCATTTCTGCGCAAATCAAATTTAACGAGAATACTGCTAAGGCGCTGCATCGCTGATGTAGCCAAACCTTGTTGTTTAATATCCTCAAAATTCTGTGGATCAATACAGGTAATATCTGCGTATAAGGAATCGTGACTTTCAAATCGCTTTTCAATAGTTTTTACAATTTTGTCCATTATGCAGTTATGAACTTCAATGCGATATCTGTCCGCTGCATTATTTCCTACTACCTCGTGCGTTCTTCTCTCATCAGACATCGCTTTTGGTTTGTGTAAACGTTTCTCTATAAAATTTTCCTCAATGGTAATTTCAACATTTTCTTCTTTCAACTTGTTATTAGCCCAGGACACAAATCGTTTGGCACTGTCGAGAACACCATCGAAATCTCTTGAAATATTTTCTAACAACTTACAGTACAATATACATGTCACAGAGTGACTGTGTGCGCTGTGGGGTGAATAACGGTATGGTATGTATGGGCAGGGGAGAGCATGAGTGTGTAACTGGAGACTGTATTGTATTCTCTGTGGGTCAGTGTGGGTGTGTGTAACTGGACATTGAACGGCAGAGTACGATGACCCTTGGACAGCGAGGTCGTTCTTGGAGTTCAGTGTTTATTAATGTATATTTTTGCTTGGACTGTATGACCCACAGAGAATACAATACAGTCTCCAGTTACACACTCATGCTCTCCCCTGCCCATACATACCATACCGTTATTCACCCCACAGCGCACACAGTCACTCTGTGACAATACATTACGGTATGCTTGTAGTGCATCCATTCCGGTGGTTTTTAAATAATTAGAATGCGATCATGTGTGCTGGAATATTCTTAAGTATAGTTTTGCAGTGACAACAGTTTCAAACTTGATACACTTATCTAGTAAAGTTTGTGTATCCCTGATTAAACGACGACACAATTGATCATGGAAATTTCTTGGAAATATTATTACTCTTGTCAAAATTTGAACCAATAATTAAAAAAAAACATCTTGATATAATGTGGTTATTGAGAAAAGTAATGACAGACATGCATCTAATTTGGTGAATAAGGGGAGGGGAAATTTGATTACCCTCATATCGAAGACGACATTAAATTATATCATTGATGCTAATAGAAAAAAATAATTAAGAAAACCATTTCGGATGATATTAATTCTGCTGGTGTGTTTTCAGTTCAATTAGATACAACTCAGGATATTAGTGTGATGGACCAATGTTCAATAATTATATGTAACAGCATCATTTTTGACCGACAACTAAGACCACGTTTTCCAATCATTTTCAGAATCTCAATTACCCTTTCCAGCACTTGTCTCTTTTCTTGAACTTGTTGGCACCTTTATTTTATAAAGCTGAGAGAATAAAATGCTATCAATGTCTCTTTCACTTACAGACATTATATAAGCCTTCACACACTTCTCGTGATATTTGCTGTTTTCATGTCCCCTGTAATCTTTGATATACGTTTCCAGGAATTCATATGCTTAGCATACTGTGCAAAACAAAGCTTTAGATTCTTTACAGTATGACACCCAATTTCTATTGATACCATTGCTTCTGAAAAAATACTCGATGCGCATTTGTAAATTGTAGATCAGTTTCACTCGCACTTGGTTGTATAGGGTGAAATCTTAAACAATGATTGTAAAGTATTCTGTCGAGGACGTTTGAAATAGTAACTGGTGTTTTTATCATCGATAACTGAAGTTTCTGGAGTATCATTTTCGGGATTTAGATTTGCCACTGCCAACGTTGTTTTCATAAATATTGTGTTGTCAGTTAACTCCGTAACATTTTCTAAATGTAAGGTGGGAATTAAGTTTGTTGGCACTACTGAATGCTGATTGTTGTCATCGCTTTGATTTGTGTCGGGTTGTGTACTTGTAGAATGTGTTTGTTGAGAGACAGTGTCTTTAGTTTGAAATGGAGTGGCTTTAAATAAATCGACTAGATTTCGGCATTTAGCTCCATCTTTAGCAAGAATTTTTAGTTTCTTTTTCGCACCACCTTTACATTTAAATTTTGAATTTATATCACTCATAACCGTAAAATATTTTATTTAATTAATGTTATTTATAATTAACTAACAAATAAAAAATAATTTTTAATAAAGCAAACTCAACTAAAGTAGAATGGAAGATGTAAATTCTAACATGGCGGTTAAACGTGAACATCCCTAGTACGGAGCTCTTTATTGACGTAAGAGTACGGCCGCTGTTGGTTTGGACATTATGGACAGCCATTTTGGTAGTTGCCTCTAATATCACCGCATATTAGTTATTAATTATCACCGGTCCTGGCGGCCCACCGGGAATCTTCCCGGTGTCCCGGCGCGGCCCAGTCCACCCCTGGTTGCAAGTTACTAGATGAGAGTTAATTTACTTTAAATAAAACTTTTTTTCATAGAAAAAGTTATCAAAACTAGGAAGGCACATTCTGAATAACTTAAATTATGTGCTACTTACCCAATGTTCTCGTCATATCAAACTTAAATGTAAATGAATCGTTTTTAACATTGAAAGTTGTGACACTAAAGTTCATAGCATTGTTTGCTCTTGTCTGTATTCGAATTGTTATAAAGTTTGAAAATGTTTGTTCATCATCAGCGGAGTCGATACTTAGTCCTTCAAAACTTCCGTTGATTCTGTGCAGTTTGTTATTGATCAATATGTGTCTACT
The DNA here is from genome assembly GCA_021962125.1 of Bulinus truncatus. Taxonomy (NCBI): domain Eukaryota; kingdom Metazoa; phylum Mollusca; class Gastropoda; family Planorbidae; genus Bulinus; species Bulinus truncatus. Next base: position 472,168 of record JAGDYQ010000182.1, on the reverse strand, counting down.
TAATACTGGGTAAGATCGAATACAGAAGTTAACACTGATGGAATTATCTTGGTACAAGTAATTTATTTCGACTTTATCTTGATTTTCACAGAAATATGGTGAGTCTGAAATTATTATCATTATTTTTTGTTATTTAAAGCGAAATTATTGACAATCAAGTGAAAAAAAATCTTAAAAAATTTTTCTAACTACTAAAATATGTTATTTTAACAAGAAGCTAATCTCTCAATAATCAGGGTTTAAAAAAAGATTCACTAAAAATTGAAACAAACATTCTTTTCCTAATAATTATTCAAACTTCGTTAATTTTAAATATAACTTAAAATTTAACATAATTTAAACACATTGAATAGAGTGAATGAAAGGTGGGATAATAAATTATTACCTTCTTTAAGAAGTAGATTGAAGATGTAAGATCTTTTATGTAACAAATCATTTTTTGCAGTAACAATATAAAATTTGATGTCATCTCTTGTAATGTTACTTATTTTAATTTTAATTTTGTTGTGGTCTCCATCATTAGTGATATTTACTGTAAACTTCTCTTTGTCTTTAATTTTCAAATACGGCGTATTGTTCCATCCGATACTATACTCATTAATTAAAGCTTGACTAATGACACACATTTCGAGCTCTACTGTATGACCTATTAGTACATACATAGTTGTGAAGTTGTCCGTAGAATCGCATGATTCCAGAGTTGAACCTTGAGAAAAAACTGTTTCGTTTGCAAATTTTAATGTCATGTTGCAAATTCCAAGAAAATTATTTGACGTTTGTGTAATTCCATTTCTTAAAAGAAAATGATCTGGTATGTTAACAACTGTAGATGTTTAAGTAACAGTACTAATACAGTCAAAACTCGGTTTACGAGCGAAGTTCGTTTTAGAGAGCCGATCGTAGTCCAAAACATTCATATATAAAATTGATTTATCCCTAGCGGATTATTGGCAAAAAAAAAATCGAAATATTCTTATCCATGGATACATTTTTATGGTTTTTATTTAAAATTATTTCGAGTGATCAAATTAAATTATTGTGTAGAAAGAACGTCATTTGCTTTTATTAACAGAATCGATGCTATGTGTTTGATAGCGGTATCATGTTTTTTTGGGTAGCTGTGTTAGCACCGAACTTGCTTTTACCTTCTGTGTATGAGTGTTGCATATATTTAACATGACTTTGTGTCGAAATACGCGCACTGTTCACATTATTTGGCTTCACTCAGATGTGTCCAACATTTTTTAACATCTGACATAATTTAATTTGTAATGGGGGGTTTCTCAATATTTTTCTTTTTCATTTATTAGGGTAAAAACAATGGGGGGGGGGGGGAGTATTGTCGTAGTTATACTCCTCAGTGACGTCACTTTAGCTAACGTCATATATGAGAAAGTACGTTTAGGGCGTCAATATAGGAAGTAGTGCCATAAGAGCGCTGTTAATTTTTGCTCTCTTCAGATATGAACGACATGGTAACTCGCACAGGGCGCCCCAATAGTTATCTATGGCTTTGAAAACAATAAAAGCACGCTGATTTTGACCGAGTCATTCAGAGAACCATCGGTTCCACCATTGGTTGTCTTATGATGGTCGACAGAAAATCAGATATTTATAGATACTAGCTTGTATACCCAGCTAGAAAATATTATCTTGCAATGTTGCGCTCTGTCAACGTAAATTGTGCTAAAAAAAATTGCTTCTCTTGCGAAACACTTTGTTAACTAAGTTACTCGTAAACCGTGATTTGTCTGTTTTATTACCCTATGCATTTATCTATTTATTAATTTAATTTTAAAAAGGTTTATAAATAAAATCACTAGATTGGTTTAATCTTTTGTTGCTGGTAAGGTTTTAGTCTCTGCAATTTTATGCTGCATTTGTTTATAATAATATTTAAATATCTAAAACAATCTTTTAAGATTAATAAAAAAGCACAGACTTAGCGTTTATAAAGTTAAACTAATGCTTATAGTGATGGATAATAAAACACGTTAACATACAATTTTTTTTATAAGAAAATGAACTATTCAGCTCAACGGATCCAGCTTGTAGATTAAAATGTTCCTCTGTACAGTTTCTTCTCCTGAATGTAATGAGATATTCACTGGATACTGTGTTCGATATAATATACATGTCATGAAATCTTGAGGCATCATTAGTGAACGACAAAGGTAATCCTGATTTCACTAGTCTGTACACAGTGAAAAATGAAGTACCATTTTCACATATATCATTCATTGGTATTTTTATAAATTTTGGTTCATCTGAAGAAATACAATCGCAAACAACATCATTGATTGAATAAAAAAATTTTCAGATTAAACATTAAATTAGAAAAAAATTTAAGCTTTTAATTCAACTTATACATTCTATGAAGGTATAATTAGTAACAGTAAAGTAACATATAAAAAATATGGGTATTGTGTGCTGTGAGTTGTAAAACCAAGATCTCGGATATCTTCATTGACCACAGGCCCACAATTGTCGCCAAGATAACGGTTTCTCTTTCTCTGGCCAGGAGGAGACCCACTAAAGATAACCCTCCACAGTTCATGGTATGTCCCCTTGAACAAAAAAAAAACCACTCCCAAATATATCTTTATAATTTTGAAATGCAGTGTGTTGAAAATTCTGAAATGCCACTCCACTATCTTTCGTATCGTATTAACCGTTAGAACTTTAAAAGCCTTATTATTAAAAAAAAAAATTAGTAGGATTTATTTAGTTTTGTATGTTAATCTAATACTATTAGAATACCTATTATTAAAACTAAATTTTAAAAATTTAGAAAAATATTGAAAATCAGGATATTTTTTAGGGCAGAAAGTCTACAGAAGTTCAATTTACAAAATTTACAAGACTACAGAAGTTCAATTTACAAAATTTACAAGTCAACAAAAGTTCAATTTACAAAGTGTTCAAGTTTTCGTGGTTTATTCGTTTATTTGTTTCAAACATCAAAACTTATCTTGTCGAAAAAAGTGTACAGTGTACATTGTAAATTTAAATATAGAATGAGTCATTAAAAGGGACATAATTTACTCAAGAAATTTAATTTATATTGAATTATTCCCCTTTGATTTATTTGGAGAAAAGGGAGAATAATGAGCAATTATAGGACGTCATAATTTATTACTAGTAGACTGATGTACAATTTATATGCTAAGAAATAATCCTACTAATAAAGCAGCTATCTTGTCGGCGTCCGTCCTGCATGGAAAAGCTGTCGCTATAAATAATCTATGACGTTATTTCCCGATGGTACATTTTTTAAAAAAATTTCCTACTAATAAAGCCGAATTGAACTTGCACGCGGGTACTAAATCGTGCCACTCCAACTTGTCTTTGTACTGCAAAATTGCATAATAAAGTAATTATTTTTTTACTTTTCAGTGCATTTTTAAAAAAAAAAATTTTTAATGCTTCGTTTTGATTTTAACATTGAGAGAATAAAGGGTAATTAAATTAGCACCCATATCTTTACATAATGGTGTTGGTTTTATTTGGTTGGTTGGTTTGCTTTGGTTGATCGGTTGGTTTGGTTGGTTTTTTAGGTTAGCTGGTTTGCACCTAATTCACCTAATTAATCGTATTCAAAAATTCAGTTGTTAAATTGATTAGGAAAGGGTTTCATATTACACCTAGAATTCCCGGGCAACGCCGGGTTTAATATATAGTGTTTAAATAATGTTTTAGTTTTCTCTTGAAAATGGTTTTCAGGGGAGCGAAACTGGAGAGGTGCGAAACTGAAACACTCTATGTGGTTTGCTTTTTTTAAATAAGGAACTAAGAAATAACTATTTCAAATAAACTTTTTTTTTAAAGTCACTAAAACGTAAAAAAATAAGAAAAAAAAAACAACCACCCAAGTCATTCATTTGAAATTAATTTTCCTAAAACTTAAAAAAAAATGTTAATTTCAAAATAGAAATAATTTACCTTTTAACAAAATACTGAAGTCAAATTTGATTGGTGGTTCAACCTGAGATTTAATACTAACTGAATAGTTTCCAAAGTCCTCTTCCTGTATGCTGTCTTTGAAAAGTTCAATGTACCAGAGTACTTCAGATAACTTTCTAGAATACCACGTCCATTGTTTTTCTACTATGTGAAGCTTTGGGTCTTTCATAACATTTACAGAAATTATCGTAGGATATGCCAAAACTTTGATATAAACCCTAGCTGTTTCGTTCACATTAACTCTGACAATTTTTTGGGAAACAGAGCAGATTTTAGGTGGTGCTGTGGAAATAAAGTCGATTAATGTGACTATCGTATATTAAATACTAAATATGCAATGTGTCCGGATGATATATATTTTTATTCATGTTTACTCATATATATATATATATATATATATATATATATATATATATATATATATATATATCACTGAACATTTCCCTAAAAACACATTTAGAAATAAAAATAGATATGATATAAAATAGTCATGCTGAACAAATCATTTTTATAAACACAAATACCAGTTTTAAAAGTGTGTGATTACTCAAAAGCATGTGCTAGACAATAATAGCTTGTTATAAATGTAATTATAAAAAAAATGATTGCATCATATTACTTCTGAAAATGGCTGACACTAGAATTGATCATAATCAACGAGACCAACCCTTAAAGATTTTCTATCACATTAAAACTAATCATCGGATAGTGACTAAGACAAATCTTATCTCTCTTCAAAAACAAAAACACATCTCTCAGTGAAATCACTACGTTTGGTGTCATCCGGTGCGGGAAATTCAAAATGTCACCCCTCAAGACCTCCACCATTAACAATGAGACATATTTAGAATTTCCCTGCACTAGACCAAATAAAAATCGCCTAAAATTGTAATGTTTTTGAAATACGACCGATAGATCTAAAAGTTGATGAGTTTAAATGGCATGAGATGAAAAAAAATACAATTTACACAATATAATTTTACTTTCATTTAACTGTGTTTGTAAACTACGTCTCCAATGTCATAAAACCACGTGGCTACATGCGTATACTTTTTTTAGTTCGTTTGCTAATAACTCCAGATTGATCCAAGCATCTCGGAATTTATTCATTTAACAAAAGCTCCAGACGCCCTGAATGTAGGCAGGCAGCCCGTTTTACTGCTTTGCATGCTGACACCCATTGCTACTGCTCTACATGGTGGCACCCTGTTCTACTGCTCATGTTTTTAACTATGATCAGTTATAAAAACCCGACTAGACCGAGTTCTTTCCATTTTGAAATATAGAATTGCTCAGTTTCATGTCAACCGGTGCGGCCCGCACCCACTATTGACGCCACCGATGTCACTGAATCTACCCGTTACATGAATGCTTTACATTAAATTTTCTATCTACTCACAGTTATCTCCTTTCCAGTCTAAAAACACAGAGCTAGGTTTATTCTGATAATTGTGAACTTTGCATTCTAAAGATAATGGTGTATTTTGTTCTAGGATCATAGGTTCAAATTTATCAGTCATGACACGTTGATAGTTCTCGGGATTAAAATCTCTCTGAGTATAAACAACACCTTCACATCTGTCTATAATTTCCAAGAAACTATCTCAGAATAAGCTAAAAAGCTAATACCAAATCTCGCTGTATCGTTCACATTAACTCTTACAATTTTTTGGGAAGTAGAGCAGATTTTAGGAGGTACTGTGGAGAGAAACACTGTAGCCACTTAATGTAAGTATCTTATATTTATTAAATGCTATGTTTGCAAGTGTGTATACATGATATACATTTTTGATATTCTCAACACTACTTGTTAGCTTATAGTGGTTCATTATCAATGCAATTTAAAAAAAAATATATCACAGCTTTTTTACTCTTGAAAATGACCTATCCTAATCATAAAAAAGTGACAAGTACTATTTTCTAAACTTTCTGACCCAGATATCACTCTTCCCAAAATAATCACACATCCCTGTATCTAACTGCTACGTTATGTTATAATTTATTAATCTTTTAAATTTTATATCTACTTACAGATATCTCCCTTCCAGTCTAAAAACACAGAGCTGGGTTTATTCTGATAATTGTGGACTTTGCACTCTAAAGCGAGTGGCTTTTTCGTACTATGATCATATAGTATATATTCAAATTTATCAGTCATGACACGTTGATAGTTCTTGGGATTAAAATCTCTCTGAGTATAAACAACACCTTCACATCTGTCTATAATTTCCAAGCGTTTTGGAAAATTGCTTGCATTACATTGAAAAACGATGAACTGTTCATTTAAATCATCATTTTTCAATGATGTAAATTGAATTAAAGTTGACATATCTGAAAAAAGAAGTAGTATTTCATTTCTTTTATAAATATGATAGTCATTTAAAGGCTCACTAAATTTGTTAATTAAGGGTTATTGTTGCGTCAGAAATCCTGGCAGGCTCGCCAAATGTAACATCAGAATTCTCGCCAAAATAAGTTGTGTTTACTTTTCTGACGAATATATATATGTATATATATATATATATATATATATATATATATATATATATATATACATAAAAGAACTCAGTGCAGTGCACAATACAACAAATACTTTAATGCAACTATAATACAACTGTGCTTATATAAAGATCTCCTAACTAATTCTATTATAACAAACTACTTAGATGTACCTATGTCTACTCTAAGCCTGTCAGCACTATTATCTACAACATCTTTCTCCCATCTAATATCTACTGTCTACTCTCTACTGTATACTGAATATTAACTTATTTTAACTTAGCTTTATAAAGGTCGGGGGGCAGGGGGTGATCACGCTTTCTATGCATGTGTCATTACGGGCAAAAAAATTGTGAGTTTGGCTTGACCATGACCTTGGGTTACGTAATATGGTCAACTAAGATGGGTCACTCGTTTGGGAGGGGAAAGTTTCAGCTGTCGATGTAAAGAGGGGGCGGAGAAGGTGGGGGTAGATTCTAAACGCTACAGTTATAATTACTTTATTTGAAAATAAAAAAAAACTAAATAATTCCATGCATTAAATGTGCAATGTAAACTTGATTATAAATATGAGAAAGAAATTCCACAAGTAACTTATTTTCAGATTCATTAAGAAATATTACTGAAAGTAATCATTTAGAAAGCTCTACCATGCGAATGAGTTACAAGTGAAGACAATTCACTTTGAAATTCGCATTTTATAAGTGAATAATAGCACTATAAATATAGAAAAACTTAAATTATGAACGATTTTAGAACTTTAAACCTATTTATCCAGCCTGCTTCAGTTTCCACTACAGCCATCAGCTATTATACCCTTCCAAGTTCAAATTTTTTCAAGACAAAGCGATGTAAAGTAGTCGATTAATATCATTTAAGTTCACTGTACATGGTGCAGTGAATTCTCAGACTTATTACAGCCTATGCGTCCCGATTGCCACTAGATACCAAAGATGTAGATCAGAAGCAGGCATACTTGCTGATAACAGGCACTTTTCAAACTGTGCAAACAGCTGCGGTGGAAGTCACGACAAACATTCCACCATTAGGGCCTTGTAGGGAGCGGGCAGTGATTACCGCCTTTGAGAGGTATTAGCAGTAAGAGGAGCACTCTGTCCTTACTGCAATGGTTGACGACTGAAGTTGTATATGCAGTTACGAGAAATGAAGCTACCTACAGACCACCCGATGTTAAAGACTATCACCCGTTCTCCTGCATGCCAGTGGTTCGCACAAACCTGATTGACACCAAATTTGGGAGAGATAGTGATCCCATAACCTTGCACAATGTGACAATAGAGACAATCAGGTGACGACCAGTTTCTATCCGAGAGACTATATGTTGGCCTATGGTTCTGTGTTCAATAAGAACGGCCAACCAAGAGCTTCTTTTGGTCTCCCACATCTTTTTGCATGAAACCCAGGCTTGCGGAGCCGCCAAATTTTTTTCCGGCTCCGGCTCCCACAAATTTGACGGCTCCGGCACGGCTCCGGCTCCCTATTAAGAAAGTATCACACGAGACAAAAATTGTTGTAATTGCTCCACGCTAACATGCCGCTGATAAAAAGTTATGCAAATTTTGCCACGTTCATCCCCATAGTCAGGAACTTGAAAAATATACGCATGTCGGTTTTACTAAAAACAAACCATTTCAGTGCTTCCAGAATCATTTCATTATTTTCGACCGAGGTTTCACTAGTCGCCATTTTCATAAGTAATAAAAAGTTATTTCAATGATCACATTAGCAAATAGTAAAATGATACATTATTTAAAAATTTTTAAAGACTTCAGTATTTATATTTATTATTTATAAAATCGAAGTGACTATTCGGACCCGGGTACCAATAAACTCCGATTTTTATTCGAACCCCGACCCAATAAAGTCTGATTGTTATTCGGACCTGTGGCTAATATGCATTTAGCTTAGCTATACATAAACTTTATTATTGTTTTTCTTTATAATTGTTTGAATTGAATGATTTAATCGTTACTCAGTGTCTAGGGTTCCACTAAGCGGACTCTGTATTATTATTTTTTCGGGTTCCGTCTAAATAAAGTTTAAATATAGCTAAGCTATATAGCCACAGCCTTATAAATTTATTTACTCTATTTCAGATATTCTGTTTATAATAAAATTGTTAAATACAGAAAGCGACCATTTTGTTTTTAGTCTATTACAAATTCGCGGTCAAATAATAATTTGAAATGACGCATTATATTTGTCGTCTTAGTTAAAAATTATTTTAAATGATTGATACACTTATTCTATGAAATAAAACTATTTTAACTTTATATATAACAAAATAACATGCCATTAAAAAAATTTCGGGGGGTAAACAAGATTTAAAGCGAACACAAGACGATTCCCCATTAAAGATTTCTTGTGGTGATGTGGGTGTTACTGTAGTGGCGTTCGTAAAAATGACAACATTTCAAATTGTAGGAGGCGAACAATCAAACACATTTGGAATTTTAAAGCTAAAAAAAAAATTCTGCTGTAAAAAAAACATTTGGGAGCCGTGGAGCTGCCAGATTTTTTCGGATCCGACTCCGACTCCGGTTCCAGCAAAAAGTAGCGGCTCCCGGCTCCTTGGCTCCGGCTCCGGCTCCGCAAGCCTGATGAGATCCGATTTGTCGTCAATCTGGTAAACAAAGATGAGAGCCATATCAGAGGCATGGGCGCACATAGATGAGCCGTCGTGGAATGAAACTTTGACTGCTTCGAGCATCATGATACTGACTGACTACCTATTTCTTATCCATGCTATAACAGGGGCGGGAGAAAGCCCCAAGCGGCTAGGAGCTATCAAAGATCTAATGCCCCAACGTTGTATATTGGTAACTCTTAAGTGTATTCCTGAAAATATGGATGTGTCAGGGAATGTACATATGGACCTGCTAGGGCTGACTTCTGGAGGCGAAATGTTGATACCCTTTGTCGCCACTGCAGAGAAGTTAACGAAACCGTGTGACATGGGCTGGAGGATCACTGAGTAGACCAGATGCGTTGCTTGGTTACCATAGACCTATATGGCAGTTCCCAGATGTTGAGGTGCACAAAGTTTGATTTCAAGGGCTCTTAGAGACTAAGTCTCAGCTCGCAGATAAAATGAGAGAGTTCTAAGAGTTGCAATGGTATTTTTTTTTCGTTCCCAAAATAACCGATTTCACCGGAGCTTAAATCTTTCATAAAAGCTGCGTAGCATACATAATAAGGGGAAAATACTCTTCGTAACAATAAAAAAAAATTATGAATAGGGCAAATATTTTAGACAATCTTCTAGGTATGCTCAATCCTATAATTGCATAATGTGATAATAGACCAAGACAAAAAATACATGAAATAACTCTCTAAGTGACGATTTTATGATTATTGAAACATTTCTAGACTATTTTTGAAAGGTACTAAATCTAAGTGTAGTCTTAGTAAAATAGACTTAATTTTAAAAAAAAAAGAACTATAACAAATTATCTAGTTTAAAAAAATATAAATAATATAAATTTATTTGTATAAGAATTTATGGAGAGATTGATTCTATTATATTGAATTTTTAAGTGAATTTTATTGAAATTTGTCACTATAAACGCTTTTATTTAATTGTCGGAGAATTTTCTATTATTTCAATTATTATCGTTCGATGATTTTACATTGCAATCTGTTGTATAAATATAAAAAAAAAATCAATCATTTGAATGATGATATTTTACGTCTCTTATCGAATAAAACTTTTTTAAAACCGTAGATATAGGAAAAAAAACAGCATTTATGGAATCAAGAATCAGGCAAGACGTCAATGGATATTTTAACAGAAAGTATTATTCTTGATTCTTACTTATAGCACAAACTTTACTTTTATAAAGATTTAACATTATTACTTTTGCATAATGTATGTTTATTAACGTAAATACTGAATCTATTAGCTCTGGTTCCGTTCCTTATGTCAAATGAAAAAATACTTTATGGCCCGCGATTAAGAAAGTTTGGCAAATCCTGTTCTAGGCTATTAGATAGAGTTTTTTGCTAATTATTGGAATCTGCTTTTTAGAGCATTTTCCAAAAAAAATGCTCTATTGTCCCCGTTTTGTCTGTCCGTCCGTGTACACCCTAGATTTCAACAACCATAAGTCCTAGACCCATGATGTATATATCATTTTGTAGGTCTTGGCTTGCCAAGAAATGGCTTTTTTTCATTTCGCGATCGACCTATCAGGGCCGTAAAAGGGGCCTTAGTACCGTTTTTTACTATATAAGCTATATTAATAAAGGAGCGCTATATCTCAACAACTATAAGTCCTAGACCCATGATGTATATATCATTTTGTAAGTCTTGGCCTGCCATGTGTACATCAAAAGTTCATTTCGCGATAGGACCTCTGAGGGCTTATATATTATATATACACCTTGTACGTTCAATAACCCGTTCATTTGGTGCGAAATACTGCAGCACGTAGTTTCACCAAGATTTATTAAGAAACTCATCAAATGAAATAGTAAGCTTGTGTTCTGAGTTTAATTGAAAGTATCAGAGCTATGCAACAATTGACGGAGTTTTCGGACGATTAAATGACTATAATTTAGAATGTTTTCAATTATGAGTCCTATTTCAGTAACCACAAACCACTTGTAGTTAGATTTAAGAGGCAATAATTTTTTTCAAATATAAAGAAACGTCTTTATAATTTTTTTTACAAATATATGCATTACACAATTGAATTTATAAACATTTCCAAAATTTACAAATATTTACTGAAAGATAGCATACGTACTGATACACAATACGAAAATGCTCTAACACTTCCTGTGTCCAGAATGGAACAGGCTTAATTGCTTGTTTTTCTTTTATCGACCTTTAGATAAGTGTTGGCGAACTTTATTTAGGCCGCGGGCCCGAAATTCAACAAAAAAAGTCACTTATTTGTAGCAATGTGCCCAAACTCCAATTAAAATTAAAGGAAAATATTTTAATCATGTACCAACTCATGAGGCTCTGCGTGCCGACTGTGGCTCGCGTGCCATAGGTTCGCCACCACTGCTTTAGATATTCACCCGAACCTTCAAGACCTCATACACGCACGCTAAGAGAAATCCAATTTCAAATATTTTGATTTAGAATGTATAGAAAAGTTTACAAACGATCATTCCATTTTCTTTACAATGTAAGACCTGGGAGATAGCTAAAAAAGATAGCAGAAGTCTAACGACGGTTATGAATGAAAGACTAAAACTTCTAAAAGCTAACATACATATTGTCAACTCGTTTCCTACTTACCAGGTTTTTTTATAAAAATGTCTTGTTCATGATTTGTGTCTGACTTTGTTACTTGTATCTTCCACTGACCTAAATCAGAGTCTGTTATATTTTTAATAGCAGCATCCACAAAGAACTTGAGATTATTTATTTTTTTGACTTGAAATGAAACTTTATTGTTTGTTTCTTTGTTACCAGCGCCATGTTGTTTGATGGATACTTTGATCCCATCAATGTCTGACGTCACAAAACAAAGAGAAAAATTGACTTGATTGTCTTGATCTGGAACTGTAAATTCTGTCAAAAAATTGTCTTTGCATGTCAGTATTGGACGAATAATTCCCGAAACTGTGAATATTTGAATCATATAATATGAATTCTTTAAGATATTAATTTAAGTAATTAACATACTTATAAGAAAATTCTCCTTATGAAATTTCTCTATCTATCTATCTATCTATCTATCTATCTATCTATCTATCTATCTATCTATCTATCTATCTATCTATCTATCTATCTATCTATCTATCTATCTATCTATCTATCTATCTATCTATCTATCTATCTATCATCTATCTATCTATCTATCTATCTATCTAACTATCTATCTTTCTATCTATCTATCATCTATCTATCTAAATATCTCTCTATCTAAAAAAAGATGCTGAACTTTTAGGTAGATTTTCATCTATTCAGTGACTCTCATATATTTAAACTTCATGACCCACTGGAAATGTTTTTTTTTTTGTTTTAACGACCAACATAAAAACTGCTCTGTTCTAGCGCCACACCAGTTAAAAGTAAAGAGATTCGAAGATTCAACAATAAAGTACTGTGTTTGTTGAATATAATTAGCATAGTCATTCTTAACAAAATGACTACAAGTTTAAATATATATAAAATTTATTTAAATATAGATATATATGCCGTATTTGACGCTAGCCTTAGTATTTATTTAAATATATAGATCTATGTTAGTTTGTGTCTTTGTATGTCATCAAAAACATCAATACATTTTACTTTAAGAGTTATGACCGGCAACACTGAAGCCTCGTCCTGAATAATTGTATATAGCTGATAGATCATTGGCGATTAAAGCATATTTACAAGATAAACGTTTAGAGAAAAAAAAAGTTCTTTATATTTTGATATAGATTCTCGATCTATTATTTTATACTTTTAAATGTTATAGAGACACACCTAAAATTCGTGTGAGACCCACAAGTGAATAGCGTCTCACTCTTCGAGAACCATTAGTCTATTCGAATGGTTTTTCTATAAAGTTCAGTCAGAGAAATAACAATAGCATATGCTAAAAAATATACACACATTATTACCTGTATTTGAAGTTGTGTAATAAGCCAATGTTGCGTCCCAGAAAATCGTCAGTATTAAGATCCATGGAGGTAGTAAACTAACTTTCATTGTGAAATCCGAAATTAAAACATAAGTAGTCTTAGGATAAATATTTTTTTAATAGTGAAGTGACTTATGATTCGACAGAAAGTGAAGTCAGCATTTTGAATTGTAAATACACAGTCATAGCTACTCCATGTAATCTAAAATCAGATGTAAGTGTAACTGATGTAAACTATATGTGTACATACACATATATGAATGGAGAGTATAGCACTGTGTCAAAGTAACTTTGTCTCTAGTCGCCTCATTTTTTAATAGTCATTAAGCGAATTCCCGTTTCTTCAAATCATGTGAATTGGATTTAACAAACAATAGAAATAAAATATGTAGCCTCAATAGAATGATAATAGTCGCCCTATGAGCAGTGGCGTAGTGACGGGGCAATGTGGGTAATCATGTCTCGGGCGCTACTCACAAAGGGGCGCCAAATGGTATGTTTTGTAAATAATATTATATGGTTATTGAATGGGGTTGGGCGTTAAAATGGTATTATGCCCCGGGCGCGATTTAAGCTCACTACGCCATTGAAGTGGTTAAAAATCCTATATAAAAGTATAAAACAACAAAAACATAATGTACGTGAGGGTAAATGGTGTAAATATAAATTGATAGACACACATTGCGTAAAGTGTTCCATGTTTACTCATACGTGAAAAATAAACAAAGGGCTAAACATAGAGTTGTTTAGCTGAATGTAAATATTAAAAAAAAACGAAACTCAGACATATAGAGTAGAATGTGCATACACTTGACTATTAATGTCCAACTCATATTGCACTTGTGAAAAACATTAAAAATCGGGTATTACTAAGAAGTGCATTAGCGTTACATTAACGTCAAAGATTGTCTACTTGATTAAAAAAAAAAAAGAAAAGTAGTTTAGTACCAACCCACATAAATATAGCCAAGTGACAATTAGTGTTTTCCAATGCGATAAGAATTTGGTTGCCAAAAGAAAAATAAACAACTCTATTTTTAAATCTTACGTTGTGTGCAAAAAGAATATTTTAAAAATATAATCTCTTTTGTTTAATGAACTATTCATTTTTTGTTCTTTACCAGCTTCTACTGATGCTGTAAGCATCAATCTATTTTCGCACCACTCTCCTTTGCTGCTCGCATGCAGTACTAAGAAAGAGGTCGAAATGCATCGAACAAACTTCAACCATTGGTATAAGACTTACGCCTTAATTGAATAAACATGCTTTTGAATATGTCTTCATAAATCATGAAATCACATCTTCAATCATTTTTTATGTTAAAATTCCGTAATCCTCTTCGCCTTTTTATTTGAAAGTGGAAACAACAAACTGATTATCACCATGAATGATTTTTATCAGCTTCGCGTTCGTAACTTGATATTTTTCAAATCTTAATCATAATTTCACTGTGATTATCACAGACTTGCTGATATTAATTTCCAGAAAGATATTGTTGTTCAATGCACCCTAATCCACTAAACAAGATATTATAACTTTAACTTTTTCAAAGAGGACGCCTTTGAATCAATATATTTCTTTCACACAATACCGCAAACAAAGAGTTAATTATTTATAACCTTAATAAATGACGTTAATTGAATATCATATAGCAACGCAAGTCATAACCAATGAGTATGCGCTCTTTGAAGTTCATCACGCCTTGAGATGATGTTTAAATTTTCACAACTTCGAGTTAACTTAAAGATTTGATGAGAAATAGCGTTATTTTTCCTTCATCATAAATCATATTTTTGTCGATAAGAATATTTTAAAGATGATGAATGAAATTTTGTAAGATAGAACAAATTTTTTGATCCATAAACTTTGTTGGTTTTAAACAGCACGACTTCGAATTTTCACTTATTGAGTCGTCTGATGTAAGACTTAATAAACGCATGAGAGATGATGAAATATCGCAATATGATGAACCACTATTTATGAAAGAATCAGGTCTTTATATTATCAGTCTGAAATAATTTAAAGTTGTTATATGTCTGACTTTGTCATTGAATAATTGTAAGTTAAACACAACATCCAGTAAAATCGTTATCGTGCCTCGAATCACTTAGAACGAACGTTTTTCATAATGATTGAAGTAAGTTAAGTTTCAATCGCTAACTTGAGAAGTTCACCAAATTGATTTGTCGACAATCAATAGATTTCATGCTTTAAGAATCTCAGATTACTTTATAATCATAATGAATATACAAAACATCGATAAGATAATAAGATATGATGACGACGGTGATTTTGCAGAGATATCAATAAACGATTTCACTCCTGACAATGATCGATGTTGAAAGACATGAGATAAACCATTGAGATAGCTGACTACGAGATGCAAATGCATTACACAAGATTGTATATTTTTATGTAATATTGAATATTGAGTGTGCAACATTTAGAAAGAGTGTGTTACATTTAAATAGAGTGTGTTACTTGAATATAGAGTGTGCTATATTTACATAGAGTGTGCCACATTTACATAGTGTGTTACATTTAAATAGAGTGTGTTACTTGTATATAGGGTGTGATACATTTACATAGAGTGTTTTACATTACATAGAGTGTGCTACATTTAGATATAGTGTGCCACTTGTACATAAAGTGTGTTACATTTATCGTCCTTTCTTTTTTCTGTGTCTCAATCTATTTCGACTCATCGCCTTACTGAGAATAACTTTTTTTTTTCTTTCTAGATTTGTGCATGAGTCAAATACTTGTACAGTATTTTTTTTTTACTTTTTATTATGAAGGAGGAAGTTAATTAGTTTTGCATCTGTGAAATTCAGCTAAAGTGACAAACACGTTTCCTGTTGAGCTGTTGAAGTGTCTGAATTATGTGCGTGTGTGTGTTTTTTAGGAAATTACAAATAATTACATTTCTTGGAAGTTAATTGCTGGTGGGCAGATTGATGTTTAAGATAAATATAAAATAAAAGAAAACAGTGCACAGGCTTCTGGTTGAAATAGAGGGCTATACAAATAATGATACCGAAATTGCTACTTTTAAGTACATAATTCTAATTTATAAAAAAATTAATGATAAATTGTCATCTGTAAAACAAATCATAAGTTTCATTTTAGTTTGTGTGCTTTGTTTGTTGATTGCAATAAGTTTTGTACAAATTACCTTTTCTTTTATGTCAGCGGTCTGCAAACTGTGAGCTCTCGAGACGCCCACATGAAAATGTTCACAGACACCCCTCCCCCCCCCACACACACCTCCACAGTTTTCAACGACTTTCTTTGACCACCAAACTTAAGTTTAAATATTTGCTGTTCTTGGTTAAGAATTAAATCCACTATTTTGCCATATCTTTGATCAAATTCTTTTGGATATAAAAAAAAAAATCCTTAAATGATTGTATTCCTGATCAATAGACTTTGTTTACAGGATGACTAAAGTTATACCAATAGCTTATGAAAAATATAAAACATTTAATAGTCTATATATATATATATATATATATATATATATATATATATATATATATATATATATAAAGAGAGAGAGTGAGAGATAGATAGATAGATAGATAGATAGATAGATGGACAGACAGATAGATATAGATAGATAGATAGATAGATTGATAGGTAGATAGATAGATAGATAGATAGATAGATAGATAGATAGATAGGTAGATAGATAGATAGATAGATAGATAGATAGATAGATAGATAGATAGATAGATAGATAGATAGATAGATAGATAGATAGATAGATAGATAGATAGATAGAAAAATAGTTTTTTTTTTTGATTTTCGTGATATGGCAATTAAATCGATCACTGATACATTTCAGCAGATAAGAATGCACATTGCATATTTCAGTTGTTTTTTCATGGTCTCATCAGGAAAATGTTATGTTATTGTATTCTTGTTACTCTCGTCCTATTGACCTACGGCGCTGCACCATTTATCACCTGGACAGGTGTGTGTAAACTGGAGATGGGGGTGTGTGTGAGAACACATGCCGTTCCCCTTCCCTCCTCAACGATTCATCGAGAGACCAGTCGTGTGACCTGGTTTGAGGGGGGCGGGGATCTACTTCGGACTTTGATATAAGTCAGTGACCAGAAGAAAAAGTGGACAGTTAGGCAGTTATTTTTAGAACAGCGACTTCGTTACATGAGACGTAACACGTTCAACTAGCCTTTTAGTGATTGTTTCATCTGGACTTATTAGATTAGTTGTAGATTAAAAGATTAAGTGGATTTGTAGAAATAAATAAAAAGTATTAGTGTAGTTATTGAACCCACGTGCCTTGAGTCATTCTATATAGAAAGCTTCAACAGTATAGTCTGTTTTCATTATCTTGATTCCCTCTTAATGTCAGTTTTAGAGACACATTTTGTAATAGTCTTACTGCTGCTTTTTTGCAAAGTGCTAATGATAATGATGCTTTTTTTAAAAGAATGTTATATTCAGATAATGATATTTTTAATGCAAGATCACGAGAAATATATATTAAGTACTAATTAAAAAAACAAATTAGGAAAGTGACAATCAATGAGTTTTATGCCTGTTGAGATGATTAATGTTTTTAATGAGATTTAAAAAAAAATAACATAACTTTTGATATTTAAAATTTTGGACGGGGAAAGGAATGAGTTAAAATAAGTGCTATTGTACGTTCTTTTATAATAAAATTATATTATTTCTATGTGACTGAAAATTTACTTCATTTAGTGATATTTATAAATTTCAATTGCCTTTGTAGTTAAATCAGGGGACGGCACTCATGTTGAGATTTAGTTATGGTTTCCAACAGGAATCAGAACTGTTGAAAATACCGAAGACAAACCAATATAATGGTATTAAAATACCGGGAATAGATTTTGGGAATACCGGAATTTTCGATAATTTCGATATTTTCGGTATTTGATCTTTAAAAAATACTTATAACTTTTCTCTGAATAGTGTTGTGCTAAGGCTTCATACCCAGTGACTCAGGCACTCAACTACTCTAGTTGTCGAGTGACGTGAGAAATATGAGTTACTGTGTTTACTGTTTTCTGTAACTCATTTGTAAATGTATTTATTGTGACTAGTTTCATAAAAAACGAACAGATCCTTGCCTTGCGAGATAAGATCATGGCGAGAGAGAGAGAGAGAGAGAGAGAGAGAGAGAGAGAGACAGAGTGTGAGACAGAGAGAGAGACAGAGAGAGAGAGAGAGACAGAGACAGAGAGAGACTGAGAGAGAGAAAGATAGAGACAGAGAGAGAAAGAGAGAGAGAGAGAGAGAGAGAGATAGAGACAGAGAGAGAAAGAGAGAGAGAGAGAGAGAGAGAGCAAAGCTTAACCTTGGAGACAAACTATAGTGTACAGTACAAACGCAGGTCACGAAGCCACGAAGTACAGCAGCTGTGCTACAGCTTAAAGACAGCAGGAGCTGTCAGTGACAGTATCGAATCCCAGGATTAAAGAAAGGTGTAGCAGACGTCCAATACTTCAATGTGCACCACATCTAAACCAACTTGTGGCTAACAGGGCAGCAGTAGGCAGGCCCACCGACAGAAATTTCGGGCCCCTGGGCAGGGCTGTCACGGGCCCCTCGTGCTGATAATAAACTCGCCCTAAAACTCACCGGGTCCCTGGGCATTTGCAGTAGGCATGGCGAATGATAACGTGACGGTCTTTATTTTTAAAGATTCCCCTGTTAAATACGCGACAAAGTTCTCTCGATAGTATCTTGTGTGTAGGAAGATTCCAAGTCGGCAGACAGTGGCGAAAATTGAAACTAATGTCTCAGATAAGCGAAAAACAACCCGATATTTATAAAAAAAATAACGATTCTTTCATTTTGAAACGGATTATGTTTATTTCATTGAAATCAATAATTGAGTTACGAACATTTAGGATGACGAAACGATTTCTATAACGAATTCAGCTCGTAACGGTAAAAAAATAATAATAATAAAGTTCCCTTAGCCTAATAGACCATAGGCGGCAGATGACGTTAACCTGTATATATAACCACACGATTATTAAGAGATTGTGTGGTTATCACAACGCCAAGCCGCCTTTACTTCCATAACTAATGTCAGGTACCCATTTATTGCTGGGTGGGCTTGTGGGACTTACACTAAGTTTTACCTGGAATAAACTCTATTGGTGCTTAGAGAGGATCGAACCCGAGACTCTCAGGTCGATAGTCATGTGCTCTAACCTCTCGGCCATCAATACACCCTGAACTACTACTGTAGCGAAAGATAAATAATTGATATAGAAGACGGCTGGATAAAAAATTAGTCAAATAAAGCTATAGCCTTAGCCCCAGAGGCGTAGTGAGCTCAACTCGCGCCCGGGGCACATTAACTTTTTAGCGCCCTCACATTCAAAAACCATATAATACTGTTTGTGAAATATACCATTTGGCGCCCCTTTGTGAGTAGCGCCCCGGGCATGATGCCCTTCCCCATTTGCCCATGCCCCCTGCCACTGCTTAGTCCCTAAACAAAATGTGGCCCTCATGTATAAATTTGAATTATTTTGTTCCGAATATTAGATCCTTTTCGGTAGCAAGCCCGGCCCTGGATGTAGGAAAATAAATATCGAATTGCGGTGTACATGATCACCTAGATGCAAGCAGTTTTAAGCCGATTTTTACTTTCGATGACGACACTGCTTGGAGGTGGACGAAACCGGAGTGTCTTGCTTTAAGAGTGAAATCCATTTGCGAACAGTGAAGGATGCAGTTCTTTTTGTTATTCAGAATAGGTGGTTTGTGGACATATCCAAACTTGACATCGGAATCCCGGTATCTGAAATGCTTCAATATCGAAAACACCCGTTTTTTAAAATGGATAGATTTTACACCTTCTGATCAAGCTGTTCATTTCAATGTGCACCAACTTTGGGGAAATACATATTTAGTCCTTGATATATTTAAAAAAATGAATATTCTACCGTGTCTCCATTCTTTACTTTTTTATTTTAAAGTGTTGTAAACATTAATATCTTTGCTATAAAAGCTTCATAGATTGCTCATTTTATATCAAATGTATACATTAATAAGTTAAAATCTATATTTTTACTTTTTATTATGTGTTTTTTGGTTTCGTACTAGTGGGGTGCAACAAAGTAAGATTTTGATGACTTATCAGGTGTTATATTTTTACGACATGGATTGAGAGGGCATGAAATAAATTGCATTCACTCTAAATTTACTAAGTCGATTTTATCGATAGTCCTATGTCTTTTGCTCTGTGTGGTAGCCTTAGGTCACTGATATATATATATATATATATATATATATATACTCATAACACACATATATATATATATATATACTCATAACACACACATATATATATATATATATATATATAAATATATATTAACCTGTGAGATTTATTCAAAAGCCTTATGGAAAAAAGAGGCCAGTAACATTCGACCCGCAAGGCGCCGAAGCTAGTAGCAGGGTTGCAGCCAGGTTGGGGACGACTGCTGTAAAGCATTTAACAATGGTGTCAGTAGTGATAACATTTTCTTTAAAAAGTAAAAGATCGTCCTACCTCCGGCAAAAAAAAAGAGAAACTGGTCGCTGGACCTTATAGAAGCCCTGATTGAATGAGAAAAAGACCCTAAGACTAACAATTTTGCAAAGGACATAGGGCGGTAGAATATGTCAAACCTGTTGCTGTAATTAAACACTTGCGTATTGGTTTTGAGCCAACGTCTGTGTTTTTGTGTTCTCTCTAAATCATTTCAAACTATTTATATACATACTAGCTGTACCCTGGATAGAGTTATAAATCCCCAATGTTTGATCAGTAAGCTAGGTTATTTTTGGTTTCGGACATATACGATTTTCTCATGATTTTATTACTATTGCTTACGTTTGACGATTTTAAACTGGATTACTGTTGTATTAATTATTTACTTTCGATTTAACGCAGAACCTACACAGCTATTATGTGTATAGATATACAAGAAATTTGTATTCTGTCACAAGATATGACGCGACAAATAAACTGTATTTGTTGTTAAAAACATTCATATAACGAAGAAACCTAATGCTTAATTACAATGCAATCATTAAATAATCATTAAACGATGTTTAAATTATTTAAAAAAAAACAAATTATCCCTATGTGTATAAAAAATGTATTTGAAATATCAATTTAAAGACTCATATATGCAAATGCCATCCGTAGAATGTACAGTTCTTCCCATTGGAGTTTTGTCTAAAACTGTGATATAATCTGGCACATTATTATAATGTTTGTCTTGTGTTGTGATTTCACGGCTGCAAAATAAAATAATACACAAACAAACACACACACACACATATATATATATATATATACATATATATATATATATATATATATATATATATATATATATATATTTATATATATAATACAGAGAGACAGAGAGAGAGAGAGAGAGAGAGAGAGATTTAATGAATATTGAAATGAAAATATAAATGACGGATTACTTAAAAAGGGTATAATGTGCCCATATTAAATATGTTTTAAAGAATAGGTAATCAATTTATAATAAATACTAAAAAAAATCCTATTAGTAAACAAGGTAGATATACTAATCTATATTAAAACACTCTTTTGTTCTTTTGTTCAGACTTTGACCAGAGGTTACTTGGTAAGTCAGAGTTTTTTTTGGAAGTTAATGGAAATGGAGCACCTGGATGTATATAATTACCTGTAAAACTTCAATAGAATCAGCGTAGGGATTATGAAAATTCGACAAACACTGGTCTCAAACAGGGGTCGCAATCTACGGCTCGCGAGCCGCATGCGGCTCTTTCGATGTCAGATTGCGGTTGTTTCAACGTCAAATTGTGGCCTGCCTGTTGCATGCGCAAATAATATATATATATTATTTTATATGCCCAATCCTAATAAAATACCACAATATTGGAACAACAATTTTAGTGGCACTTTAAAAACTGAGAAAATTGTAAATTATAACTTTTGGCTCTTCCATCTCATAAGTTTGCCGACCCCTGGTCTAAAAAAATGAGTGCTACGTTTTACGGATGGTCGTGTGGTAAAACGCTCTACTTTCGACATGAAGTTACCTGGTTCGATCTCCGGTGAGGAGCATGGAAAAATTTCAGGTCATGGCTAAAGACCTCGCTATATCTCCCGTGGTGTCTCCATGGTCATTGCACTAACAACTATGGTGGAGATGAAAGAAGGGCAACATAAAAACCGTCCAATTAGTGGCTTGATGGATCTAAGAGATTTCATCTCATCCTTACAGGGACTTCACATACGTCTTACCATAGTGATATCGTGAGGAGGCAAAGAGATAAGATGTGGACGGTTGGGAAACGTTTAAAGAGAGAAAGAGATAGATAGGAGGAAGAGAGAGAATGAGAATAAGAGAGAGAGAGATAGAGAAAGGGAGGGGAGAGAGAGAAAGGGGCAGAGAGGAAGAGAGAGAAGGACAGTAAGAGAGAGGAGGGAGGCATGCACATTATGAAGACACAAATTCAATAGATTAGTATTGGCCAAAGGGACCTAAAGAGCCGATTGCCTCTCTGCTTATTATTTAATGTTGCTCCAATGATTTTTTTTTTTTTTTTTGTAATTTTATTACATCTTTACTTCAAGTCTCTGAATGTTTCTTTGTTCTTGATTTCATTTATCTTTGGTCTCTTTATAATTTTCAAATAATTTGAAACATTGTAATACGGCTCTGCTTGACCTTAGGCTAGTGAACACCCATACAAAAGTTATCACATGACTTAAGATAAATAGTGTAACATAATTTCAAGAACCGCAACGTAGTCATTTGATCAAGATTTTTGTGAAAACAAATACTAGAGAAAAAACAAACACTGGTGCATTGGGAGTCTTAAGAAAATCAATTTTAGATCCCCATTGTAAAGTTAGCCGCCCCTGGTTTTTTCAGACATACAGCTCACTGCCCTGTATAAGTCGTGCCCCTGATACCCACGCACTGCTAATGGACAGATCAACGCTTCTGAAGCTACTACATCATTTTACTGAATGATTGTTTGGTTTTATTTACCATTGAGTGACTTTATTGCATCCAAGTTGATGTAACGAGGTTCAGTCCTAAAAATGAAATAAAAAAAAAAGAATTGTATTGTTATACAACAACAGTAAATTGATTCATTTTTTAACGTTTATAACTTATTATGAGCTTTTCATTTAACATTACCCATATAAAACTCAAAATCTTGCTTTGTAATGCATTCGGATGTTTGATTGAATTCTGTTCGATAGAAAAATAAATGGTCATAATTGTAAATACATTTTATATGACATTATCAATTTAGTACTGAAATGACATTTTATTGTTATTACTACACCATAAGTAATACACACCATTAACGTGCACATTAAGAAAAAAAATCTTTTATTTCGTTTCTTTTCATCTAGTAATGCTAGCTATTTCTGATTTTTATATTTTGTATGTAGCTGATTCATGTTTTGCTTGTAATGCAGTGACTATTAAAATGTTCCAAGATGTATTCTAAGTAACTTAGATTATTTCTGAGAATGTAATATTGTGATCGTTGTAAAATGTTTATGAAAGTAACTTAAAAATTGACTTACCTCGTTTCCTACGATAAAAATAAAATGAAACCAATGCAAGCCCTAATACAAGTGCCACTACTGTAGTACTAATTGTGATTGTCTCTCTTTGGTCATATGATCTTTCCGTACTTCGTGATGAGGTAGTTGTAAGTCCTTTAGTTAATTCTGGAATCAAAGAAAAAATAAGACAGTAGTAAGAGAATATAATAAGGTAGATTATTTTTCTATTAAATGCAAGACATAAATATTAGGTCTTAATTATTATTAATAGCGCAACTAACGGAAGAGATTAGAACAATGTCATTATTTCAACTTGAGCTTCCATCAAATGATATCATGTTGTTTGTAAGTTTAGTATTTCATTTCCTTATCATAAATAACACAAAATGAAAATGAAGAATACGTTTAAACACTTCGTCCAACTATTTGATACAAACCTTCTGCTGAGGTTGTCCCGCCAGATGGCTTTATACTTGTAGGAGCCATCGTCTTCTTGTCTTCTTTAAATAATAAAACAAAATAATTTCAAACTATATATCCGTTCCATGCAAATCAAATTGTGTTGAAATGTCATTTTCATGCCAATAAAAAATGTTACTTAGGCTCAATATACCATAATCTAGTAACTTGACACACTCACTTTTTAGTGTTCATTTAGATTAAATCGAGCTTTTTAAGAGAAAAAGTGATTACAACAAGCACGGCGCATTCTGAATAATTTAAATTCAGTGCTACTTACCCAATTTCCTCGTGATATTAAACTGAAATGTAAATGAATCATTTTTAACGTTGAACGCTGTAACACTAAAGTTCATAGCAATGTTTACTCTGGTCTGAATTTGAATTGTGAAAAAGTTTGAAAATGTTTGTTCATCAACAGTGGAGTCGACACTAAGTCCATCAAAAGTTCCGTTGATTCTGTACAGTTTGTTGTTGATCACTATGTGTCTACTTAATACTGGGTAAGATCGAATACAGAAGTTGACAGTGGTGGAATAATCTTGGGACAAGTGATTTATTTCGACGGTGTAATTATTTTCACAGAAATTTGGTGAATCTGAAATAAAAAAAATCCCTTAAAAAACTTTACTGTCTACTTAGAAATGTCGTTATAACAATAAAATAATCTCTCTATTATCGTGGTAAAAAAAATATTGACAACTGAGAAAATATTTTTACTTAATGACTAGTCATACTTCGTTTATTTTGAATATAACTTATATTTAACATTATTTAAAACATTTAATAGAGTGAAAGAAAAAAATGGGTCATAAATTATTACCTTCTTTAAGTAGTAGATTGAAGATGTAAAATATTTTATTTAACATCTTATTTTTAACAGTAACAATATAAAATTTGATGTCATCTCTTCTAATGTTACTTATTTTAATTTTAATTTTGTTGTGGTCTCCATCTTTAGTAATATTTACTGTAAACTTCTCTTTGTCTGTGATTCCCATATACGGTGTATTGTTCCATCCGATACTGTTCTCATTGATTAAAGTTTGACTAATGACACACATTTCGAGTTCTACTGTATGACCTATTAGTACATACACATTTGTGTTGTTGTCCATAGAATCGCATGATGCCAGAGTTGAACTTTGAAAAAAAAATGTATTTCGAACTGTTAATGTCATTTTGTAAATTCCAAGAAAATTATTTGATATTAAGAACGTTTTTATAATTACATTAGAAGAAAATGGTCTAGTCCGTTAACATGCCAAAAGTTATTGTGGTATTCTCCACAAAATAATATTGATGAATAACATCTTTACTTACTTTTCTTTTTTGAAAGAAAATGAACTCTGCAACTTAACAGATCCAGCTTGTAAATTAAAATGTTCCTCTGTACAGTTTCTTCCCCTGATTGTTATGAGATATTCACTGGATACTGTGTTAGACATTCTATACACATCATTGAATCTTGAGGTATCACTAGTGAACGACAAAGGTAATCCTGACTTCACTAGTCTCTACACAGTGAAAGATGAAGTACTATTTTCACAAATATCGTTCATTGGTATGTTAATAAATGTTGGTTTATCTGAAAAAAAATACAACCAATATCACTAATTAAATATAAAAAAAAAATATTAGTTTAAAAATTAATGATGAAACAATTGTCAAATACTATTTTAATGATACATTCTAGCTTAGTAAATAAATATATTTTCTCATGAAACATTCTATTGAGTTTTTTTGTTCCTAATCAATCGTTCATGTGCTGTACATTACCACTTTATCATCAAGCTAGCACAGTGTCTGGTGATGATGGAACAAGGAAAGTAAATGTACCCACATTTTGAAATAGAATGAACCTGAACAAACATGATGGTTGTAAAATCAGGGGCGTCTCACACGAGAAATAGACGTGTGGTCCTGCGGTGTATAGCACTTTACTATACCCCCCCTCCCCGTCGCGTAGTGCCTCCATGGTCATTGCACTATCAACTATAAATCTTAAGTGATACCCTGCATCAATCAAAATAATACCTCTGTTATTTTATAAAATTTTATAAAATAGAATAAGGCCTTTGAAATTTTATTAAAGAAAAGAACATGAATCATTAAAACACACATACAAAAATATTTTAGCAAAATATTTTGAAGAATTTACACCTGATAGAAGAATTAAAAAAAAAAATAATTAAGCTTTCATTAAAATGCAAAGACAGTACACAGCCGTAGTATATTTATCATCAAAGTTTTTTTTTTATAAATTATTTATTTAAATAGAGCTCAATTCAAAAGATATGGCTTATACCACAAAATATATTTACAAAGGGAGCGAATCGTTCTTTAAAAATATCGTCGCATGTTCTTTTGTTGACTTCCTAATAGTGTAAGACCTACATATTGGTACACATTAGCAGCTGTATTAATAAGAAGCACTTGCGACATTTATTCTAATTTATATTTTAATCTAATACTTTAAATTATTAATACTAAAAGCTAAAATTAAAAACTAAATATAAAAAGTATAAAAAAAGATGTGAAAATTAGAATTTTTTTTTTGGACTGAAGTTTACTGAAGGTTACATTTAATTGTGTACAAGTTTTCGAGGTTTGCTTGTTTAATTTCAAACATCAAAATGTATTCTTGTCAAAAAGCCAACTTTAGGATGAGTCAATAAACGGGCATAATTTTACATTAAAATAGTCATTCCCCTTTGATTTAACCAGAGAAATTACATATTTTAACGTATTTGTGAAACGTCATCACATATTACTAGTCCACTTTCATGTGTGTGAGTTAATGTACAATTTATATGCTCAATTATTCTATAGGGAATATTTTAAGCATCTCTTATGAAATATGTTTATAATTTTCTCCTGTTAAATGTACAAAATGTATCAATTATTTATGGGTTGTTTTAGGATAATAAAGAAATAATAAAAATGTATTTAAATTATCTGTTTATTATGTACTAATAACATCCACACTGATTCATCGGAATAAAAATAATTTTCCCAAACTTCAATTAACTCTTAATATTAAAATATAAACAATTTACCTTTTAACAAAACGCTAAAGTCAATTTTGATTTGTGGTTCAACCTGAAATTGTATACTAACTGAATAGTTTCCAAAGTCCTCTTCCTGTATATTGTCTTTGTAAAGTTCAATGTACCAGGGAACTTCAGATAACTTTCTAGAATACCACGTCCATTGTTTTTCTACAGTTTTAAACCTTTGATCTTTCATAACATTGACAGAAACTATCTTAGGATAAGCTAAAACTTTGATACCAACACTCGCTGTATCGATCACATTAACTCTGACCATTTTTTGGGAAACAGAACAGATTTTAGGATGTGCTGTGGATATGAAAATTATAGTCGCTTAACCTATCTTCTTAACGTAACTATTGTATATTTTTTTAAATGTTATGCATGCAAGTCTGTGTGCATGACATAGATTATTCATTTAATGTATATATATATATATATATATATATATATATATATATATACATATATATATACCTATATCACTGAACATTTCCCTAAAACCACATTTAGTAATAAAATATAAATGATAAAAATAGTCAGGATACTTAAAGAAAACATTTTTATGAATACAAATACAGTTTTAAAAGTGTGTGATTACTCAAAAGCATGTTCTAAAATATAATAGTTTGTTATAAATGTAATTATGAATATAATGATCGTATCATATTACTTCTGAAAATGACTGACGTCTGACTTGATCATAAGTAAAGAGACTAATCGAACAGATTTTCTATCACATTAAACCTAAAAAAAATTGGATTGTGACTAAGGCAAATTTTATCACGTCTCTCAGTGGCGTCACTACGGTTGGTGTCACCCGGTGCGGAAAATTCAAATTTATACCCCTCAAGACTTCCACCATGAACAATGAGACATATTCCGAATTTTCCTGCACTAGACCAAATACAATCGCCTAAAATTGTAATGTTTTTGAAATACGTCTAATAGGTCCAAGGTTTGATTAGTTTTAACGACATAAGATATAAAAAAAAACAAATTACACAATAAAATTTTACTTTTATTAAACTGAGTTTGTAAACTACGTCTCCAATATTAAAATATCACGTGACTACATATGTCATTTTAGCGCGTTTGCAAATAACTCCACATTGATCAGAGCAGCTTGGAATTTTATTCATTTACCAAAGTTCCAGACTTTCTGCATGGTGGTAGGCAGTCCGCTTTACTGCTTTGCATGCTTACACCCTCTGCTACTGCTCTATATGGTGGCACCCTCTGCTACTGCTCTATATGGTGGCACCCTCTGCTACTGTTCTATATGGTGGCACCCTCTGCTACTGCTCTACATGGTGGCACCCTGTGCTACTGTTCTATATAATGGCACCCTGTGCTACAGCTCTATATGTTGACACCCTGTGGTACTGCTGTATATGGTGGCAACCTGTGCTACTGCTCTATATGGTAACACCCTGTGCTACTGCTCTTTATGGTGGCACCCTGTGCTACTGCTCTATATGGTAACACCCTGTGCTACAGCTCTATATGGTAACACCCTGTGCTACTGCTCTATATGGTGGCACCATGTGCTACTGCTATATATGGTGGCACAATGTGCTACTGCTTATGTTTTTAACTATGATCAGTTATAAAAGCCCGACTAGACCGAGTCCTTTCTGTTGTGAAATATAGAATTGTTCAGTTCGGTGTCATCCGTTGGGCCCGCACCCCCTAAAGACTTCATTGATGTCACTGTATCTACCCACTACATGAATGCTTTCATTAATTAATCTATTAAATTTTCTATCTACTCACAGTTATCTCCTTTCCAGTCTAAAAACACAGAGCTGGGTTTTTTCTGGTCATTGTGAACTTTGCATTCTAAAGATAATGGTGTATTTTGTGCTAGGATCATATGCTCATATTTATCAGTCATGACACGTTGATAGTTCTCGGGATTAAAATCTCTCTGAGTATAAACAACACCTTCACATCTGTCTATAATTTCCAAGCGTTTTGGAAAATTGCTTGCATTACATTGAAAAACGATGAAATGTTCGTTAAAACTATCAGTTTTCAATGATGTAAATTGAATTGAAGTTGACATATCTGAAAATAAAGGTAGTATTGGGTTTCTTAAGTTATATATGATTATCATTTAAATTCTCACTAAATTCGTAATTATGTGTAAAGTCCTTGCAAGGATTTGATGCAGTCTCTAAGATCATATAAAGGTGAAATTGTGCGGTTTCTATGGTGCCCTTCTTTCATGTCACTAAAATCGACAATGCAATAGCCATGTAGGCAACCCGGGAGATATAGCGGGGACTTAAACCATGACCTGAAATATCCATTGGTCCTCACCGGATATCGAGCCAGGGACCATCTTGTTGACAGTCGAGCCTTTTTACCATAAGACAACTTGAAAAGTAATTTATTTCTTTACCTTAAATTTGCATCTTCTGTTTAAACTTGATTATGTACATTAAAAATCATTCCATTTCCTATACAACTTCAGGGATAGCCAAAGACAATAGAGAAAAGTCTAAAGACGGTATTGGGTGAAAGACTTAAACTTCGAAAATCTAATAAATACATTTTGTCAATAAGTCTCCTACTTACCATCTTTTTTTATAAAAATATCTTGTTCATGATTTGTGTGTGATTTTGTCACTTGTACCTTCCACTGACCTAAATCAGAATCTGTTATATTTTTAATATTAACATCTACAAAGAACTTGACATTATTTACTTTTCTGATTTGAAATGAAACTTTATTGTTTGTTTCATTGTCACCAGCGCCATGTTGTTTAATGGATACTTTGATATCATCAATGTCTGACGTCACAAAACAAAGAGAAAAATTGACTTGATTGTCTTGATCAGGAACCGTAAATTCTGTCATAAAATTGTCTGTACATGTCAATATTTGACGAATAATTCCCGAAACTGTGAATATTTGAAACATATAATATGAATTCTTTAAGATATTAATTTAAGTAATTACCAAACTTATACAAATTATTACATTTTGATTTATTTTATTTTTGTATGTTTTATAAAATAGATGTTCCTTTCTGGCTTGGTCCATATTACTGTAAATGCTTCTATTTTCCATGTGTAAGTTTTAAAGGTAAAGCTGTATGCAAATCATTATTGAGTCCAAATTATAAAATTTTTTGTTATAGAATCGTATACCAAATTTCCACTTTAAAATCTCTCTTTTATCTATCTATCTATCTATCTACCTATCTATCTATCTATCTATCTATCTATCTATCTATCTATCTATCTATCTATCTATCTATCTATCTATCTATCTATCTATCTATCTATCTGCCTGTCGTCTGTCTGGCTGTCTATCTGTATATCTATCTATCTCTCTGTCTGTCTGACTGTCTGGCTGACTATCTATCTAAATATATATAAATCTATCAGTCTTATCTAAATATATATAAATCTATCAATCTGTCTGTCTGTATATCTATCTATATATATATATATATATATATATATATATATATATATAAGTTGAAGACCAACTTATTGATATACATTAGCAGACGTTCAATTTATAAAGTATTCAAGTTTTTGTTGTTTATTTTATTAGATTGTTTCCTACATCAAAACTAATCTTGTCGAAAAAAGTGTACATTGTAACGCCAACTATAAAATCAGTCGTTAAAAGGGGCATAACTTACTTAAGAAATATTATTGTACATTGAAATATTCCCCTTTGATTCATTCGGAAAAAAGGCAGAACAATTAGCAATAATAAAACGTCATCATTTATTACCAGTATACTTTATTGTGTTTTATCTGATGAACAATTTATATGCTATATTTTTTTTAGGAATATTTTTAAGCATCTCGAAAGAAATTACGTTTTAGTTTTCTCTTGAAAAAGATTTTCAGCGGTGCGAAACTGATACACTCTATGTGGTTTTTTTTTTTAAATAAGGAACAAAAAATAATTATTTAAAATAAACTTTTTTTAAAGTCACTGAAACTAAAAAAAACCACCCAAGTCATTCATTTGAAATTAATTTTCCTATAACTATTAATATTAAAATATAAACAATTTACCTTTTAACAAAACGCTAAAGTCAATGTTGATTAGTTGTTTACCCTGAGGTTGTATACTAACTGTATAGTTTCCAAAGTCCTCTTCCTGTATATTGTCTTTGATCATTACAATGTACCACAGTACATCAGAAAATTTTCTAGAATACCACGTCCATTGTTTTTCAAATGTGTCAAGCTTTGTATCTCTCATAACATTGACAGAAACTGTCTTAGGATTATCCAAAACTTTGATATAAACTCTTGCTGTATCTGTCACATTAACTCTGACAATTTTTTGGGAAACAGAGCAGATATTAGGAGTTGCTGTGGAAAGAAACATTATAGTCGCTTAACCAAACTATCTTCTTAATGTAACTATCGTATATTTATTAAATGTTATGTATACAATGTGTGTGCATTATATAGATTTTTATTCATTTTTACGCATATATATATATATAAATATATATATATATATATATATATATATATACACACACACACATATATATCGCTGTACATTTCCCTAATATCACATTTAGTAATAAAAAATATAAATGATAAAAAATAGTCAGGATACTTAAAGAAATAATTTTTATTAATACAAATGATGAGTTATAAAAACCCGACTAGACCGAGTTCTTTCTGTTTTGAAATATAGAATTATTCAGTTTGGTGTCACCCGGTTCTAGGATCATATGCTCAAATTCACCAGTCATGACACGTTGATAGTTCTTGGGATTAAAATCTTTCTGTACATAAACAACACCTTCACATCTGTCTATAATTTTCAAGCGTTTAGGAAAATCGCTGGCAGTACATTGAAAAACGATAAACTGTTCATTTAAATTATCAGTTTTCAATGACGTAAATTGAATTAGAGTTGACGTATCTGAAAATAAAGCAAGTTATTTCATTCCTTATAAAAAATCTGATTATCATTTAAAGTCTCACTAAATTCGTTAATTGTGTGTTAATTTCCTGCAAGCATTTGATGCAGTCTTTTATATCATATAAAGGAGAAATTGTGCGGTTTCTATGGTGCCCTTCTTTCATGCACATTAAAAATCATTCGATTTTCTATACAACTTCAGGGATAGCCATATACAATAGAGAAAAGTCTAAGACGGTAATGGGTGAAAGACTTAAAATTCCAAAATCTAATAAATACATATTGTCAACACGTTTCCTACTTCCCAGCTTTTTTTATAAAAATTCCTTTTTCAGAATTATTGTCTGATTTTGTTACTTGTATTTTCCACTGACCTAAATGAGAATCTGTTATATTTTTAATATTAACATCCACAAAGAACTTGACATTATTTACTTTTCTGATTTTAAATGAAACTTTATTGTTTGTTTCACTGCTACCAGCGCCATGTTGTTTGATGGATACTTTGATCCCATCAATGTCATATGTCAGATAACAAAGAGAAAAATTTACTTGATTGTCATGAACTGGAACTGTAAATTCTGTCACAAAATTGTCTGTACATGTCACTAATTGACGAATATATCTCGAAACTGTGAATATTTAAAACATATAATATGAATTCTTTAAGATATTAATTTAAGTAATTACCAAACTTATACAAATTATTACATTTTGATTTGTTTCATTTTTGTATGTTTTATAAAATAGATGTTCCTTTCTAGCTTTGTCCATATTACTATAAATGCTTCTATTTTCCATGTGTAAGTTTTAAAGGTAAAGCTGTATACAAATCATTATTGAGTCCAAATTATAACATTTTTTGTTACAAAATCGTATACCGAATTTCCACTTTAAAATCTCTCTTTTATCTATCTATCTATCTATCTATCTATCTTTCTATCTATCTATCTATCTATCTATCTATCTATCTATCTATCTATCTATCTATCTATCTATCTATCTATCTATCTATCTATCTATCTATCTATCTGTCTGTCTGTCGTCTGTCTGGCTGTCTATCTGTATATCTATCTATCTCTCTTTCTGTCTGATTGTCTGGCTGTCTATCTATCTTAATATATATATATATATATATATTTATCTGTCTGTCTGTCTGTATATCTATATCTATTTATATATATATATTTAATTATATACTTTCGCTGAACTAAATTCACATATTATTACAATTTTCGGTATATTAATAAATCCATTATCTTATGTTTACATCCAATAACGTACGATTCGTCTAAACCAGTGGTCACCATAGTGTGGGTCACAACTGACCAGTTAGTCACAAATTAATTTAGGTTGGGTCGCTTAAAAATAAAATCTATAAATCCCGATTGAAGACGATTTGATTTTCTTTATTTTTTTAAATTTTTCTTTGGTTGGGAAAAGAAAAACATGTTGCCGACCTGGGTCGCGAAGTTTTAGTACCAATAACCAATGTCTTTATCCCAGTTATCATTGTATGCTTGTATGATAGTTAAGTTTAGAGTTGGAGAAAACGATAAGGGCGATTTTCATATATTCAGAGGTTCTCATACTCTAACTCTTCGAGACACATCATAAATGTTTTGGTTTTTTTCACCACCAACCTAAAAAAAACAAACAATTCTGTTTTAATACCACACCGGTAAAAAAAAAACATTTGTAAATAGTCTATTTATTTACCAGTTTTATGTTGGCAATTAAAAAACTTTGACAAGAAAATAACCAGAGCACTTATTGTAACTAAAAAGATCCTCAATCTATTATTTATAAATATAGATGTTATCGAGACCCACCCTAAAATTTGTATGAGACCCACATGTGGCTCACGTCCCACTCTTTTCTGAGAACCAATGATATATTCGAATGATTGTTATATGGAGTTAAGTGACTGAAATAACAATGAAATATGCTAAAAAAACAAATATATATATATATATATATATATATATATATATATATATATTACCTGTATTTGAGGTTGTATAATAAGCCAGTGCTGCGTCCCATAAAATCATCAGTATTAAGATCCATCGACTTTGTATCCTAACTTTCATTGTGCAATCTGTAATTAATAACATTACTAGCCGGAGAATAAGTATTATTTTTTTTTTAAATGATTTAGTTATTTATGATTCGGCAGAAAATGAAGTCAGCAGTCAAAATTGTAAACACACAGTCATCTCTACTTAGTGTAATCTAAAATCAGATGTAAGTATAACTGGTGGAATCGCTATGTACATGCACACATCTAAAGTATATGGTATATGGAGAGTATAGCAAAGTGTTAAAGTAACTTTCTCTCTAGTTGCCTCATACATGTGTCACACATGAAGTAAAGATGACTTTTTTTTTTTTGGATTGTTCTTGTAATCTCAAATTTTTATTACAAAGAGTAAAACTCAATATGAGAAGTGCATAGATATTACACTACCATCGACATGGATAAAATAAAAGAAATTCATACCAACCCTCCTTAATATTATCCTGTGTTTTACCATGTCATTAGAATCGGTAACCAATTTAAGACGAAAGCTCTATTTTGAAATTTAGTTTGTTTGAGACAAATACGCAAGGTTTGAATATATTATTAAATAAAATATAAAGTGTGGCTTTGCTTTGCTCTGTAATCAGACCACTTAATTTATAATTGGATTTCGAAATAAATAAACCTTTGAACTGACACAGTTTTCATGACCATTGTCTTATTAGTCATTTGCACCGGCGACTTAGTTACTTTCCGCCACTTGTCGGTGTAAATTCCCGGTACGGATGAGATGAAATCTCTTTGATACTAGAAACCACCATTGGGACGTAATTTTATGGTTATCTTCTTTCATTCCCATTTCATTATTCGCTTTTATCCCCGTCTTAAGTTTAGAACCAGACTTGCCGTGGTTCACTTGTATCCCAGTCTCAATGCCAGATTAATAGAAGTATACAACTAGATGGATAGAAGAAGACAAGTAGATGTTCAGATGAGATTGGAAATAAACGAAAACACCATAAAGATCGATTGACAGATAAATCGATGTATTGAAAAAATAAAAGGTATAGAAATAAATTGATCTGTTTACTATTGGATACCAAAATAGAGATATTGATTGATATTTTGATTAATGGAAAGATAGATATATAGCTGGTGTTATTTATTATATATATATATATATATATATATATATATATTTATATATATATAGATAGATAGATAGATAGATAGATTGATATATAGGTAGATAGAAAGATAGATAGGTAGATAGATAGATAGATAGATAGATAGATAGATAGATAGATAGATAGATAGATAGATAGATAGATAGATAGATAGATAGATAGATAGATAGATAGATAGATAGATAGATAGATAGATAGATAGATCATCATCATCCCTTTAACCGATGTGGTCGTAGGGGGAATGCATGGACACTAGGGTGGTGTGAAAAAATAAAGTTTAGAATTTCTGAATGTAATAGTGCTAAAAATTTGTCTTAAGTGTTAGTTAACAACTCTGCAAAATTTCAGAATTTTTTGCTTATTTTGAGTGGTGCCCCAATCATGTTGAAAATTTGGACTTCCGTTATAAGCAAAACGGTATTTACAATATTCGTTTACCCTCTATTTTCAAGTGTTTTAATTACTTTGGCGAATAAACGTACATTGTATTTTCTACACAGAGTAAGTATCTATTTATTTTTTAGTATCTACTGCTTAAATCAGCATATTTTAGTAACTTAGCTCCCGGTGGAGTTCATTATCTGCCGTTCGCATTTAATCTAGTCCAGATATTATGGCGCAGTTGTTGGACATTATACTGGCACTGGAAATATTATCGCTTTATGAGTATACATAATTGAATAATATACCAAATATGTTAAACATTTTTTTATGGCTCACTCATTTTATATGGTTATATAAAATCCTTCCTTAATGCTTTCTCAGATAATCACCGGGATAAAAATGTCATCTAATGTTGACACCAGAGCTGCCAATAAATGCCCTGTTTTTGGTCATTCCTGTGAATTGGTTACAAATGTTTTGCCAACCTATATGGACATGATGAAGTATTACAGTCACATCAGACAAAAATTAAGTTCTGATCAAGCCAAAGAGCCCACAGTGAGTGAAATAGCTGAAATCGTTGCAACAGACATTGAAGCTGTATGGCATAAAGCTTCCATTCCGGTTGTTTCACACACTAGAATTCTCAAACTGATCAGAAATTCACATGATGAACTCAGAAAACTCATGAAGCCATTTAAAGGAAGGAAAGCAGATAACAAGTATTTGCTGAAGTTGCAAGAATATGCTGACAAAAGTAAACAGAAACTCTTTGATGTTGCAATTTGCAAATGTGTTCCTGGAAACTGTGGTTGTGCAAAGCAAAACAAAGTGCCACCTCAGGAACAACACTTTTTGCAGGACCAGAGAACATTGAGGATCATGTTTATTGGTAGTGTTTATCGAGTTTCCTCAGCTAAACTAAAAAAGACCTATGATCGCAAGTTGAAGGAGGACTCAAGAGCCAAAAAAGCACACAAACTCGATATGAATGACCAATGCCCTGGAGTTATAGATTTGAACAATGATGATTCATCAGATGCCGAAATTGGCCTCAATGAAGATTTATTTCAGACTGAAGCCGAAAGCAATACCATGATTACAGATACTGAGACACCTACTTCATCCAAACCGAGCTCTAGCCAGATGAGAAGAAAACTACCAAAGTTAGCAAAAATATGTGATCGATTTGCAGTATCAGACAGGGTTGGTGCAGCAGTTGCGACAGCAGTACTAGAAGACTTTGGTATAGTTTCACAAACTGAGGCTGCCAATGTAATTGATCGCTATAAACTGAGACGAGAGCGAAAGATGGCCAGAGATCAATTAGTAGACTCTACTGATGCAATTCAAACTCTCTATTTTGACGGCCGCAAGGATAAAACATTTAAACTAGAGAAGAAAGGAAGCCGTTGGTATCGAAATGTAGTAAATGAGGAACACATCACAATACTGAATGAACCTGGAGGAAAATTCATCACACATTTAGCACCTAAATCATCATCAGCTCGAGATATTGCTTACTGCATATATACATATTTTGACAGCAATGGGCACAACATAACCAACATTTTAGGGATTGGATGTGATGGTACTGCAACAAATACAGGACCTGCTGGAGGTATCATAAGACTTTTGGAGATCAAACTGGGTAGACCATTACAGTGGTTGCCATGCTTGTTGCATGCAAATGAGCTGCCTTTGCGCCATTTAATCAAACATCTTGATGGTAAAACAACTGGGCCACAAGGATTTTCGGGTCCAATAGGTTCTGCCCTGCTAAATTGCGAGCTCCAGCCAGTGTGCAACTTTGTTGCAATTAGCAGTAGCATTCCTGATGTGTCACTTTCAGAACTAAGTACAGAGCAGAGGTATTTACATGAAATGTGCTTAAGTGTGATGGCCGGTTGCTGTTCAGAAGAACTTGCTAGAAGAAACCCTGGCAAAATGGCTCATTCACGGTGGTTGACAACGGCCAATCGCATTCTTCGATTGTATATTTCACAACAAAATCCAACTCAAAGCTTACAGATGTTGGCAACTTACATTATGCAGATGTATGCTCCTGTGTGGTTTGCAATCAAAAGCAAACCCAGCTGTGTAGCTGGTACTAAACACATTTGGTGGACAATTCACTTGTCTCGTTCACTGCCAACAGAAGTTAAGAACATCATTGATCCTGTTATCCAAAGAAATGCCTATTTTGCTCATCCAGAGAATCTATTGATAGCAATGGTCACTGATGATCGAGATCACATTAAACAACTTGGACTGCGCAGAATTCTAAAGGCTCGTCAGGAACAGAAAACTGTCATCAGAAAATTATGTATTCCAAGACTGAACTTTGATTCAACAGACTATGTTGACCTGATAAATTGGCAGGAAGCTGAAGTAACTGCACCACCATTGTTGGTCAATATTCCAATGTCTGAAATAACTAGCAGAATACATAATCAACACAATATTATGTTGCCAATTATCCAGGTACCCTGTCACACTCAAGCCGTAGAAAGACATGTGAAACTCGTTACAGAAACATCACAGTCGGTATGCGGAGAAAGGGCCCGAAATGGCTTCATAAAGAACAGGATTTTGTCCAGGCAGCAAATGACAGCATTCAACCAGAAGACTGATTATTGTTTTAATTAAGTTATTAATTGGACAAAATGGATGTTTGGACATTACAGTTTGTTGTTAGCCGATTTTCAATAAATTATTCGAGATTTAAGGGATTTCAT
Organism: Bulinus truncatus; assembly: GCA_021962125.1. Classification (NCBI taxonomy): domain Eukaryota; kingdom Metazoa; phylum Mollusca; class Gastropoda; family Planorbidae; genus Bulinus; species Bulinus truncatus. The sequence goes on along the minus strand of JAGDYQ010000182.1, from coordinate 433,747 downwards.
CAATATTTAATGTCATTGGGGCAGTTGAAAAAATAATAATTTAGATGTGAAACTTTGTCTACAAAATCATCTTCTATAGTGACAACTTTTCCAAACTATTACATATTTAAATTCCAAAAATTTTTTTTTACCTCTACATTGACACCACCCTAATGGACACAGCAACAGACATATTTCTCCTGCGTGGCTGTCTTTGGTAAAAACCCTGTCCATTAGTTCCATACTGTCAAACCGACATTTCCACTGGCTCCCTTTGTGACGACCTCCTGCTACAGTCCCTTGGAGAATAAGTTTTTGGCAGGCTATCATGCCTTGACACACGCCCAAACCACGCCAGATAGAAATATGCTAGATAGATAAATAAACCAAAACTAACATCAGATATGTTTTACTCAAAACAACTTTGATTTTCAACATATCAGTGTAACATTTTATGTTTTAACATCTGTTTAAATTTTGAAGAATGTCTTAATCAAATGAGTTGATTTCTAAAACATTTTTTAATTTCTTTCCCCCCAACCCCCCACAACATCCTCTATCATCGCTTGTTTCGCTCCCCCCCCCTTCTCTTCCATTATTCATGTTCCCATCCTATATTTATGTGTGTGCGTGTGTGTGTGTGCGCGCGCGCCTTTGTATATCATTTGAGTTTCTCTAGATGATGAAGCAGATCAGAGTTCAATCATTCAAATATCAACGCATTAGTCAGAGATACTCGCAGTGTTAAAATAGCAAGCTTCAAAGCGATTGGTTGACATGTAATGTTTTTTTTTTTCCTTTTAAAACCACATGGCTAGTGACTTATTTTTGAAGAGTTGGTTCTTTGACCATATTATGGACCCCATTTCTCCATCGGTCCCAAAAGCAGTGAACAAATAATTCCTCTTATCCACAGTCTAGAGAGAGAGAGATAGATGAGAGAGAGAGAGAGAGAGACAGAGAGAGAGAGAGAGACAGATAGAGAAAGAGACAGAGAGAGAGACAGAGACAGATACAGAAATGTAAAAACGCAATAATATTTTCATAAATTCTACTCAGTCAATGAATAATCCATTTACACTTATTGCACTACATTTTTGTTTTTTAGCTTTTAAATCTTTCATAGCCTTATTACTACAATAAATATTAACATTTTTTTTTACCAAACATATTCCTTGAAATTACTAATACATATATATATATGTATATATATATATATATATATATATATATATATATATATATATATATATATATATATATATATATATATATATATTTATAAGTAACATTTTATTAAAAAGTATAGAAATAAATTTATGAATATTTCGTAATTAGCAAATTATTCAGGACTGGGGGTTTATTCAGAAGGTCACACACATCGCAAAGGGTGAAAGTTTTAGAGGTTTGTTTAATTGTTTTCAAACATACTAATGTTTTATTGTCGTAAAATGTTTACATTGTATTGAAAGTTAACTATAGAATAATTCGTTAAGGGGGGAGGGGAGATTATTGACTTAAGAAATTAAATTTTGCTTTGAGTTATTCCTCTTTGATTACTATATAAAAGGGATGATCAACTTTAATGTGCTGGTTGAAATTTATAATCTCAATTAAGCACCTATTACTCTATATAGTTCTAGTTTTATCTCGAAAAAGTTTTCAGCTTTGCAAATTAACAAACAATCTTTATGAAATGATTTTTAAAAACAAGAAACAATTTAACCAATGTTTTTTTTCAAATATATTATTTTAAAATTATGTAAAAAATTGAAATATTATCAGTATTCACGTCCACATGAAGTATTAATAATGAAAAGGAAGCAACTCATTTATAGATGTAATTGGTCAAAGTTAAATACGATTATATCCCTTAACATAAAAGCATTTTTTTTACTCATTTTAAAATTTAAAAAAATTAAATTCATTACAAAATTAAAAAAAAAATATTGAATTATGCATTGTCAGGAAGAAAAAAAAAAACATGTATGGAAAATTTCAAGAAAATCTATCACTAAAAATTGCCTACAAAAATCGATTACAAAATGTTTGTCATATAAATAAACAGAAGAGCTGTGTATAACTTACGTCACCCAATATAAATTCGGAAATAAAGAGGGACATACAGACAGACAGAAATATGGACGAACAGAAAGACAGTCTGACGGATACACAGATAGATGAATAGACATCTCTCTCTCTCTCTCTCTCTATATATATATATATATATATATATATATATATATACAGAGAGATTGATAGATAGATAGATAGATAGATAGATAGATAGATAGATAGATAGATAGATAGATAGATAGATAGATAGATAGATAGATAGATAGATAGATAGATAGATAGATAGATAGATAGATAGATAGATAGATAGATAGATAGATAGATAAAATAGATAGACGCACAGATAGATGAGTGGATAGATAGATTGATAGATTGATAGATGAGGGGAGGGGTGGTCATGCAGTAAAGCGCTCGACTGTCGATCTGAGGATACCTGGTTCGATCTTCGATGAGGACCAAGGAATTTTTTCAGGTCTTGGCTCAAGTTCCCGATATATCTCCCGTGGTGCCTCCATGGTAATTACACAATCGGCTGTGGTGGGGATGAAAGAAGAGCACCATAAAAACCGTCCCATTAGTGGTTTATAGGATCTAAGAGATTTCATCTCATCCTTACAGTGACTTCACACACATAGATGGATAGATATACTATATTCCAGTCTGCTAGATCACTTAAACTTTAGTATAGAATACAAATAAGGTTCTTATCTATCAGACCATAACCATATTTCAACTTCCTCTTTCAACATATATTTGCATAGCTGTAAGAAATATGTTTTAATTTTCTTCTTTATCAAAACCTTATCTAAGAGGGTAAGCATATGTCTTCTATTTTTGGTCTTTTAATTCAGCCTATTTTTATAACGTTTCAGAGAATCTGTTTAGTTTGTGACACATCATTCACAAGGCTAGTAAAAAAAAACTTTTTTTTTTTTAATTTTATTTTTATTTCGTAACACAGCAAAATGCTCCACTGAAAATATTTCTCAAGATGTCTATCAGAAAATTCATCGTGCACTTGATAATCTAACACTAAATGTACGTGTATCATCAAGATAATACTATTTATTGGCAGAGAACTATTTTAAACCTTGAAATATGTATCCTACTTCGTCAATGTCCAGTATTTTCGGACAATGAGACCTATTTCCTGCTGCTCCAATCTTTTATGCGCTGTACTCAAAGTGTCAATTGAAGTTGTTCTTTAAGACTAGAGTCATCATTATAGATTTCTTCGCCCCACGAATCTATCTATGTCCTATTGGCATCTGATTTAATACGAATCTATCGTTTAAGGGGCCATTGTTCAATAGGGGTCATTTTTTGTAGGGGACTTTTTTCTGTAAGGGCCCAATGTTATCACTTTATTATTATACATGAGAACGCTGCTTAAGATTGAAGTCTGGCGCCAACAAGCCTTTAAGCCTACAAAATGAGCGTCTGAAAGCACAACATATATATGTCTGTTGATATTTTCATTCGTTCCCCAAAACGACCATGTCGGTTAAGGGTTAAATAAATAGTATTAAAAGCCTTCATTTAAACTAAAAGAACGAATTATAACGTATACGTTTTTCTTTGAAAAATTATGAAAAAAAAAACATTTCGCACTATTGTTCACCAGCTTCCAAAAACAAATGTAACCCCATTCCAGCCCCGTAGCGTGAAAATTCTACAGCAGGGGCCAGGCATTCTACAGCAGGGGCCAGGCATTAGAAGGGGGCAGGTATTACGTTTTACTAAGTAGCACAAATAAGCAGAGGGGGCAGACAAAACGCAGTGGGGCCCAGCCCCATTGACCCCACCCCCACACGCTACGGGCCTGCCCCATACCCCTACTAAATAATAACTTTTAGATGAGGGGAAGAGCTTTAAAAAAAAAACATCGTTTCATTTAAAAAACATATGAAACACAATGTTTAGCTGGAATGAAATCTATTTAATCATTTAAATCAGTGGTCCCCAACCATTTTCTCGCCACGGACCGGTCAGCGTTTTGAAAATTTCACCTCGGCCCCCCTGGAAAGGGGGGGGGGAGGAAGGGGGCGTTGATTATTTCTCGTCCGTGGAAAGTCGCTCAATCAGGAGAGAAAAAAAATGAAAAGGAATTAATCTAATTAGTCTTTGGCGGCCCAGTACTATTCGTTCCACAGACCACTACAGGTCCGCGGCCCGGGGGCTGGGGACCACTGATTTAAATGATTCGAAAGCTGTCAGGCATGGTAAAGAATGTAATAAATATCTTTTATTTCATTCGAAGTAACGAATTATCTCATTAAAAATAGAAAGTTATTAAGTTGCATTTATTTTAGCTCAAGCAGCATTAAAATAAAACAGATTTAAATAATAAACAAATACCATTTCTTTTAATTGACAAATATGATTTAAATTACTGCACTTGTAATGTAATGTATTGTGTTGTGCTCATACGATTATCAATTAGCAAAGAATTTTTTTTAAGAGTAAAAAATCAATAATTTGTGTGTTAAGCTATGCTTTTACTGCTTAAAATAAAGTATTATACTCTTTTTGTAAACACTACTGAAAGTAACACTTCCAGTCACCAATATTGATAGGTTAGTTGTTCTTTTTGCTTCAATAATATATATATATATATATATATATATATATATATATATATATAATATATATATATATATATATATATATATATATATATATATATATATATATATCTACCAAAACTATTATCAACGTATGTATGTTTATGTTGAGACTTTTAACAAAAACTAAACCATTTAACTTGTTTAATCTTCAATTTCAAATACTGCATGTGTAATTATAACCAGTTTGTGATATATCATTTCATTTTTAGTAACAATTGCAATGAACGATTGAGCAAGATAGTATATAGTTGAAAAGTAAGATGACAAATATAGACATTAGTCTTTGAAAATAACATTATGAGAATAAAATTTAAAAAAAATGTACAGTTCCTGAGTCAAATCTAACAGTGACACTGGTAAAACTTCTAAAAATATAAAAAAAGCAAGACAATAAAAATTCTTTGATACATGTATTTTACTTTTTTTTAAAAAAAACTGGCTTTTCATTTTAAAACAAATAAAAAACCAGGCAATGAATAAAAAGTTATGCAGTTTAAAAAACAAACAACAATAAATGTATAAATGACATAATGATATTTCTGAGCAATTATAAACTTCTAATCAATAATGTGATCAAATATGGCGTTAAAATGAATGTATAGTGTCAGCACGTTTTTTACTTTAAAACTCAACACACATTTTACATAATTTATCCATTAAGGAATAACAAAATGTAATGCAAATTTCTTGTTTATGTTTCGTCCATCGGTGTATCATACAAATGGTCGTTCACCCTCAGATCTTTCTTTCCTCCAACAGTTTCATTTTGTCCTGTTATAACAGAAGACATTTTTAAAATATACTGGGTCATCATTGCCATTTATTATTTTGGATTCATACATTAAAATACTTTAATAAAAACAAAATTAGTTACTTGAGGATTCCATGTAATGCAATGTAAGACTAATCTTCATGTTTAACTAATACATTAAGTTAACTGATACTTTTAAATTCAAAACCAATAAAAAAACGAACATATTTTTCAGTTATTCTTTTGGATATATATAAAAGCAGGGGATTTATTTATAGGCCCTATGCAAAACGTTCAGATAGATTAGTGGGTCCAATTGCAAGTATCAGTTTTAGACCCACTGAGCAGCTGATTTAATTGATATTGGAAGGAGACCTTTTGCAGTGGGTCCCAAGTGATCACTTAATTAGCCTATCAAATAGAACACCTAAAACCTATCAAATAGAACACCTAAAACCCATCAATAGAACACATAAAACCTATCAAATAGAACACCTAAAACCCATCAATAGAACACATAAAACCTATCAAATAGAACACCTAAAACCCATCAATAGAACACATAAAACCTATCAAATAGAACACATAAAACCTATCAAATAGAACACATAAAACCTATCAAATAGAACACATAAAACCTATCAAATAGAACACCTAAGTTCATAAAATAAGAAATAAAATATTATAATCACATAGGTAAAGAGAAAGCTAATTTCGTTTTTTTTTCATTGTTATTTAAAAATAAACAAACTTAATTAATTATCATTATATAATAGTTAAGGTATTTTCCCCACAATTAAACCAAAAGGTAAATCAAGAAATAACAATACCTTTTGATCTTCGTATAACTATACTCGCCACTGCAATAAAGAGTAATGATGCACCTATAACTGCGCCCATTACCACAATGACGACACTGTGTGGGAAATTGGACGTGTGGTCTATGCCTGAAATAGAAAAGTCGGTCATTGTCACGTAGCTTTCAGACAAAGGCAAAAAGTAACGGACGACGATCAATCGGAGATAATTAAGAAGAGATCGACAAATGGGACAGCTTCAGGTATGTGGGCCCCACGCCCTCCAAGGGACGGCACCCGCACAAACAGGACAGTTGCAGCTCAAACGTAGTTTAGGGAACCCCCTTTCAATTAGGGACCTCATAGGGTATAGTGATCTGAAATATAATGGCAAAGCAGAAGTGGATGGATTGTGACTAAAGTTGAGATTATTAGGGGAGATATTCATAATTCGGTGTTAAGTTGGCAACAGCGTTTGTAAAATTCTTAACTACATTAGAATTTCATTCATATGAACTACATTAGAATTTCATGCATGTGGACTACATTAGAATTTCATGCATTGGACTACATTAGAATTTCATGCATGTGAACTACATTAGAATTTCATGCATGTGAACTACATTAGAATTTCAAGCATGTGAACTACATTAGAATTTCATGCATTTGAACTACATTAAAATTTCAAGCATGTGAACTACATTAGAATTTCATGCATGTGAACTACATTAGAATTTCATGCATGTGAACTACATTAGAATGTCATGCATGTGAACTACATTAGAATTTCATGCATGTGAACTACATTAGAATTTCATACATGTGAACTACATTAGAATTTCATGCATGTGAACTACAATAGAATTTCATGCATGTGAACTACATTAGAATTGCATACATGTGAAAGAGCAAGCAAACAAACTTGTAAAAAGCAGGGCTATCAGCATCAGCACCAAACGTGGGCTGTGTAGGTAACTTGTGAGCCCCTTCCTAATCTATGTATGTAATGTACACGCTAGAAAAAAACGAATTAAAAGAAGTCATTTAAAATTATGTTCCCAGAGAAAGCAGATTTCAATTGCATGAATGTCAGCTGCAAACCTAAAATCTTGACAAGAAAATAGTACAAAACAATTGGTGGGTCATCAGGAGACACATCTTGTCTCCTGGATAAATCGAGAGCTGACAAAGTCTCACTATAATGACATCTTCAGAATTGTCATGCTGATGTTTAGTCGATTCAGCTATTAAAAAAAATCAACCTTATTTTTCTGATCTGATTCCCAAATCCGAAAAAAACTGTTACATTATATCCCATTGTTTTGGACGAAATTTTGATTGAAATAGTTTGATTTTGATCATTGAAAAAGTGTATGTACTTTAAATAAACCCATTCTGATAAACCGTCACGTTACTATTAATAATTTTAAGTTAATGTGTGGATATCTACATATATTAGCATACATTTTATGTACATTACTCATTGAGATTTATAAATATTTAAAATGTTTAAAGCAGATTATGGCGAAAATCTTTATTTCATCTTACCAGAGAGGCCGCCGCTGCCGTCTGTGACATTTCTACCTGTGTAGTTCAACGACATGGACAGCGACATGAGATGGACATCAACATTCTTGTGGTGTTTTACATTCACATCCAGCTTGTAGCAGTCTGAGGGCGAGCTCTGTCTGGTCAAGTCTACACCGCTGGACGATGTGTGTTTTCCTCTGTGAGGGTCATCCTGATCTACACGAGTCCAGGTCAAGGTCAGACCTTGGTGACAGCAGAAATGTAATCGTGACGCCCGCGTCAGCTGTGCCCAGAATTTTCCATTAAAATGTTTGTCCACTGTAAATGTTAATTACATACCTAAATACGTTAATTAACACGAAGTACACTAAATGAAAACAATAATTGAAGCGGTTTAAGCCAGACTAGCCAAACCCAATTACTGGGTTAAACAATATTGGCTTAAAACGCATTTTGAATAAAAAATATTTAAAAGTATGAAGCATTTGGCCGATCTGCTATCAACATAACCCATTAGTATTCCGTGGCTATAGAACTATTTCATATTCTACATTGCCCTCCAATGACTAAAGGAACTTTACTTATTTACCTTAACTATATAAAGCGTTTATAGCCATAGTGAGAATGAATACATTAATCTCTTCGTGTGTCTACTCTGTCTGAACTCTTTCTGAACTTCATGAATTCCCCCAACAACCTTTCTGTCACTCCTCCTTTTTTTAGAACTATCTTTTAGTACCTGGGAACCTACAACTCACGTCATCGTTCCTTTTAAAAAAATCTGTTGTTTCCCGCTAAAACTATAGGTCAATGCTATCGCGTGGGTAGTTTCCCCTCCAAACCAAAGGTGAAGGCTATTGCGTGGGTGATTTTCCGCCAAACTATGGGTGAATGATACAATTTCATAACTCGAAATTAATGCATGCTATTCCTTACAAAACAAGTTCGCAAACACCTAACATTCAAAAGGGGAGCAACACGATAATGAAACAAAGAGTGATCTTTGTAAATAAAAAAAAATGTAACATATAAATAACTAACGTTCCCTTCCCCCTCTCCCCCCCCCCCCAGCGGGTCGCGGTGAAGTTAACATACGTCGACCTGTCCCTGGCGAGAAAAAGGTTGGGAACGACAGCTCTATGACACCATCCCTATCACAATAGTGCATTTGTTTTTGTTGGCTTCACTAACTCAATACAAACATTCAATATATTCCATATATGAAAACCAATGCTGAAAACACATACCTACTTACTGAACACATATTTGGCATGTAAGTTAAATATCGGATTGTATTATATAATTATGGAATAATTACCGTGTTGTTGGTTTATTAGCCATATTTCTATGACGAATATTTCTGTTTCCAGAAAAGAATTGTTGCTAAATACAATCTGGACTTCTTTATTCTCGCTACCATCGGCATCTATGTAAACTAGGCTGTATCTTCTGTAGTATTGTTTCTTAATATACAACTGCATATGACTTTTGGAATAATATAAAACACAGAGAGATGTCTTATTAGAACGACAAGCATGAAAGGCGACATCTTCGTTTTCTTCCTTAGAGGTATTCCTTTCTGTGGACGAAACATTCTGATAAATTACTTATGTTAACAAAAAAATTATATTTCAAGCATTTGATCTTACAAAATCGGAAAATTTAAATTAAAAACTTTAAATAAAAAAACTCTTTAAAAAGATAGCCATGTTATAGAAAAGAACCAATAGACAGACAGACCAATAAACAGTCACATAATTAGAAACACTTTTTAACTGTCATATACTTAAAAAAACGTTATAAAATTTATGAACTGAAAGTTAAATCTAGAAAAGAGTTGGCCAATTGCTGCTCTAAGACCCAAAATGCGGCTCGTTGAAGAATATGCGACTCTTAAGTGAGAGAACACCTTTAATAAAACTACTTCAAATACCTGTTTTTACAAGGTCTAAGTGGAAAGTAACGGAATCATTAAACAAGGAAAATATTTGAACTGTGTAGCTCTTGAAATCTTTCAGACCGACTCGGTGCCTCTTTATTGTTATATAATTGAATATATGAGAACCGTTGTTGTTCACTTCAAGCCAGTCTGTGCTATTGATGTCATAGGAGACGTTATTCAGGACAAGTGCATTTAATATTCTCGGGAAGGCTACTACACATAAGGTCACATGGACATCGCCATTAAGCGAAGCATGCACCGCGAATTTTTGTTCCTGTCCTTTACACAGTTTGAGAGGACCTGCCGATGGAAAGAATATATATTGTTATTATGTTATTTCAACATGGGATGTTATATATTTTCTTTAACTTGAATGATAATGAAAATAATTCCCATTTAATTTTTTTATTTTTAAATAATTTCTTACCTCATAATATTTAATGTTAAAATATTATGGGATAACGGGTTTTGGGTTTAATTGCAATATCTCTTTGTTACCATTTCCTCTGCAATTCAATTGTTTATAGAGAAGTTTCAACCCATTACAACTAGAGCCGTAGCAGCCTAATGTGCCCGGCCCCCCCTGTGCCAGTAAATCTTTTCATTTTGGGCCTCTACTCTCAACCTGGACTAGGCAAAAATATGTAACATCTATCTGTGCCACTTGATAATTGCATCCACGCTTTTTTCTCCGATTTCTGAAAAAAAAAATAAATTTGTTCTGTTAATTATTTTTATACAATTTTTTGAAAAAAAAGCGGGCTATTTAGAAATCTTTGCATTTTTACTTTTTTTTTAAGTTCTAAATTTTAGTGGTTCGATATCTTTAAAATAGAGATTGAGACGCGGTCACAGTTTATCATTACGAGGCTTTGTCATGTTGCATAACAATGAAATGCTAACCAGATCACGATGAAACAAAATTTGACGAGCCTAAATAATTGAATATTGTATTGTCATCGGAAGCAAGCGAGAATGTTTGACGAGCCTAAATAATTGAATATTGTATTGTCATCGGAAGCAAGCGAGAATGTTTGACTAGCCTAAATAATTGAATATTGTATTGTCATCGGAAGCAAGCGAGAATGCGGTGGGATATAGAAACATCTTGGTGACAGGTGACCATCACAAAAAAACATCTCCTGGTAGGCTACCCATTGCAAATTGGACCGGCCTGTCAGATATAATCAGGATGTGAATCGAACCCGGAATCTGTAGGTTGACGGTAGCGTGTCTAGACCTAACGACCCACCCGGCGGTCTCTTCTTACCACCCCATCCCCACCCCATCACGACCAGCCCTATAAATATATTAAAAAAAAAAATTAAACGAATTAGTAAAATTCCCGAAAAATTTACCGTGCCGTACATTTCTCTATGGGAACTTCAGTGTACGCTGTCGAAACGAGACCGTTGTAAGTGGTCACCACACATTGATACGTCATCATGTCCGAGCACATGGCTGGGCTGATTTCGTAGTCCACAGACAACATGGTCTGATAGTTTCTTCTGTTAAACATCCTTCTGGACATCACCCTGCTATCTCCGTGTCTCTTGATTGCTACAGATTCCGGGAATCCTCGTGCAATGCACGTCAATATAACGGAGAGCTCGTTGCTGGCTCTGATGGATCGATACTTGAAGTTGATATCTTGTTTATCATCTGTATATAGAATAAATAAACACATATATATATATATATATATATATATATATATATATATATATATATATACACTTGAAATACTTTTTTTTTTAATATTCACCATCACGTAGCCACATGTGTTGTTACACGAAGACACAAATAGATTGATAGATTAATACAAAAATAGATAGATAATTATTTATGTAGCTGTTTTGATCTATAATTAATGTCACGTGTTGAACGTTGAAGATATCTCTCCACAGTAATGTTCTGTACCTGTAAAGTTATCCATGAAGATCTCTCATCTCTAGCTACATGCCTAATTACCCATGTGCGATATATAATAAATAAAGGAGGAGAATAATCCTCTCGATTTATTCATTCCCAATCGCCGCGTTATTTTTTTGAACTCAATGAGACAAATAATTGATTGTGATACATTACTGGATGATTGATTATCAATAAAATTCATTAAAAAGAATGTGATTTAGTTTTTCCATAACAATTTATTAGCGGTGTATCATTCAGTTTTAATATTGTTTTATCTATATTGACAGAGTTGATATAGGAATCATTATTTTTATTACTTCTACTTTTTTAAAATAACTGCTATTTATTTAAAGCAATATTTAACTTTAAACATTTTTAGAATCTCCAGTTAGGTATAACTAAAGATATAATTGTTAAAGAGAAAAAACTTAATACACATACTTTGAATAGCGGCGAACGTTATACGTAAAGTTTATTTTAAGGAGTCGGTAATATAATTCTTTTATCAGCTCAAATAGACGTTATCAAAAGACTACTTGGTGTATTCCAAGAACGCTTTCCCTGAAACTAACCAAGGACGTCCGGAAAGATTGGGAGAAAACCATAGTCTATATATATTGAATAGGCTTTTATTGTTCTGTGTATTTTTTCTCTTTATGACCAAATATCATTGGGGTTTTTAGCTGTCACCTTATATATCTATGGTTGTCACGCTCCGTTTTGACAATTTTTTTTTCTTTTATTGACATAACGCAAACATATTTTTTTTTTGCTCATTGAGTAAAGAAAAAAGCAGAAAAAAGAAAAACGGCCCAATGCTTTCAATGCTAAATCATATATTCATTTTTTCATTAGTTATTTTATATTATTTTATTTTTGAGGGGCGGACCGGGGGTGGGAGGGGGGAATTCTTTTATAACTCTGACCTATAACAATCTGTCCTCCGGTTATAAAAAAGAAACGTGCATTTTGTGGGACTTCACAGCATAATGTTTACATAATAAATATAAGCTTTCACTAATTTAAATATACATTTATTTTTCAGCGAATCATTTTTTAGCCAATATTGATTCACAATCGATGACAAATTATGAAATGACCAATGTATAGAGGCAAAAAAAGTCATCTTGAAAAAAAAAAAATATTCTCAATAATGTTCATGACAAAACTTAAAACCCATCAAAAGAATGAAAAAGATAAAACTGTAATTGGTTATGAATTTTGTGCATAATATTTGTTGAGAATTTTATGAATAATACTCATGGGAATGGTGTTCCAAAGCGAAATAGACAACTTTATTTCCAGACCAAATTAAATTTTGGTAAGAATGACAAATTCTCCGTTTCGAGCCGGTTGTTTTATCCACAGTTTTAAATAATTTATGTGGTTTCAAACATACATCGTTAAGTTTGAAATATTAATTATTTTTTTGAAAAATATCACGGATATGTCTTTTTGATTTCAACATATTGCATTTTTGAATCGTGCAGTGCTAAACAAATCTCACGACATTGACAAAAAAAAATATCATATCGTACATTTCCGAAGCTTATAAAAAGCCTACTTAAACCATGGAAGGCTATTCAAAAAAATAAATAGATAAATAAACAACAGACTGCGGACTATTAGTTTGAATTATTAAAAATGTAGTTAACATTTTGTTTATTAATAAATTGAGTTAGGTTGCTTTTGTAGTGTTAGGGTTTTATATTAATTAAGATATTAGCTTAAAGTGGCAGTTATATGCAGGGAAGCTAGTCAAGGCTTTTGCTGGAAACGAGGGGTTTATTTTTGTTTAATTGAGATTTTGTGAACCGTTTGGTTCTTTTTAACTGCACGGTGGAACTGCAGAACCGTGACAAGAAAAAAATCAAGATCACGTAAACATATTTAACTTCTCGAACTTCTTTTCTAACACAATGTCGCACAGGTAAATTTGTATAATTCTAAGAATTATATCCAAGACCATAGTACGAGGATACAAACATTAGCCGTGTGGTTTTATACATTTGTGGATGGGTAGCAATTTTTTTTAAAAATAATTTTTGTTTGTAAAAAGTAGAAATAAGGTAGATTTTTTTTTTTACATTTTTTTTTATTTAATGGAAATGTTAACCAGTTTAATGCTTAACCACTTGTAAACACGGGGAAATAGACTGTAACTAAAGACTTTTACCCAATAACACTGCACGTGGCTCAATACTTCAATCAATATATATGCCTATATCAGAGGCGTAGTGAGGGGTGGTCCAGGGGGAGCATCATGTCTGGACGCTACTCACAAAGGGTTGCCAAATGGTATATTTTACATATGATAATGTTATATGGTTTTCATATGGGGGGGGAGCGCTAAAAAGGTATTAAACAGGTAATGTGTCCCGGATGCGAGTTAGGCTCACTACGGGACTTGGCTATATATCTCATAGTAAACTAAATGAAGCAAATATATTGGCGGACATAGGAAAAAAAGTACATTTGGGGTCCATAGGCAAAAGAACATTTAGATGCTCTAGGAAAAAGTACATCAGGGCAGGCCCGTAGCGTGCGGGGGGGGGGGCTGGGGGGCCGCCCCTTCTGCGTTTTGGCTGCCCCCCCTGCTTATTCGCTCTACTTAGTAAAATGTATTACTTGCCCCCCCCTGCTATTGCCTGGCCCCTGCTGTAGAATGCCTGGCCCCCTGCTGTAGAATTTTCACGCTACGGGGCTGCATCAGGGGGATCTAAGAGTACTTTTGGGGTACCTAGGCAATATTACATATGAGGGCGTTAAGCGCAGCTTAATATTGCAGCCCTAGACGAATAAACACTGTCAAGTTCGTCACTTACAAATCTTGGGCTCATAAAGTTCTAAGAAAATAGGGGATGGGGGGCGCAATTTAACTCTCTTTCCTTATGTTCATTTCATGTTAGGCATTTAAAGGTAACGGCAAAAAAAAGTCTAAAGTGATGGCCCTTTGAGCAGCAGAGGCCCTGTGGCGGTACAGTTCATAGAAATTAGAAACCATAAACTCACTCGGGTGTAAGACGAGGACGGAAAAGGACAAATTTCTTTTCCCGTCGGACGAAATGACCACATTCCAGACCCCGTAATCTTCCTGGGTGATGTTGTAGATCTCCAGACGGAGCCAGTGCTGTTGTGGCGTGGTCTCGTTAACCCTCCAGCTGTAACCCAACCTGCCTGTCTGGCGATCTTCATCCTTATGGACGTTGTTGTACTGATCATGTTGGCTGGACAGTTGTGTTTGTTGGTAGGTGAGCACCTTCAGGCAGTCGCGGTTGAGGCATTGGCTGAAGATGCATACGAGTAGGTTGCTGTTGTCGCCTACTGCTGCAGTGATATTGTCATGATGTCTGTTCTCGTAGCATAGTTGAGGAGCGCCTGGGGAAAAATTTACCGTATCATTATATTTTAACAGACACATAATTTTTTAGTCATATATCTAATGTAAATATATATATATATATATATATATATATATATATATATATATATATATATATATATATATATATATATATATATATATATATATATATATATATATATACCCTCATTAACTGTAAATAAAAGACGGTATAAATCATTAGAATGAGGTGTTGCATAGCCACATCGATATTTACTTATGGCAAATTGTTTGTTTGTTGAAGGTAAGGTGCAAATTACCTGCACTTGCAGTCCAATTGTAAACAGCGTGAAAAATAAAACATTTCAACAGAAATCCAGAGATGCGATGCAAACTGGCATCGCAGTTGGAATGTAAAACAATCGCTAGAAACAGCATTGCCCTTAAATTATTCACTTTAGTGTTCACTTAGAGTAATCATGTTATAATGAACTAAGTTTGTATTTATTTTACAGCCAATTCTGACGTCAGGTTCAAAGTAGGCCAAATAAGGGGGGGGGGAGGGGAATTCCCTCCCAAAGGACAGACCGACTTATAAGGAAGTAAACAATATCTTATTTTAAACAAATCATTTAACGAAATATGAATTGAATATATAATAAATATTTATTCTTTTTTTTCTCAAGTGATAATTTTTTTTTAAACAGGAATAAAAAATTTAGCATTTGAAAAACATCTTTAATCTTTATAAAAAAAAAAACAACTAGATTCCCGTAGCTCTCCTTGCTGGATATAAATAACTTTCTTTCTTGGAAATATTGCAGGAGTCTTTGCATTCATGCATAACATTTAAAAAAACATTACGGTAAACATTCAATATTTCGGGTGTAAAAATGTAAAGGCGTTATAATATTTTATATCAGTTTTTCCTTAGATTCACATTTCAAACCATTCTTGGTGCCAATTAAGTTATATATATATATATATTAGGGTGGCCCAAAAAACTCAACTTTCACCTACAGAGCAAGACATCCTGTAACTTTTTTCCTTATAGCAAACCTTTTATTAGGGCAGAGTTTCAGGCTCTTGTGTCAACTGCCAGGTGATGCTCAACGAACATGGATTTTCAAAACTTCATCGAAAATTGCTGAACTTTCATGTAATTTACATTCTGCATATTTACTTACTGTATCATGTTTTTTGTGTTACTTACTTGGGGTTGGCTGTTTAACTATTTTATGTCATAACTTCCCATTGATGATGACTGTGCATTTGCAAGCATTGTTCTTGATGATGAAACTCAATATGACGATGAGTACATACCGACCAAAATTAGCAAATCAGATAAACAGCAAGAAAAGATAAGTAAAGAAAACCTCTCGAGACCAATTGTTTAATCCTAGTGTAACAAGTGCCTTTGACCGTAATAAAACATCTGATCATAAAGCTGTTTGACTACTTATTCCTATTGCTGCAGCCCTTTGTCACGATCCAATTACACTTTCTATTTCACGTAGCACTATTCAATGAGCGCAGTCAAGGGCTAGGCATTTAATTTCTAAAGCAATGAAAGATAACTTTGAGCCAACTTGCCCATTAGTAATCCAATGATATGGAAAGATACTTCCAGCAATATATGGGGAATGCTCAGTTGACAGGCTACCAGTTTTAGTTTCAGGTGATGGGATGGACAAACTGTTAGGTGTGCCAAAGGTGAGCTCTGGAACTGGTAAGAATGAAACAAATGCTGTTCACATATTGTTGGTGGAGTGACAGCTGGTTGAGAAGGCTCAGGCTATGTACTTTGACACAACCGGCAGAATAAATGGAGTATGTGTTGGCCTTGAAAACAGGCTAGGTTGTGACCTTCATTGGTTAGCCTGTCGTCATCAAGTAATGGAGATCATCTTGCCAAAGGTTCTCACCATCTGCTGTGGACCTTCAAACTCCCCAGATATCCCGCTTTTTGAACGATTCAAAGGCTGTTGGACCATTGTAGTCCTGACCAAAGAGCACCTAAAGGAACAAGTCAGAGATAATTACATGGAGCTTATTGAGTTGACTCTGATTGTTTGGGACATGCACTGTGTACAATCCACTGGAGGGCTCCAGGACCAGTACATCGTGCTCACTGGATGGCAAAATTAATTTATGCCATGAAAATAACTCTCTTCTGCAACCAAACAGATGTATTCAGGTTTACAAAGAAAGAAGAAGCCCAAGTTGAGCGCTTTGTTACGTTTGGTGCATTAATTTACACCAAGCATTGGATAACTGCTCCCGATACAACTGAAGCTCCATCCAGTTATTTACAGCTGTGGACTGATCTCGGCAGTTACCAGATCATCGATCCTGACATCAGTACAGATCATGTGACAGCAAATGCAAAGATGGGAATTGTGCAGTGAATGACCCTTGAGACTGGCAAACGAAAAGTGCATGGAGATTCATCAATTCTAATGAAACCAGCACTGGAGGCGGAGCAGGGGGCGGGGGCAGCGGCCCCCCCTCAAACTTTTAAGGGGGTGGCGGCGCCCCCTTGAATTTCCAGTCTGCCCCCCCCCCTAAAATTATAACTTTGTTTAACTTTTTAACTTTGTAATTCATTTTAGTTTATATGTATCATTTTCATTTTCATAATTTATTTGATTTATTTCTTAAATTTAATATTTGAAAGAAATTATAATTAATTTACATTTTACAGTAATCACATTATTGAGAGTTGTTGCGACATATTTTAAAACTAGTTGCAAGTACCCGGCTTTGCCCGGGTTTAAAATAAGGTTTTCTGTTTATTTAAGAAGCGTAATTTGACGTTTAATTAATATTTAAAATAAGACGCATAAAAAAGAGTTTATTTGCATGCAATAAAAGGGTACATTTATCTTAAAGCAATGTGATAGACGACGTTTTTAGCAGTTCCTCTCCCGCCCTCCCTCTCTTTCTCTCTTAGTGTCACAGGTTGTGACTAATTTATCGAAACTATCCCCTTACTCCAACCCTTAACCCTATAATAGTAACAACGTTGATGTATATTAAAGTAAACTATACATAACAATCTACGTTCCCGCTCCTCAGTTCTTCCCCCCCCCCATCTAGGCTCCACCCCCTAATTTGAAAGTTTGAATGTAGCAGCTAGCATATTTGATTGGTTAATGGTCACGTGTGAGAAAGTGATGAGCGAGATAGTAGATAGATTTTTCGAGCATTCGACCGGCGGGCTCTGGAGTGAGCAGGTCGATTTGTGAATAGCAATCCGACTTAGTGATAGCCAGTCGATTGCTGAGTCTCTGAGTGAAAGTGGAGAGACATAGTGAGAGAAAGAGAGATCTAAAGTGACCACATCCTACCACTTATAGATAATTTATTATTGAAATACCTCTGTGTTGCATCTTATCTTTTTGGATTATCGTTGATCATTTTGAAAGGCCACCAGATCCCCTGATACGGTCTGGTGCCCCTGTATATAATAAAATATCTGATTGTTGTACCCACGACTTTGTCGAGTTAATCATCGTCACCTGTTCAACCTTAATTGTTGTGGAGACTGCGTGTGTGGCAGGAAGAAAAAATAAAATACGAGTCAACTATTGGATCAGCCCTCGTACTTCTAGCAACAAGCCCAGGTTACCCTTCTCGGGATCCTCAACATCTGGGGTCTCGTGAGCGGGCCTGTAACACTTAAGCATGACTGTAGCAAAAGATGAAAATTCCTATGGATGAAGGAATGGAGTGTATTAATGTAGTAAGTAATGTGATATTTGGTTCCCCGTACCGATCATATTTATAGTAAGTTTGTTATGTGGGAGAGAAGCTCGTTAACCTGAAATCGGGGTAAAAGTTTGCCAATTTTCATGTCTTTGATATCCAAAATAATTAATTACAATTAAAGTACCCATTGAGATGGAACGAAACCTGTTTTAGAACCTTCCCCATGTAATTTTGTGTACGTGTACCAAATTTCACGTTGTTTGGTTGTCTGGATCTTGAGTATTAAGGGAACAGACAGACAGACAGCAAATTCGTCTTATAAGTATTGAGAAGTATTACCATCTACCGAATGACGGCAAATGTAATTTTTAAAGAAAATACAATTATTTATTATCTTTTCATAAATTAATTTTTGTTTATTGAGTTTCCCCTTTCCGGTATCATTTTCATGTTCATCAACATTCATGATAATTATCAGTAATTTTCTGATCTAATTTCACTATTAAATTTGAAAACAAACTGACATTACGAATCAGTTGACGACAGAAGTGCTCAATGTTCATTTTAATTTTTTTTAATATATTATTTTTTAATAATATCGATTAAATACTTGCTACAGAATTACTATATTCTTTTAATGAATAAATGGGGTAAAATTTGTCTTTCGGTCATATTTTGTTTTGCCCCCCCCCTTGAATTTTGGCTTGCCCCCCCCCCTTATAATATTTCGTTCCGCCGCCGGTGGAAACCAGATGTATGTTTAGGGGACTTTGCAACTACCAGAACAATGAACCTTCTTTGTTGTTATAACATTTCTTGATTTGCAACCCAAAAGTGGTCTGCAAGTGAACAGTATCGATATGGCCAGACACGACTCAAGTCATTACGTATTGTGAATGACACTGCAGAGCGAGAGGTGAAGTTTTTTGGAGAATACAACACACTGCTTACTAACGACGAAGAAGAAAAACAACTGTTATTGCAAGTATTGGAAGCAAACCGAAAGGCTGTTCAAACTCAAATCACCAAAAAGTCTACTATTTAGGCCTTAATTTCAGAATGACAATAATTTTGACTGATAATGCTTGCTTTTGTGATTTGAATTTGAGTTGGATACATTTTCACGTTTTTTGAAGGAACAGCACAATTTTACCTTTAAATAGTGACAAATGCCAATAACCAAATGTTTAAACTTAGTGGTTAATTTGCAAAAAAGTGTTGAACTGTTGATATTAAAAAGCTATTGCTGGTTGTAATTTTAAAACATTCAACTTATGCGTATTGATTCATTTTGATAGAATTTCGTAAAATTTGGATATAATATTGCTCTTGAGTAATGTATATATACATACAAGTATTTTAACCCATCAAACGACGGGCTGAATGTTATATTTTTTAGAAAAAACATTTTATGAACAGCAAGGCTCGTACATTTTTCAATACAATTAAACTCAGCTGTCAACAACCACAAAACAATAGTTGTAAGCGACTGATGAGTGGCAACTCAAACTACAAACAGTCTGCTTACTGATAGAATCACTAACGTTTAAATAATTTTTTTTTGTTCCCTCATTTTATTCGATATTTACTTTGTGCAGAAATGACCAACATTTCATAGGTCACAAATGACGTCTTACCCGTCAACGCTAACCAACCAAACAAAATCAACCAACCAACCAAACAAACCAACCAAACAAACCAATCGAACCAAACAACCAACCAAACCAACTAACCAAACCAGATAACCAATCAACCAAATAAACCAACTGAGCCAACCAATCCAAGCAACCAAACCAACCAAGCCAAAACCGTCACTGCCGCATCGTTCACAAATTACGTTTTACCAGTCAACGCTAACCAACCAAACCAACCGATCAACCAACCAAACCAACCAACCAAACAAATCAAACCAACCAAATCAATCAACCAAAGCACACCAACCAACCAAATCAAACCAAACACCATCAGATAAAGATATGGGTGCTAATCTATGTCATCTGTTACGTTTTACCCTTAATTTACTCAATATTAAAATCAAAAGGAAGCATTAAAAAATCTTTTATAAAAATGAACCAAAAGTAAAAAAATAAAACTTTATTATGCCATTCTGCAGCACAAAGGCAAGTTGATCAGGCAAGCATCCGCAAGCTCATTTCGGCTTTATTAGTAGGAAAATAAAAAAAAAAAATGTACCATCGAGAAATGACGTCATAGAGGATTTTTTTTTTTAATTTATAGCGACGGCGTTCCCTTTCTGCAACAAAAAAAAAATATTGTAACATCGGAAAATGACGTCATAGATTATTTATAGCGACTCTTTCCCATACCGTGATTACTTTATCAAATACTATTGGTGGAACAGATAACACACACTTGCCTTTTATTATATACAAGTTGCAAGTACCCGGCTTTGCCCAGGTTTAAAATAAGGTTTTCTGTTAACCTTTTGTTTTCTCCCTACCACCTCTCTCCCTTCCTCTCTCTCTCCCTCCCTCCCCCTCTCTCTCCCTTTCCCTCCCTCCCTCCCTCTCCCATCTCCTTCTCTCCCCCTCTCCACCCCCTTTCTCTCCCCCCTTTCCATCCCCCTCCTTCCCTCTCTCCCCATTCCTCCCTTCCTCCTTCCCTCTCTCTCCCTCCCTGGCCCTCTCACTCTTTATCTCTCATCACTCCCATTTCTCCCATCCTCTCTCTCCCTCTCTCGTTCCCTCCCTCCTTTCTCCACCCCTCCCTCTCCCACCCCTCGCTCCCTCTCTTCCTCCCTCCCCCTCCTCCCCCTTCCTCCCTCCCTAATTTCCTCTCTCTCCCTCCCTGCCCCCTATTTATCTCTCTATCCCTCCCTCTCTCCCACCCTCTCTCTCCCTCCCTCCCCTCTATTTCCTTCCTTCCCTTTCTCTCCCCCTCTCTCCCTCCCTCTCTCATCTCCCTCTCTCTCCCTCACCCCTTCTCTCTCCCCCTCCCTCCCTCCCGCTCCCTCCCTCCTCCCTCCAACCATCCTTTCCTCTCTCTCTCCCTACCCCTCTCTCTCGCTTTATCTCTCTCCCTCCCTCTCTCTCTCTCTCTCTCTCTCTATATATATATATATATATATATATATATATATATATATATATATTATGGCTTCACACTTCTTCTAAAATCCTTCTTCATTCATTTAACTTCCTCAATCTGTACAAATAGGGAAGCATGAAAAAACATCAACAATTCTTTGCAGCACAAAGGCACGATACAGCACCAGCGCGCAAGTTCTATTCGATCATCGGGTAATGACGTCACAGAAGAGTTTATCTATGGCGCCGTCGAGATTACTTTAATATAGTAAAATATACTAAAATAAAAATAATTTATTACAATTAAACTACCCATCGAGATGAAACGAAACATGTCTTATAACCTTACTCATGTAATTATGTGTACGTGTACCAAATTTCACGTTATTTGGTTGTCTGGATCTTGAGTTATAAGGGAACAGACAGACAGACAGACAGACAACAAATGCTTCTTATAAGTATAGAGATGATATAGTATATATATATATATATATATATATATATATATATATATATATATATATATATATTCATGTATATTGTTATTAGTCTAGTATATCAATTTACTTAGCACACCGATAACTGATACAGTTTAGAATTCGTTTCTCGGTAACTTATCATTACATTTTTATGATAGGATGGCGTTATTCGGGTATTTTTAATTTCAGACAGCTAGTAAACTATTTTAGCGCCTAAAACGTGTTTTTAACGTTTTTTTAATGTTATTTATTTTACGACAGGTCTAAAAGTTATTGTCATTTAATTTAATCTTGCTAAATTCATAAGCTCATTCTAGACAGGGAATTTTGTCTCATTTTATTTTGTACAGTGTTCCGCACTGTTTATGCGTGTGAGAATTAACGCTTAAATATAACTATTTTTAAATACAGCATAAAAAGCCCCATTTTGATTCAGTTCTAGATATAATTATATAAACATTTTTTTGTGCGAATCTTTGTTTTAGGTTATCGCAGCTTTGATAAAAATAAATAAATTATAGCGTTATTGTAGGAATAAAACCAATGGAGAATGAGAAATGCTGTTAAATTCTTTCATTTATGTTAAGATCCCTAATATTAATGGGCCATCAAGGCAGATGAAGTTTAGGATTCATCAGTTTTTGTAACTATGATATATGAAGGGATTATGCGGATAGCACAACGTCCAACCGCTTTTACTTCCCTAACCAATGGCCCGTACACAGTTTAAGCTTTGTGCGCTTGGTTGACTGTACACTATATTTAACTTGAAACTGAGGATAAACCTGGGAATTTCCGATCGGCAGACAGCGATCTAAACGGTTCGACTTGTATGTCTGTCACAAAAGTCACCCCAATAATGCCTCCAATAAAGTCCTAAGAAATCGAAGTCTAATTACAACCTACTCAACGAGGCAGGCGTGGTATGTTGATGTCTTGTTAAGATAAATAATGCCCAGCCCCATAGTGTGATAATTCTACAGCAGGGGCCAGGTCAATAGCGGGGGAGGGGGGGTGGTCAGGAAATAAATATTACTAAGTAGAGCAAACAAGCAGAGTGGGCCAAGACAAAACGCAGGGGGAGGGGGCCGCACGCTACGGGCCTTATAATGCCTATAATGTAGATGAAGGATACAATTCATGTCCATCATCTGTGAACGATGTATTTTCGTACTGGATTTCATTCTATAAACAAGTATTGTTTATCTTTATATTTTGCATTTAAAATTACAAGCGTTAAAATACCATACAGTTATGCTAATATTTAAGCTTACAAAGTTTGTTTGTTTTGTCAAATTAAATGTAACTTGCTTATGTATGCCATTTTTGTATGAATATGCTATTCTGTTTTTAAATAGATCAAGCTAACGTAACTAAGGCATTGACAATATAAATATATATTCATTAAGAGACTTTATATATAATATTTATTTAAATAAATAAATAAATAAATAAATAAATATATATATATATATATATATATATATATATATATATATATTTTTAAACTTCTAATGCTGTTTTTTAATGTAGTGTATAATTGTTTTTAAATAAATGTCTAGGAAAAATTTGTAAGCAGTAAGTAAGTAAAGTTCCCTTAGCCCTAACGGGCCATCGGGGCAGATAAAGTGTAGAATTCATCTGTTTCTATAACCTCGGCATATGAAGGGATTGTGTGGTTAGCACAACGCCCAGCGGCCTTTACTTCCCCAAAATAAGTCAGGTACCAATTTAAAGCTGGGTAGACTAGTGGGACGGTTTTGCACCAAATAACACCTGGAAAAATTACATGGTTCTCACCTAGGATCGAAGCCATGACTCTTGGGTTGACAGTCGAGTACCTACACAACTCGGCCATCCGTCCCACAGGAAAAATTTGGCTGTAGCTCATTTTTTTCTTTTTTTTTTGCATTTGAACGAATACATTTTTTAATTGAAAATAATTTGTTGTAATTGTTTTATACCGACAAGTATTTAATCCTGTCAGATTGGTTTTTAACTATTTTAGTTTATTTTTACCTGTAAGATGTACGATTCTAGAAAATGATTTCTTTCCATCTGTACGTATTAGTTTGTCTTCTTGTCGTATTTTATTACCCGCTTATTATATATATATATATATATATATATATGGACAATAATTAAAATATGTAAATTATATTATTTTTTATATTTAATAGAAATGTTTATCTTTATGCAGGTATGTAAGTGTGTCTGTGAGGTGGTAGAGTGAAAGATTACGAGCCTTATCAATAAAAGTATGTTTTTTTTTAAATAGAAGTTGTTTGGTTTTCTTTAGAATATTGTCTTGTTGATTGGTATTGATTTTATTGTTTATCAAGATGTGGAAATGGCAATGTGCGTTAAATATAAGCTATCGATTATCTGTGTCGTTATATATATCCACTGATTGTATGGATTGTGTTGGCCTGGATGACATAAAAAAAGCGTAACCCAGGACGTCTTGTAGAGCTCTCAACTGTTTACCAGAAGGTACCTGGTTCGATCTCCACTGAAGACCAAGGACATTTCTCAGGTTTTAGCTCTCAAGTTCCGTTCATGTCTCCCGTGGCGCCTCCATAGTCATTACACTCCCAAAATAAACTGACAAAGATTTTAAAAAAAAAACATATTAATATAATGCTTCGAGCGACAAACTTGAGAAATTTATACAAATAATGTATACATTATGACCAAAATGTTACAACTTTGCATCGTAATTATACTGAACTCTATTTGTTTGTGTTCGTAAAAGGTATGGGAGTGGGAGGGGAGAGGGTTATAATCTACCCGATGTAGTCGAACGTCACTGAATCCACACAAATGTTAATCATTCAACGGAAATCTTGAATTAATGAAATAATTTTTACTTTAAGATGTTTTAAGGAAGAGAATTAGATTAGATTTTTTTTATTAAAAAAACTTCCATCAGGTTAAATAGAATTATTTTCTATTCGTTCCTACTTCATAAAAGTGTAACAAATAATGGTAAACCAAATAAAACTGTCATGTCCTTTAGATTTATATCGATATAAAAGGTATCCTGCTGAAATAATGAGAAAATCCATTGTTGAACACAATTTTTATTTATGAAAAAGTTATAGTAAAACGTGCACAACACATACAGACACCACAAATAGTTCCAATTACATTGCCATTAAAAAAAGACCTTGGAGACGTTATTGGTGCATAATATTATAAAGGTCATGGAACTCTATCTGAACTTTTTCTTTGCCGACGTTTATATTTTAAAATATAATATTTATATATATTATAATATACTATATTATTACTATACTTATTTAATATTATTTTATTATATACTATATTATTATATACTACATTGAAATCAATGAGGAAACAGAAAAAAAGCTTAAAAACAATTGATCCTAAAAATAGGACTTCTAGTAAACGGTTATTAATATATATTGTCTGTAAGACCAGTAAACTAAGTGACAATCTTAGTAGGAATTATAATTATACTATCTGTACCCTGCAAAACCTTTGCATAGAGTTATATCCACTTTGGCTTGATCGGTAGTCTTGGTTATTTTTGCTATCAAGCAGATCCGATTTTTTCATGATTGTATTTTTTAAACCGGAATACTGTTGTATTAATTTTTTACTTTCGATTTAACGCAGAACCCACTTCGCTATTAGATACTTTAACTTCTAATGGAACTGTTTTTATGGTGCCCATTTTACATCCCCTTTATGGCTAATAATGCAATGGACTTGGAATAACAAAAGGATAGAGACTTCAACCATGACCTGAAATATCCATTGGCCCTCATCGTGGATTGAACCAAGCGGCCTTATCGAGTCGAGAGTTTAAACACACAGCCATTATTCCCACTGATTTTATTAGTAAATCATGCGTCTTTCAGAAAACCGCAAAAGAGATGACCCAAGAAGATCAGCAACAGCATCCACCCCTAATGAAAAAAAGAACACTTTGTCTTTTTACAAGTCAGATTGAGAGGGTTGGGCTATGATTAAAAAATGTCTTATCGCATTTAATTTTTTTCTTCATTTTTTAATATAGTCTTTAGTTTATAAAACATATTATTTCTATTTAATTATTATAAAAATGTTTAACCTATTTAAAAATGAAATTACAAAATAATGTATTAATAAATAGAAATTGAAACAAAATCAAGTTATAAATATTTAAAAAAAGTATATCATATGTACATGCATTAGTATTAAACATGTATTGAAAAGAACATAAAATAAAATTTAAAGAAACTTGGTTTAACATGATAACAATCAATAATTAACACAGAGAATCATGAAACTGTTTTATTCTGCCATCTTTTCTTTCTGCTGTTGTGAATTGGCCCAGTTATGGTACTAGGTTGTCTGCTTTGCCTTGCTTTCTGTTTATTTAGCCTCGTTTTGTAACAGACAATGACTGAGTTGACCCTTCGAGACACTTCATACTGCTTCTTAATCATTTTGAAGGAAAATGTTCATTCCCTTGTCAAAATAAGTAAGCGATCTCCACAAATTCTTTGCACCTATCTCTAGGTACACAGCACGCCTTGGCTATACATTAAATATTCGTTCTATTTCTAGCTTGACCAGTTCATCACGTGAAAGAGGTTCTCTATCAGCTTTATAGAAGGTCAATCAAACCGGCTCACTTCATATGCTCTAAAAAAAAAGATAAAATATAATATGTTTTTGTCCGATCTTATGTTCTATGCAATCTAGCCAAATTTTCCTCGAACTTTGGGTCGCTATTGGCCGTATAACAAATCATTATGGACCAAAATTTGAAACGGTGTCATAATAAAGAAGGCCGATATAGCTAGAGGCGTATAGAGAGAGGCCGTATAGAGAGAGTTGGATGTATATCGATTTTTTTGAGCACATTATCAATTTACTTTTAATACACTATACAGTTTTAGCATAAAACTCATTTAAGCATTCTTTCAAAATTGTAATATACTGGGATTCTCTGCCTAGAACCCCATAGATGTTCCTTCTTAAGGCCCCTAAATAAAGGATCTATTCACATTCCTTATTTTTTACACGCTTTATCTTAGGACGCTCGGTCGGTTTATATCTATATCTATATCTATATATATATATATATATATATATATATATATATATATATATATATATGTCAAAAAGTATTTAATACTGTAATGTTTGATTTGAGGCGTTCTCTGGAGGCATATACTGCGTGCCATTTACTTTCACATTCAATCAATCATTTAATGTAGCCAAGTCAATTACGATTCATATTCTTTATTTTGACTTCACAAAAAGATAAGTCATTAACACAATAAATCAAATCTAACTGGTTCTACACTGTCCCGAAAGATGTGCAGACTAATAAAGTGATATATATCCAAACACAAACTGCATAATAATTAATACACGTCTTTGTCTATCCTTCAAGTCACATAACGTCTAACTTCTATTTACAACTTTATAAAACACTGTTCCCGACCTCATACTCTACTTTCCTCTTCTCGACCCCCGACTTAACTTCTCAACTGTCCACTCTGCCCACTACTCCCTAACTGTCCACCTTTCTAACCGTCTTCACTTACTTAACTGTCTTCCAGTTCCCAAACCCCGAACTATATGTTTCAGTTTCATTAAAACATCCCAGAATGCTAAAGCCCAATTCTTTTGATTGGTTCATCTACCTCCTTTTGTCAGTCCCTTTGTCAGTTTAGTTATCCATCTAATGGTAACAAAGAACGTTTGTTGAACTCTCTCTTGGCTGTACGTACCCCCCCCCCCCCGCCAACACTTGCCACAAAAGAATAATGTGTTTCACCATAAACTTTAAATTTAAGAAAATATATACGTGTCCCTGGCCTGAACTGTTGAACTGGTTCATTAAATGGTATGGCTGTATAGCTATACTGAAATATACCATTGATAGGAGTGGTGGTGGGGTCACTGTTGTTGTATCCCAAGCAATCATATCCATGTAGGACGATGCAGATGGATTCAAATCGATCGACTGTTTATTAAAAAGTCGAATGTTATTCTGGGAATGTATTCGTGTATGAACTATCTTCCCATGTGCTATTTTTCTAACAGATTGATTTTCATCAAGAATACCGACAAGAAGGATGCTTTCAAAGTGGGCGAAGTAAGCATTGTTCTGTAAAACTGGCTTCACGATTGCCCAATCATCAGGACACAGTTCAAAACATAGTTTCATAAGATGGAAAAAAATTCTGAGCACAAACGTAACATTCTGAATGAAGCTTTATATAAAACCATGAAGGTGCATAAACGTTTACAATGAATCTGACAATTCTGTATAAAGATGATGTACAATTGAATGAAGACATATATAATCGTAGGATTCGGTTAGCCGTTGTTATCCATCTTGCATGGTTAAGATTTTCTGGCATACAATTTTGTAAAAAAATTTTTGTTTTCAGATCCAATGATTCCGTTCTGAACTGCTAAGCAACTTCGTAGTAGATAACTTTGATCAGTACTAAGATCTTTCTTCACGTCATCGGCAGTGTCAACAACTTTCCTGGGACTGTTTTGAAATTCGTGAGAGGTGGTAAATCTTTGGGATCAAAGTCTAATGAACTCATGATTTTACCGGTTGACGTACTTGGACCTGTTGTGCTTGCGCCGTCAACCACAGAAATGTATTTCCGTAGAGGAAGTTCATTTGTATGTAATAAACAAATGAGCCACTGCAGTGGTCTTCCAACATGTCGTTCTACCTCTGGAATCACTCCATTTGTCTTACCGGTGTTGTTGACTGTACCATCACAAACTATTGCTGACAAGGTTTCCATGGATTCGGTGTGTGTGATAACTGACAGAAGTTCTTTGGCAATATCACTTGATTTGTTACTGTCCGGCACAACATGATCTACGTACTGTCCACCAGGATAGGAGACTACGACATAATGTCGTTCTTTAATAGATCTCCTGTTACATCATGTACCTGTGCTAACCACTGTTACATCCTGCTTGCCATCAAATCCCATACATTTAAATTGTCTTACATCATCCGAATGTCTGTTTATTTCTGTCTGTCTCCAAACTTTTCTCTGCATGCGAAGTTTTTCTGGACCTACGCATGATTCTGCAGTCAGAAGATTTAGATCTTTCAACATAGAGTTGACAATTAGGCAGGCATCTCTGTTACTAACTTTACACTTGTCCAGAGATCTACACAATTCAGGATATTGTAAAGTATTTCGTACTGCTTTCATTTCCTCGTCACTGCTTGTCATAATATCATCATTTTCATCACTACGTACAACGTCATCATTATCATTATCGTCGTAGTCATCGTGCATTCCGCTTACATCAGAAGAAGCACAATGACACACATTTAATTCACTATCCATCTCCACATCGTTCATGATCTCTGTGCTTTTCTGTCTCTTACTTCTGTCAACTTTCTTCTGCAACTTTATTGTCATTTCTTTGTCAATTTTCCCTATATTCATTTTCCGTGTTGTTTTGTTGATCTACCCAAAAATTCCATTCTAGCCCTGGTATTTTCATTGGCAAAGGACAAGTATATGGCGATCTTTCTCGTGCACAAGAATCAAAACACATGCAACAACATATATCAAATACACTTTGCAAACTTTGAAAGGTTTCTTCAAAAGTTGTTGAAGTTTTTTTTTGAGGTAGAGTATTTTTTGAGTTCATTTACTTTAGCTACAAGCCTTTCAATAGTAGGTATACCAGCAATATTGTAGATCTCCTTCACTTCTTTGCCAATTAATGAAGATCTTCCAAGCACAAAAGGAACATTCTCCGAATATCAGCTGATAATCATACGCACGAAAAACGTCAGCAGAAGTGGGCAACTGACTTTTAGGCATTGGCTGTGGGTTACCAAATATCGAGTGTTCAGTTCAACTCCTTGTGGTCATGTTCAATGTTCAAATATATGTTGCTGTTCAAATACAATTCACTGTTGTTGAATACTAGAGATCTGAAACACACCAAAATGCAAAGTTTAAAAATCAGTAGGTCACAATTTAAAGTATAAATTATAAGGAAATATACAAAATACGCGTTTTTACTACACAGTCACAGTAGGGTAAGACAAAACTAAAAGTTGCAGTATGTAGACGACTTCAAAAATTTTTTTGCAAATTACTTTTTGATTACTTAGTACATTATGCAACTTTTCCATGATGTCTCAAGAAAAAATATAGAGAGATTTTATGACC
>JAGDYQ010000182.1:361529-402856 GCA_021962125.1 Bulinus truncatus | reverse complement strand
GGCGTGGGTATCGGCCGCCCAGGGCGGAAGACGATTTTGCCGCCCTCTCATTTAGGTATTTCAATTTAATCTATACATTTTTGCCGCCCCCCCTAAAAAGTAATAAAAAGTGCCGCCCGGTGCGGACCGCACCCACCGCCCCCCCCTAGGTACGCCACTGGATTTAGGCCTATATTTTTGTCAATTATAATAACAGATTGCGATGTAATACACCATATTATTATTATTATTATTATTACGTCAATAGAAAAAAGAAGCAGAATCTATCGCATCCGTTATTCTGTCCGAAGTGTTGGATCTAAGGAGAGTTGTATCATGGCAAGTGCACCGCTCTTAAATATACATCTATGGTATTGTGTAATGTTCTATAATGTTGTGTACCACACAACTATTGTGTACTGTTGTATACTGGTGTGTAACACACAACTGTTGTGTACTGAGAGGCGTACCTAGGGCTGGGGGAGGGGGGGGGTCCAAATTCGAAAGTACTCCTGGGTCCCAGCTTGAACGGGGCCCCCCAGATTTTTCTTTTACATTAAATATTAAGTAAATTATCTCATATCATGGTGTCGAATGTCAAGATGCAGGGGCAACCAAAGATGTAAAGGCCCCCCCGGGCCCCAAATCCCTAGGTTCCGCACTGTCTGTGTACTAATGTATACTGGTGTGTACTATACAGCTGATGGGTACTTTTGTATACTTTGGTCCGCTTGCTGAAATCGAGGGTTTCGTCCGGGCCTTGTGTCTTCTTTCGGTAGTGTCATTTCTAGTTTTTTATGTATTTCTGTATTTCTTTCATATTCCCAGCGTATTTTATACATTCTTTCGTCAGTATTCTTTCATTTCAAATTCTAAGTCATGACAAGTAGACATTAATTCAATGTATTCAATTGTTGTGTATCTTCCCGATAGAAAAACCAAATCAACAAGTGAACAGTTTTAAAACAACGTTATTTAGTTTCTCTAGTTATATCTATTTCTTTCCCTCTGATCTATCAATGTGTACTAACCACCACGTTTCAAAGAATCCTAACTCTCTCACCAGGCCTGAGGGTAAGGCGCTGCAGCTGGTACATCTCTCTGGGGTCCTTGAAGGTCAAAGGGGCCCACTCAACGCAGCAATGTGGAGACAACTCAATAACATGCCTGGACACTAACTCCGGTGACGGTGGGGGGGGGGGGAGGAAGCGGGAAAGTGGCTTTTGAAAAATATTTTTCTTTCTTTATTTTACTACACAATGGGCTGAAATTGGACCATAGGTGCCCTTAATGGCATAGTTTGTATGGGGCCCACAGAATTCCTAGCTGGGCCCACTTAATACAATTACAAATACTATATATATATATATCTTTGTTAGAGCGTAGGAGTTATTTCAAAAATTAGGGTCAATAAATGTAGGCGAACTACTGTTTTCACTGTGTCCCACTTACCCAGTTACAAATATAAATACACTAAACCAGGTCGTATTACAACGGTTTTAAGAATCCAAATGTGAGTCGTAGTCCCCCCCCCCTCCCAAACCCCCGAGACAGGCTACTAACACTAACACCGAGTATGTTAATAAGTAAACAGTATCCGACTACCTGGTTTACTTGACCAACAATCAAGAGAATTAATAGATTCGATCCCCCGACATGTTACATTGCAAGCAGTCTCGGTCTTACTTATTCTATAGTGGGCGCAGTGCACAAATACAACACGACGCTTTAGAAATCCATCCTCGGCCTGACTCCATCCACAACACATTGTAACCAGGGCCGCAAATAGATTGTTATCAATCGGGACCCCACCGGCCCTGGCTGGCAACAGAATAAATGTCTTTCACATTAGGTGGAGGGGGTGGGGACGAGTTAATTTAGGGGCCCTAGAACAAGTTACATATAGGGGCCCTAGAACACGTTACATTTAGGGGCCCTAGAACAAGTTACATTTAGGGGTCCTAGAACAAGTTACATTTAGGGGCCCTAGAACAAGTTGATTTAGGGGCCCTAGAAAAAGTTACATTTAGGGGCCCTAGAACAAGTTACATTTTCGGGGCACTTGATACAATTATAGGGAGCCCCTAAACAAAAGTAATATGTAAAAGACGCCGCTGGGAAATATTTAGCCTCTATGAATCATTGAAGTGTGAAGTCCCTGTAAGGGTGAGATGAACTCTCTCAGATCCTATAAACAACTAGTGGACGGCTTTTGCAGTCCACTTCTTTCATCCCCACCATAACCGACAGTGCAAGGCCTGGGAGTCACCCAGGTAGACATAGCGGGGACTTTAGCCATGACCGGCAATATACATTGGTCCTCATCGAAGATCGAACCAGATGCCTTCAGGTCGACAGTCGAGCGCCTTACCATAAGACCATCCGTCCACCCATCGTTGCAGTGGCGTAGCGAGCGTAACTCGCGCCCGGGTCACAATACCTTTTTAGCGTCTCCCCCCCCCCATTCGAAATCCATATAATATTATATGTAAAATATATCATTTGGCGCCCCTTTGTGAGTAGCGCCCGGGGCATGATGCCCCACTCTCACTACACCATTGCATCGTTGATAGCCCCTCCCCGCCCCAACCCTACTCCCCCAAGCTGTTTAATTGTTTTTTGCTCGGTGCCCATGACAAATGCCCTAATTTGTGGCTGGCTAAATAAATGTTCCGATAGGGAATCCCCGTATCAATGGTTGGGTGGGGCCATTGGAGGGTGGTGTACTCGGTGGGTGGGGGTCCTAGGAAGCAGCAAGGTATGTCTATTTTGACAATTTTTACAGTGGATGACTTCGTTCATTAACTTTGAACAAAATTGTAACAAGGGACGTTACTAGCTGTTTCATGTCTTATCTGATTCAGCTGATTCTGCCGAGTTATGTTTCTTTTACCAATTAACAAATACAGACTAATGGAAATACAAAGGAATTATATAGCTATTAAAAAGAAAGAAGAAAAAAAACATGCTTGGATCTCTCATTCCTTTTTACAAAGAGTAAATGCATGTATTTTTATAATGTTAGTTCTTAAGTCAAACCGGAAAAAGAAAAACTGAGATCAACTAATAATGTCTAAAGCAGTATTAGGGATAGGCTCATATTTCCTATTTATTTATTTTTTTCTGACACGTTCAAATTTAATGTTTATATATCTGCAAGTGAGGGGGTACTTGAATGTATTTTTCTCTTGCTCTGGCATATGTATACAACAAATGTAGCATTTTGAAGAGATATACAGTCACTGTTTTTTTTTCAATATCCTTTGTTTTATTTAGTATTAAAATTACATCGGTATAAAATTGTAAGCACTTTAACGTTAAACAACTAGACTGAAGTAAAACAAAATCTAGATTGAAGTAAAACAAACATCTAGACTGAAGTAAAACAAAACATCTAGACAGAAGTAAAACAAAACATCTAGACAGAAGTAAAACAAAACATCTAGACAGAAGTAAAACAAAACATCTAGACAGAAGTAAAACAAACATCTAGACAGAAGTAAAACAAAACATCTAGACAGAAGTAAAACAAACATCTAGACAGAAGTAAAACAAACATCTAGACTGAAGTAAAACAAACATCTAGACAGAAGTAAAACAAAACATCTAGACAGAAGTAAAACAAAACATCTAGACAGAAGTAAAACAAAACATCTAGACAGAAGTAAAACAAAACATCTAGACAGAAGTAAAATAAACATCTAGACTGAAGTAAAACAACATCTAGACAGAAGTAAAGCAAAACATCTAGACAGAAGTAAAACAAAACATCTAGACAGAAGTAAAACAGATTTTATTAAAAGAAAGAACAATTTGTACTTGTTAATTTTATTCTTTTTAAATAACAGAAAAAAATATAAATATAAGTATTATTTACATTTCAATCAATATTTGTTGACTGTACTATTGAGAATTATTTAATCGAAAAAATTATATAGTTAAAAAAAATAATTAGAGACTTGTTTATTCTTAATAGAATTCGATAATTTGAAAAAAGAATTAATTGATGGACCACTCAAAATTAATGGGACGGATGGCCGAGTGGTGAAGATGCTCAACTGTCGACCTGAGAGAACTGGGTTCGATCCTCGGTGAGAAACAAAGGGAGTTTTTTTCAAGGTCCTGGTGAAAGTTGGTTTAAGTCCAACAAAAGTCCACCCAGCTTTCAATAAGTACCCGACTTAAGTTGGAGAAGTAAAGGCTGATGGGAAGTACGCTGAGGTTAGATGAACAGATGAAATCTACACTTCATTTACCCGGAAAATGATGGCTAAGGGAACTTTTTAATTTATAATTTATATATGTTCGAAATATTAAAAAAACTAATTAGAAATTTTGAAAATATTTGTCATTGGATCAGTCCAATTAGGTTCCATATATAGAGATGAGTTGATTTCGCCTTATTATGTCGTAAAACTAATGAGAAATTTTGAAAATTGTTGTCATTGGATCAGTCCAATTAGGTTAAATAAACAGATGAGTTGATTTCGCCTTAATATGTCGTAAAAAAGTGTCCTGCTAGGCTTAGACCGTATTCCGTCATTCTACTGTCCAGTTTATATCCTCCAGGGATGTTATCTCTTTCAGAGCAAATGATGGGTCAATGGGTCATGGGTCAATGGGTCAAATGGGTCGCAAAATTGGATGGGTCACATGGGTCAATGTTCCCTGACCCACGACCCATCCTTAGTCTCCGCCCGACCCTAAAAAACACCCGTCGTCGCGCGATTTTTTTAAATTTCAAAATGGTTTCTATGGCAACGTCTGCCATCTTGAAAATAACAACATTCAATGGGTCATGGGTCATGATGGGTCTGGGTCAAGAACTTGATGGGTCATATAAGTCATGGGTCAAGCTCAGTGACCCATTACTTGCTCTGATCTCTTTAGACTAAGACCATTCATAAGTAAATTCAGTGATGAGATGCTGTTTCTTAATTGTATGAATCAATAATTTGCAGGACTGATCTATTCCCATCTTTCTGTTCAAAATGTTCAAAAAAAGTAGCCGTTAAACGGATAAACAAGACCATATCTGACGAAACTATCTTTGGGTAGCGAAGGAAAATGTCGTCGCTGGTGCTGGAATCGACAACCTGCAAACATTTTTATCGAATTTATCGAATTGTATGAATCAATAATTTGCAGGACTGATCTATTCCCATCTTTCTGTTCAAAATGTTCAAAAAAAGTAGCCGTTAAACGGATAAACAAGACCATATCTGACGAAACTATCTTTGGGTAGCGAAGGAAAATGTCGTCGCTGGTGCTGGAATCGACAACCTGCAAACATTTTTATCGAATTTAACAATTCATTGCCCACAGAGCCACCCCAATGCTATTGACATTCAGGTGAGCCAATGTGTGCATGTAGGGAGAGAGGAAACTCGCCAGAGCCATCTCAATGATATTGACATTCAGGTAATTTGAGCCATTCCCCGTGTATGGAGCCTCCAATGTGTGCATATGGGGAGAGAAGAAACTCCCCAGAGCCATCTCAATGCTATTGACATTTAGGAGAGTTGAGCCATGCCCTCGTGTATGGAGCCTCCAATGTGTGCATGTGGGGAGAGAAGAAACTCCCCAGAGCCATCTCAATGATATTGACATTCAGGTAAGTTGAGCCATGTCCAATGTCTGCACGTAGTGAGAGATTAAACTCGCCAGAGCAATCTCAATGCTATTGACATTCAGGTAAGTTGAGCCATATCCAATGTCTGCACGTAGTGAGAGATTAAACTCGCCAGAGCCATCTCAATGCTATTGACATTCAGGCGAGTTGAGCCATTCCCACGAGTATGCAGCCTCCAATGTGTGCATGTAGTGAGCGAAGAAACTCATTGTTATCTAATGTGCCGACCATTTCTGCAGCTAACCTTGTTTACACCAAATGTATTGCATCATTTGAGTGTACTTGATCAAAGAACTTCGTTGCTTTTTATTGCTTGTCTAATGCATCACATGAGTGTGCTAGATCTAAGAACATTATTACCTTTTGCTCTTATCACTTTATATCTATAATTACCAAGAGCATCTTTTGACTGAGTAAAAGCTGAAGATGAAACACTGACTGTAATATTTTTAGAAAAAGATTTATTACTTGTATCTTGTTTCGGAGATATGTCTGGGTTTGTGTCTTCCTTCATGGATGAATCATGGCTTGTATCTTTCTGAAAAGTCGAATCATGGTTTGTATCTTTCAGCAAATTTGAGTCATGGCTTGTATCTTTCTGCAAAGTCGAATCATGGTTTGTATCTTTCAGCAAAGTCGAATCATGGCTTGTATCTTTCTGAAAAGTCGAATCATGGCTTGTATCTTTCTGAAAAGTAGAATCATGGCTTGTATTATTCTGCAAATTCGAATCATGGCTTGTATCTTTCTGAAGAGTCGAATCATGGTTTGTATCTTTCAGCAAATTTGAATCATGGCTTGTATGTTTCTGAAAAGTAGAATCATGGCTTGTATGTTTCTGAAAAGTAGAATCATGGCTTGTATGTTTCTGAAAAGTAGAATCATGGCTTGTATCTTTCTGAAAAGTCGAATCATGGCTTGTATCTTTCTGAAAAGTCGAATCATGGCTTCTTTCTTTTATGCAAGTTGAATAAGGGCTTGTATCTTTCTTCGAGTATGAATCATCTATTATATGTTGCTTACCTCGATGCAGTAAGACAATGTCCCAAGTGGGGCACCCGAAGACAAATACTGGGGCCCCACTGCAGCCCGAGCAGGTCGGGGCGGTGTAATTATATGTCATTGCACCCTGAACTCTTTTATTCCTGCCAACACTGTATCTCACTCCCAGTGAAATTTTTTTAGGGCCTGCGTGAGGGTGTGAGATGACCACAACGAGATTGCTGAGCGCCCACTCGGACATTGACCAATGACCGCATCTCATTTCCTTCTTTTTCATCTTCTCGTACTGCCCTTGGCAGCGTGATCTGAATCTGTCCAGCCTCTCCTTGATGTTATTAAAGAGTAAAACGTCATCCGTAGAGCATTTCAAAACACAGATGTCGTCATCTGAAGATATGACTTCATATTCAACAACAGTTAATATCACCTCTGGACTGTCGCTTCTGTTGTAATCTATACGGCTAGAGAGTTCCGACGATTTGGCGAAGTTGACAACGTGAGCGACCGTATAAATCAAAATGTATTGACCGGAAATCCCGCCGATTCTTCCGCTGGCGTAACCTTTCAACTTCCCGGTTCGCTGAACAAGAACTGTCAGATCGAAGAGGCAATGGACCATGTCATAGGAAGATCTTCTGTTGTACGGTCTTGGTAGGTAGTGCTTGGCGACGGTGTGGAACTCTTGGTGAAACGGGTGATCGTTATGGGCGAATTGCTCCCCACTGATAAAATGTTTGTGGTTGGATTTATATTTACAGTTGGCGTAAGCCTTTTCCACTGACTCACTTTCCACTAGAATGAACAAAAGAATATATTAAAAAAAATGTTTATCGTGCTAGATTTGAAATGGTGAAAAAAAATCAACAATAATAAAGTATCGTTCATTTTTAGCAATGCTTAGCTACTTTAAGAATGGAATGCAATCATTTTACTGCTATTTTACTGTTATTTTACTGCTATTTTACTGTTATTTTACTGCTATTTTACTGCTATTTTACTGTTATTTTACTTCTACTTTACTTCTATTTTACTGCTATTTTACTGCTATTTTACTGTTATTTTACTTCTACTTTACTTCTATTTTACTTCTATTTTACTGCTATTTTATTGTTATTATACTGTTGTTTTACTGTGGCACCAGCAGCATATAACCCTCCCCCCCCACCCCTCATCCCACAACCGCCATAAATAACATTGATAAAGCGGTTGACAGAATCACACGGATTTTTGGATAAAGCAGCATTCAAATAACAGGGCCTCTAAGTGGATCCAAATATAGGCCACGAGTGGATCTAGGTTAAGGATCCAGATAAAGGTGCCCAGGTGGTTCTAGATGTATGCCCCCCCCCCCAAGTGCATGCATATATAGACTCCTAAGTAAATCTAGATTTAGGCCCTAAGTGGATGCAGATGTATGCCCTTAGTGAATTCAGAAATAGGTGCATAGACGGATCCAGATATATAACCTTGCACATATATAATAAAGTCTTTATTAACCATCACAGCTCTAGTTTTCAAACTAGAACATCTGCAGCATCAAAAGCCATCTCGTCCTTTACAAAAATATTGCTGATCTGAGTCTTCAGAAAATCCTTCAAGTTGGCACACTTTAAACAACGGTGAATATTAGTAGTTGAAACACCAAACCGTTGCCGGCACGCAAGTAGCCGAGCGATCTGTTCTTTTTGTAGAAGCAATATGCGACTGAAGCAGTACAAGTGAAATCATCCATTTTTTATCAATAATTCCTACATTTTTGGCGCCCTCCTGCCAATCTGAAAAGTGACGTTAAATTTAGCAGCGCTCTTTCGGCGCCCCTTATAAGTCCAGCGCCCTGTGCAGCCGCACAACGCTCAAGCTTATCACCCTCAAAACACAATCTTTGATCTTCGAAGTGACATAACTAGACACCACTCAAGATTTATGCAAGCCAATCTTTTCACACCCAAACTCAAAAAAATATATAGTTTTCTCAAGTAACTAGATTTATAATCTATTTATACTGTTAGTCCACAAAGTCCAGAAATATACGCAGTCAGATGGAGAGGCCGTCCAAAACTGACCGGTGGTGGGGGCTCAGGAGAATCGAGCTGTCACTATTTGCACAGTTTCACACTGGACATTATCCTATAGGTCAGGGGTGGGCAAACTACGGCCCGCGGGTCGCATGCGGCCCGTTCGCAAGTAAATGTTGCGATCCTATATCGATGGGTTTTTTTCCTTTGTTTAGAGTTTCGGCTCTATTTTTTTTTTAAATTTTATTCAGACTATTTGATTCGAATCTAGAATTATTATATCCTTTTTATAGATTCAGAAAATTATTTGTGATCACTAGCTGTAACGACCGCAGTCTGTAATGTTTTTATAACACACTTTGGAAGGGCCGGAAATTTCAGTGTAATAAACCTCATCAGAGCAAGAGCATTTAATCACAGGCAGTTCCAGGCAATGCTTAAAGATTTGGAAACTGAACATTCTGATATTATCTACCACAGAAGTGTCCGCTGGCTGAGTCTGGGCAAGATATTGAGGCGAGTGTGGGACCTCAAGGAAGAAATAGTTATGTTCCTGGAGATTAAAGGTTTTGTTTGTGACTTTGTTACTAACATAGTTAATGTAGAGTGGAAGTCAGACTTCATGTTTGCCATTGACATTATGGTAAAGTTGAATGAACTGAATTTCAAACTTCAAACTTCAGGGCATTAGCTTGTTTGCACATGAAATGTGTGTGCATGTTAAATCATTTCAGGCAAAACTCTCCCTGTTCTCCATGCAAGCAGGTGAAAACAGGTTTTGCCATTTCCATTTGCTAAAACAGAAAATCATTTCTGCTAAAATGACTGACAAGTACAAGGCTCAGTTGGATGCCTTGGTTGTGGAATTTGAAAGGAGTTTTCAAGACTCCAAGAACCTGGAACCACTCTTCAAATATCCTCAGTTCGCCATTTAGTGCAGACCCAGAGGAATTACAGTTAGAGCTCTTGACCTACAAGCAAATTATGACCTAAAGGAGAAGTTCTAGACAGTTCTTCTTCTGGAGATTTATGGATGTTTGCCAGCAGCGGCTTTTTCAAACCTAAAAAAACATTGCAGCCAAGCTTTAGTCGCTATTTGGGTCCACATACATTTGTGAGCAAGCGTTTTCTTATAGGAAAATAAAGTCTAAGAACGGATCGATGTTAACTGACTGCAATTTAAATGCAGTCATGCGAATCACAGCCAATAAACTGGTTCAAGAACATTATCCCAAATTTTGAACCGTTACATACTTCTCATTAATTAAAATTGTACTCTGTGGTCAGCTTGTATGTAAATTAAGTTCCATCGTCTTCATAAATGTTATGACAGGTAACAAAAAACGTTTGTTGAAATAAATATGAATAGTAAAGTCTTACTAACAAATTAGCCCTGTTTTGATTTAGTTCGTATTTTAAAATGTATTGTGGTTGTTTAATAAAGTGTGGATGTGAAATAAACGACAAACACATAATTATTATCCATAATTCATATTTATATAAGTTGAAAATAATTGTTATTAAAGTAGAAAAAATATAGGCTACATGCGGCCCGCCGATAACAATCAAGTTTTTAATGTGGCCCTTGTAGAAAAAGTTTGCCCACCCCTGCTACAGGTGCAAATTTCGGGAGGTTGAGTCACAATGTCAATTCCTATTGCCGATACTGCTGAGAGGTCCAGGAAACCGTGGATCATGTGCTATTATAGAGTGCCCCGAGCTGGCGAACAACAGAGTGGACCAATCGGGTAGTTTTCTTGATATTGGCCTTTATGGGCATTCAAAGATGTTGAGGGACAAGGCAAGTTTAATCTCACGGGCTCTAAGACAAAGTCTCAACCCTAAGTTATAAGTGAGAGAGTCTAGACTCTAAAGAGAGAGAGAGAGAGAGAGCAAGAGAGAGAGAGAGAGAGAGAGAGAGAGAGAGAGAGAGAGAGAGCAAGAGAGAGGGAGAGAGAGTGAGAGAGAGAGCAAGAGAGAGAGAGCAAGACAGAGAGAGAGAGAGAGCAAGAGAGAATTCATACATTCTCTGAGCTTATCTCTTACTTTTTTCATTTTCCATTGATGTTCAAATAATAATTATAAAATATTTCCATCCATACATCGTTATGGAACGAAATAATTTAAAAGCAGTAATTAGTGATTCTATTCTACTTAAAATAATAAGAAAAAAAAATTAAGTTACCTTCATAGTCTATCTCATCTGAACAATGTGAATCAGTTCCAAACGATCCAATTCCGAACTTTGTGCTGTCACTGTCACAACTGTCAGAGTGACACCCACTCCCACCCGTGTCATCCAGTACAGTGCACATCGCGTAGAGATACGTTCAATGCGCGCACAACCAAATAGTTCCTAAGTCACGATCATTAATGGAACAAAAAAAAAAACAATTTAATACACATAGGCCTATGTAATGTTTACTCTATACATCCAAATAATAACTAATAACAAAATAGAAAATAAGGACATTTTCACAATTGCCAAAATAATATGATTTTTTTTCTTAAGAATATTTTGAGGAGAAAGTTTGATCCGGTAATTTAGTAAAGAATTCAGCAGCCTTCGCTAACTAGGGTAAACAATAATGGTGTAAAGTGTAAAGACTTGTTACCTGATTAAGTAGGCTAAAGTACCATCAGTTTCATCATCACTGTCTTGGTCTTCGTCTTATAGTGTTGGATGATTGCCAGCGAGGTCAAGGCCACATTACCTGCACATGAACAATCATGACCGTAAAGGCTCACGTAAAAACACATACTACTTGCTTACTTACTATAAATTTTACGTCCAATCGAGGTCATATTTAATAAATCTAACAGTAAAAGTGCGTACAATTCTATTAGTTACAATTAATTATAATAAAAACAAACAAAGTGTACAATATATATATTCATGCCCAGGTACGACGAGAGGGGAGGTCAGGGGGTCATTGCCAGGAGGCCCGCATCTGTAAGGGGGCCCGGCCGCCCCGACCATGTCAATTTTTTCACGACTCATTGTTTATTAAAGAGCCCGCAATGATGTCCTGCCCTGGGGCCCTTGTTGGCTCTCGGCGCCTCTGTTCATGCCCGTTAATCTCATCAGCTAGAATTTTCTTTCAGTAAGTTGATGTTATGTACAATCAGGACCGTAGCGTGAGGGGGGGTTAGGGTCCGGGCCCCCTGCGCTTTGTCTGGCCCCACTCTGCTTTTTTATTCTTCTTAGTAAAATGTATTACCTAGAATTTTCTTTCAGTAAGTTGATGTTATGCCCATTCAGGACCGTAGCGTGAGGGGGGTAGGGGGCCGGGCCCCCCTGCGCTTTTTCTGGCCCCCGTCTGCTTATTTGTTCTTCTTAGTAAAATGTATTACCTGCCCCTCCCCCTGCTGTAGAATGTCTGGCCCCCTGCTGTAGAATGCCTGGCCCCCTGATGTAGAATGCCTGGCCTCTGCTGTAGAATGTCTGGCCCCCTGATGTAGAATGCCTGGCCCCCTGCTGTAGAATGCCTGGCCTCTGCTGTAGAATTTTCACACTACGGGGCTGTGCACATTACATATGCTAACTTGAAAGTCCCAGAATTGTCAGTGTCTATTAGTTTATTAGTATACATCCGATGACACGCGGTGACCATGGCAACTGCTACGCAACTAATAAGGCCTCTTTGATTGCATTATTATAAAAAAACAATTAATCTGCATATTTTTCAACCTGATTGAGATCTTTTTTTTTTTTTTTTGTAGAAATCTAGATACAGTAAAATGCTATCAAATAAAATAGTTCTGCATAATTTAATTTTGTCATTATATATATATATATATATATATATATATATATATATATATATATATAACGTTTGTGATTATTATTTACTATATATTTATCATAATCTAGATGGTTTTTTTTCATATTTTTTATGGATACTTCTTCAAGATAGTAGTTGGCAGCTGTTGCTTCTAATACTCCACACATACATATTTACAAAACCTTCTCACGTGCCGATGACGCAATACGTATGAAGTTATTTTAAATTTCTGCACTACACCGACTGTTTCCTAAATTACCCATAACCAACAGACACATTATAACATATTACTATAAGTTTGTGAGACAAAGAGAACGATGCACTTACCATATTAGTATATCGAACAATATTCAAATAATTCAACAGGTGTTGTAAAGCTTTAACACAATCTTCAACTATCACGCCTACCGATGTGCTAGTAAACAGTCCATTAAAAAAAAAACAATAACAATGACAGTAAACTTCGGGAATTCCAAATGTTACATTTGTGTACATATAAAGGGCTAATTATAGGCACAACTATTGTCAATCCGGTACATGTGTATATTTATGTGCACTGAAAATAGGTCAGTAGCACAACCTAGTCGGTTTAGTTTTATTGATAAAGAGAATCATCCTTTTATTTTTTTGTTGATATTTTTATTAAAATGGAAAAATTAAGCAGCGTTTATAACATTGCTATAAATGAGTTTTAACCGGTTAAAAATGTACCTGGTTTGAAAGAAAAGTAGAACTCATTTACAAACTTATGTTGATATCTGGTAGCCCCAGGCGCAACTATAAAATATCTCGCTACTGACTTAAAAATACAATGACGGCAAGTCGCGATTCTGTAGCCCAGTCGCATATTTTGGGGGGAAGGAGGAGAGGGAGGGTGGAAGGGGGGGGCTTCTGACAAATTTCATATTGGGGCCCAATTTTGAAGGCCCTAAGCAAAGTACACTATAAGGGCCCTATACAAGATACTTTTGAAGGGCCTTAAAGAAAGTACTTTTGAAGGGCTCTAAGCAAGGTACTTTTTAAGGGCTCTAAGCAAGGTACTTTTGAAGGGCTCTAAGCAAGGTACTTTTGAAGGGCCTTAAAGAAAGTACTTTTGAAGGGCTCTAAGCAAGGTACTTTTGAAGGGCTCTAAGCAAGGTACTTTTGAAGGGCTCTAAGCAAGGTACTTTTGAAGGGCTCTAAGCAAGGTACTTTTGAAGGGTTCTAAGCAAGGTACTTTTGAAGGGCTCTAAGCAAGGTACTTTTGAAGGGCTCTAAGCAAGGTACTTTTGAAGGGTTCTAAGCAAGGTACTTTTGAAGGGCTCTAAGCAAGGTACTTTTCAAGGGCTCTAAGCAAGGTACTTTTGAAGGGCTCTAAGCAAGGTACTTTTGAAGGGCTCTAAGCAAGGTACTTTTGAAGGGTTCTAAGCAAGGTACTTTTGAAGGGCTCTAAGCAAGGTACTTTTGAAGGGCTCTAAGCAAGGTACTTTTGAAGGGTTCTAAGCAAGGTACTTTTGAAGGGCTCTAAGCAAGGTACTTTTCAAGGGCTCTAAGCAAGGTACTTTTGAAGGGCTCTAAGCAAGGTACTTTTGAAGGGCTCTAAGCAAGGTACTTTTGAAGGGCTCTAAGCAAGGTACTTTTCAAGGGCTCTAAGCAAGGTACTTTTGAAGGGCTCTAAGCAAGGTACTTTTGAAGGGCTCAAAGCGAGGTATTTTTGAAAGGCTCTAGACAAATGTACAATTGGTGGACCCTAGGTAAAATACTTTGGGTGACAAAAGTACTTTGGTGGGTGGTGGTGGTGGTGGGTGGGGGGGGGGAGAAGGAGGATTAAACGTTGGTGCAGATAGACGAAAACATTTTCAAAGCTGCTGCTCGCGTTAATACGTGACCCATGATAACCTTTAACAAAGTATAGCCCACAAAAGGTTAAATCATTTTTTAACCAGGGTATTTGACAAACGCTTGGTTGTTACTATATATATAATAAAAAGGACCTATTGGGCAGTAGGGGCGGGATCGGGGGGGGGGG
Organism: Bulinus truncatus; assembly: GCA_021962125.1. Classification (NCBI taxonomy): domain Eukaryota; kingdom Metazoa; phylum Mollusca; class Gastropoda; family Planorbidae; genus Bulinus; species Bulinus truncatus. The sequence continues at coordinate 388,435 of JAGDYQ010000182.1, read as the reverse complement.
AAGGCGGGGAGACTGACAGTTGCTGAGTTGTTCCCAGCCTTAAGAAATTCACAGTTCGCCCAAATCATTAGTGATGAAGATGAACTGTCAAAAGATATGTTACATTTGTATGTTTATCTTGTTTGTTTTGTACGCACTAGATACATTTCATCGTTTGACAATACTTTTTTTTCTTTTATAAGCTTTTGTTCGCTAATAGTATTGCTGGTTGCAGATATATTTATCGAACTGAAGTTAATGCTTTGTGTCATTTAGTATGTCTAGATTTGGTTTTTGCCCCCAGGTTTCTAGTAGTGCAAGCTGCATATTACGGCGTTCTGTGCGAATAGAGTTTTTTTCGTGCCATCCTCCAGATCTTAAAAATACGAAACAACTAATAATTAAAAAAAAAACGATATTTCAGCGCCCCTTTCCTAGTTCGGCGCGCCGGGTGCCACCACAACCAGCAGTACCTTCCCTTACATAAATATATCTGCAACCGTCCCTTACATAAATATATCTGCAACCTTCCCTTACATAAATATATCTGCAACCTTCACTTACATAAATATATCTGCAACCTTCCCTTACATAAATATATCTGCAACCTTCCCTTACATTTCTGAGCGCTAGGACCTATCTACAACATCTGTGATGAATTTAATTCCCCATCCAGCTTGTATTCAAAGTTTGTTTTACAGTCTTGTGATTGACCTCACTGGACTAGGGCCAAATAGGCCTTCATGGGCTGCCAAAAAGGCCATGTACACATGTGTAATTTTAACACATGAACCTGATATTTTATTCCTTGGTCCGCATCCCTTCCCCCACCTCATGCTCCCCGTTTCCCCCCCCCCGTCCCGTTAAAGTGTGTTCAGTCAATCGCGACTGCCTCCAGAAAAGTGTAAAGTGTTTATTGACGTAGTTACATCATCATCCTGACTAAGGTTTAAATTTAGATCTTTCACTTTAAAGTATAAACTAGATTTATTTTACGCATTGTTTACGAGCTCCGAGTTTTGACTTCACAAATAAAGAAATCGAGATTGGTGTCAAGACAGGTTGTGGTAATAATAAGAGGGCGAGACGATAAACGTAAACCTACCCGACCATGCGATTCAGACTGCATTCTAATGTCACTGCTATAAATATACTAACACTATCTTTTAGTAACCGTACTAAAACGTACGGCAAGTGCGCTGGGTAAGCGACGCGCTATGCGTTGTACTACGTCAGAGTAAAATGAAATGCTATCTCTAGACCCCATACAAATGGCTGCCAATGCGTTTAGAGAGACCCACCCCCCCATCTCCACTGTGTTCTTTTTATTTCAAATAAATTATTAAAAAACGCGACGAAAATCGTCTTTTTTTCACTTAAGTAGACCATATAAAAATCATCCTTTCCTGGAACTCTAAAAAATGTCATCTCTATCAGTAACTTATTTCAGGAACGCAGTGGCTTCGGTTACGGCCGGCCGTAATCCGTATTTTTTCCGGGTAACAGCCATAGATATTGCTCCACACCCTATCCCTAACCCTATCCTTAACCCTATCCCTAACCCTATCCCTAACCCTATCCCTAACCCTATCCCTATCCCTATCCCTATCCCTAACCCTATCCCTAACCCTATCCCTAACCCTATCCCTATCCCTAACCCTAATCCTAACCCTATTCCCAACTCTAATGTACTGGCTGTTACCCGGAAAAAATACGGATTACGGCCCTATTCCTAACCCTAATATAATGGTGCTGGCCGTAACCTTTACCACTTCGTTTCAGGAAATATACTTTCAATTCAAATACGAACTTTGAATATTTCTATTCACGTTTGGATTACGTTGACAAGTAAAACCAATATTTTGTTCATATTAAAAGTTATTCGAATTTTTCGCCATTGGATTATTATTGTATTCATATAAAGTTTAAGTTTTTTATTAACATTTTGTTGGGTCACCCTTGGGTTTAAAAAAAAAACAACAAAACAATTAAATTCCATTTTCAGACTTGTTTATACCCATTAACTGATCTGTTTACATAGTGCTATTGTTACATACTAAACATGACCAGAATCGGACCTTCTAAACAGTTAAACTTGTTCATTCAAAAGCTTAAAACTCGTACATTTTGATATTAATACAAACATCCCATAGACGTTTTCACTAAATACCAAACGTGTTTTGAGATTTGACGCGTATTTTGTTTTCTGAAACCCGCCATTATAAATTATGAATTTCAATTGCTAATTTTTCATTTATAAATAAAACGTTTCTTTTTTTAATTTCAATAATTTAGTGAATTTATATCCAAGCTTGTGCCTTGAAATGGAGAGCAAAAACTGTTAAATTTACTATAAAAAAAATCAAGTTTTTGATGATGTAAGAACGGATTAATTTTTTTACATGATTTAATTTTTTAAAAATGTTAAAGCCAGAAAAACCCAAGATTTTTTTCTAAAATTTTCAAATTAAAACCAAAAAAAAAAAAAAGCAGATTGGCCTCAAAGTCATAGATCTTGCTGGAAAACCCAAGTATTGTCGGCCCTGCACAGAAAACAGTTTCCAAGAGGGGCACCATAGAGAATAAAGGTAAATGGAGTTTGCATACTTTGGTCTCAATGTGAACACATGATAATGGAGTCGTAAAGGCAGGCACGCCGAGAGGGCGGCAGGGGGGGTCTTTGCCAGGGGCCCCACATCTGTAAGTGCATTTTTTTATTCCATTCGATAGAAAGAAACATATAAAACCCTTTTATCTTTTTTTTTTTATTTTAATGTATGTATTAATAAAGTTATCTCACATTTGGCTGTTTTTCAAGTTCCCAATTTTATTCTAGTAATAATTGTTTAACCCGTTTGTACCTAGTACATATTGTGTTGTTCACAAAATGACATGAGTACAATGTCAGTTGCTAAAAGTATCATTGTGTTTAAATACACAGAGAATTTTGTTAGTGTTTATTCAAGCAGCGTATTTGCTGGATACGGAACCTATGGAACACCTATATACATGTCATTATTGTGTGCAAAACAGTTGTTAACGACGAAACGCTGTGGAGTTTACGCGAGATCATTAAATGTCTAGTTTAAAGATTAACAGTTATATTTGTTTTTAAATCAGGAAACTAATTACACCCCATACGCACATTAATAATTCATTACCAATTGTCTCAGTTTCCTGCAGCTTTATTTTTTATTATCTGTAACAATGTGATAGAATATATCAGACATTGGCCGATTAATGTCTCTTGTCTGGTTGATCTGATTAGAACATTCATTTATAAGCCAATTAAAATTGTAAAAGTTAATATAAAACTTTTTTTTAATATGCTCTGCATGCATCTGTTTTTTTAATTATTCTGCTGTTGTGGTCTAGGATTAAAAACATTCTCAGGTCCGTAATAGCGACTGTTAAAACAGCGACTGTATTAAAAGAACGATTGTCATAACAGCGACTAATTCACCAGACAACACAAACACACAAACACACATAAACACACACAAACACACACACGAACACATACGAACACTCACAAACACGCAGACAAACACACACAAACAGACACAAACACACACACGAACACACACAAACCTATGTATATATATATATCACTGGCGGCGGAGCAGGGGGTGCAGGGGGGCTGCGGCCCCCCCTAAAACTTTTAAGGGGTGGCGGCGCCCCCCCTTGAATTTCCAGTCTGCCCCCTCTAAAATTTTAACTTTTTTAACTTTGTAATTCATTTTAGTTTATATGTATCATTTTCATTTTCATAATTCATTTGATTTATTTCTTAAATTTAATATTTGAAAGAAATTATAATTAATTGACATTTTACAATAATCACATTATTGAGAGTTGTTGTGGCATATTTTAAAACTAGTTGCAAGTACCCGGCTTTGCCCGGGTTTAAAATAATGTTTAAGAAACGTAATTTGACGTTAAATTAAGATTTAAAATAAGACGCGTAAAAAGGGTTTATTTGCATGCAATAAAAGGATACATTTATCTTAAAGCAATGTGATACACAACATTTTTGGCAGTTCCTCTCTCTCTCCCTCCCCTCCCTCCCTCCCACTTTCCCTCCCTTCCTCCCTCTCTCTCCCCTCCCCCCTCTCTCTCCCTCCCTCCCTCTTTCCCTCCCTCTCTCCCTCTCTCTCTTTTAGGCGTGACTGTAGCAAAAGATGACAATTCCTATGGATGAAGGAATGGAATGTAATAATGTAGTAAGTAATGTGATATTTCGTTCCCCATACCGATCATATTTATAGTAAGGTAACTATGTGGGAGAGAAGCTCGTAAAACCTGAAATCGGGGTAAAAGTTTGCCAATTTTCATGTCTTTGTTATCCAAGATAATTAATTACAATTAAAGTTTCCATTCAGATGGAACGAAACCTTTTTAAGAACATTCCCCATGTAATTTTGTGTACGTGTACCCAGTGGCGCAACCAGCAAAAAATGCTGGGGGAGGGTGGCTCACATATTGAAAAAAGACAGTTTGACAGTTTGACAGTCTTTTTTGTAACTTTATAACGTAAATTATGTATTGATAATTTGGCCTGGGAGGGGGGGGCCTTGAGCCTCCCCCCTCCCTGGTTGCGCCACTGCGTGTATCAAATTTCACGTTATTTGGTTGTCTGGATCTTGAGTTTTAAGGGAAGAGACAGACAGATAGCAAGTGCGTTTTATAAGTATAGAGAAGTATTGCTATCTACCGAATGGCGGCAAATGTAATTTTTAAAGAAAATACTATTATTTATTATCTTTTCATAAATTGCTTTTTGTTTATTGAGTTTCCCGTTTCCGGTTTCATATTCATCATTATTCATGATAATTATCAGTAATTTTCTGATCTTTTTTCACTATTAAATTTGTAAACAAACTGACATTACGAATCAGTTGACGACAGAAGTGCTCAATATTCATTTTTATTTTTTTAATATATTATTTTTTAATAATATCGATTAAATACTTGGTACCAGGCTTGCGGAGCCGCCATATTTTTTTTCGGCTCCGGCTCCGGCTCCCACAAATTTGACGGCTCCGGCTCCGGCTCCCTATTAAGATAGTATCACACGAAACAAAAATTTTTGTAATTGGTCCACGCCAGCAATCCCCCTGATTAAAAGTTATGCAAATTTTGCCGCGTTCACCCCCATAGTCAGGAACTTGAAAAATATACACCTTATTTAAAATATTTTATAGACTTCAGTATTGATATATATTATTTATAAATTCGAAGTGACTATTCGGACCCAGGCAGGCCCGTAGCCAGGATTATTTTCGGGGGGGGGGGGCGTAGAAATTTTTTCGGCTGAGGGGGGTGCCGAAGAACTGTTCCTGGGGTCAAGGGGCGGATCTAGACAACTTTGACTGGGGGGGGGGCAAAACTTTGACAGGGGGGGGGTGAAACTGTTTTCATTGTTGAAAATTGGTCTTTGAACAAAAAATATTTCGATAATTTAATGATGCATTACCTAAACTTGCGGTAACCGGGGGGGGGGGGGAGGAGAAAATGGCCCCTCCCGGCCACTCCCCCTAATTCCGCCCTGGTCGGGTAGAAGAAATGTTTGTGGGGGGGGGGGAGGAAATGGAGATGCGAAGCGCCGAAAACTTGCGAACGGAGAGGATGGATTTGGGAAGGGGACCCCAAGAATTTTTTTGCAGTTCCATATCTGGAATGGTGCATTTTAGTACCGATTGTATAGCTATTAATTAGAAATATATAATTTTAACAACGTTTCACTAATGCATGACATGTTGCAGTTTTGTTAAAAATAATTTAAATAGTAAAGTGTTTTAATGATACAAATTTATTGAGGCTGAGCAGTTTCTGATTCCTGTTATAAATATATTGACCATTTGTTCTGCTACACAATTGTTACATAATAGATACGTGATTTATATTATTATACTGTTGGTTTAACGTACAACAACAAATTTACCAACAACAAATTGACCAGTCGCAATTATTCAATTTAAAATAAAATTAATTCTGCTAAAAAGTAAATTTGCAAATTAAATAACATCACTCAGAAATCATGGAGTTTGTACCCAATTATTTTATTATACATATGTGTAAATGAGGTCAGAAGTCAATATTATTTTATTAACTTATTTAAGTTGCTAGTTGTCCTCAGAAGATATCAGTATATAAAACTATTATAAGGTTGCGAACAGGCCCAACGACAGAAATTTCGGGTCCCTGGGCTATGGTGACACGGGCCCCCGTGCTGATATTAATATTTTCAAAAGTTGATTGGCCAGCTCAGTCCGGGCCCCTAAAACAAAATTGACCAAAATGATTGATGTTTTGTAGCCGTTATTATTAAAATTTTGTTAAAAGCTCAAATCCTGCACGGGGGGCTCAGGTCATTAACGGGGGGCTCAGCCCTCCTAGCCCTCCTGTGGCTACGGGCCTGGACCCGGGTACCAATAAACTCCGATTTTTATTCGGACCCCGTCCCAAAAAAGTCTGATTGTTATCGGACCAGTGGCAAATATGCACTTAGCTTAGCTATACATAAACTTTATTATTGTTTTTTTTGTTTATTTTTTTATAATTGTTTGAATTGTATGATTTAATCGTTACTCAGTGTCTAGGGTTCCACTAAGCGGACTCTGTATTATTATTTTTTTGGGTTCCGTCTAATAAAGTTTAAATATAGCTAAGCTTAGTGCATATTTGCCACGGGTCCGAATAACAATCGGATTTTATTGGGACCCGGGTCCGAATAGCCACAGCCTTATAAATTTATCTACTGTATTTCAAATATTCTGTTTATAATAAAATTGTTAAATACAGAAAGCGACCATTTTGTTTTTAGTCTTTTACAAATTCGCGGTCAAATAATACACGAAATGACGCGTTCTATTTGTCGTTGTAGTAAAAATTTATTTTGAAATGATTGATACAATTATTCTATGAAATAAAACTGTTTTAACTTTATATATATAACAAAATAACATGCCATTAAAAAAATTTCGGAGGATAAAAAAGATTTAAAACGAACACAAAACGATTCCCCATTAAAAATTTCTTGTGGTGATGTGCGTGTTACTGCTGTGGCGTTCGTAAAACATTTCAAATTGTAGGAGGCAAACATTCAAACAAATTTGCAATTTTAAAGCTAAAAAAAAAATTCTGCTGTAAAAAAAAACATTTGGGAGCCGTGGAGCCGCCAGATTTTTTCGGCTCCGGCTCCAGCAAAAAGTGGCGGCTCCCGGCTCCTCGGCTCCGGCTCCGCAAGCCTGCTTGGTACAGAATTACTATATTCTATTACAGAATTAAGGGGGTAAAATGTGTCTTTCGGTCATATTTTGTCTCGCCCCTCCTTAAATTTTCAAGGGGGGGCTGCGCCCCCCCCCCTTGAATTTTGGCTAGCCCCCCCCTTAAAATATTTCGTTCCGCCGCCGGTGATATATATATATATATATATATATATATATATATTAGCGAACTCAGTAAAAACATACGATTACATCACAGCTCTCAGCAAATTATGTACAAGGAGCTTTGTTAGGGAATTATTCTACTGTACACTGTAATAAAGCAATAACATCACTAGCGTTATTTGATGTTTGATGGTGTAATAATTGTAAGCCCGATTACATAATTCATACGCATAATGATTACCAAACCTTATTGAAAAAAAAAACATCTGAAAACACGAAATGACCTTACGAGGTAAAGCCAGCAGAAGATAGATAGCCTAACCTTCTAATAAAGCTATATGCAGAGGTACTTAAAAAAAAATGGCCCAAGATTATCGGACACTAGGTTTAAAGGATTGCAATGTATGAATTGGTTTATAATGAGAAACTGTATCCCTGTTCCATGGTTCATAATAGTTTATTAACATTGCAATACAATATAAACAGTAGAATAAATCCAATATAAACTGAATTATCACAATGGCTAATAATCTCCTTAAGTCAATGGATAAACACTTATCAATTTTCCAATAAACTCAACTGATTAACTAAACTCATATACTCTGACTGAACTGAACTGGCTGACTCGCTAACTGACTGATGATCATCCAACTGAACTCTTTTACTGAACTGCGAACTGAACTGAACTCTTCTCTCTCTCTTAGCTGAACTGACTCGCTAACTGACTGATGATCTGGATTGACTGTCGTATCTCATCAACATCCTCTATGTAATATGCTTGCATCCTAACTCGAACATTCTACGTCCCTCTCTATCACCTTCTTAGACAAACCTATTTTCTATAAACATGATATTTATACTCTCGAAATAACTAGAGTCTTGACCCCGTGACCTCAGGTTGACATGGTTGGCCAAGCTCCAAACGTACACACACCTGTGTGTAGTACACACAACTATACCATGACACTAGGTATTTAACATATATTTTTTTTTTCAAATCACATTTCATAATTATAGTCGCATCGTTGTAATATTTCCGTAATCGAAGTTTCTTTGATAGTACAAATATCCACGTCCATTTTTCCTTTTGTAATAAAACATGGGGAAAGGTTAATTACACACTAGCCAATGCGATTATGTTTACCAGTATTTATAGCAATTTGTACTGCATCGTTAATAGATTTAATTAAAACTGGAAAAATAATTTAAAAACGCGATTATGTGATACATAATATTATTTTTTTATTTTGTGTGTTGATAATATGGGTAGAGTATGAGTAATAAGGATACATTATGTGTAACATGGGTTAATCATGGGTAATATGGGTACATTATTGTTAAAATGGGTACATTATTAATAATACGGATACATTCATTGGTTATGTGGGTACGGTATGGGTTTTATGGGCACAAAATATTTTATGGTTACGTTACATCGTGTTGTCATAATATGGGTAAAGTATGTGTCCATGATGCCGTTACATTGCGTTTTAATAATATGGGTACAGTTTGAGTTTATGATGTCGTTACATTGTGTTGTCATAATATGAGTACAATATGTGTTCATTATGTGGTTACATTTTGTCTTAATATTATGGGTACATCGTGTGTTCATGATATCGTTACATTGTGTTTTCATAATTGTAGAATAGTGTATGTTCTTAATTTTTGTGAAATTGTCTTTAAACATATTTCCACAATGGATAAATTATCGCGTAGCATTGTGTGTTGAAAATTTAGTCACATTGAAAAAAAACAAAAAACTATTTATATATGAATTGTGTCTTCACAAGGTTGGCACATTGTGTGTATGATATATTAGGTAGTTGTGTGATCATAAAATGTGTATATTGATAGCTTATTATATTGTTAATCTGTGTACATAATTTGATGGTATACTGTGTTGTAATACAGTACAGCAGTATATGTACAATGTGTAGTAAAATACTGGTACACTGTGATCTAAATTTAAATGTGGACAGCTTAGATATATTTTTAGTAGAGTGTGAGAGGGAGATGTATGTGTGTGTAAGTGTATTACATTGGTTCATTCTGTGAGTGAGAGATGTGTACATGTGAGTATTTTATTGGTACATTTTTTGAGCAAGGCATTATCCTTAACACATATAGCGTAAAGCTATATGCCTAGTTTTTGTTGTTGTTTTTTTTTTAATTGTGGCCCATGATCTATTGGCACTGATATTTAGAAGGGTAATTTAATAACTTTTGTTGGTATCCTATTTTATTTTTTTTTGTAAATACACAAGAACAAATGACGTGAACATTTAACCAAACACAATGATAAGGGCATTCCATTACAGGGGTAGGGTGCATAATGATTTCCTGAGAACTGTCTGACGGTGTTCTGAATTATTGAATTAAAGTTCGAGTGCTTTCCCTTATTTTAATGCACCGACACCGACTCCCAATAAAGTACATATTCCGACATCGACAAAGTACAAATGCGACAAAGACACCGACACCGTGCAAAGTACTGATGCTAACACAGACAACGACACCGTGTAAAGTACTGATGCTAACACAGACAACGACACCGGGCAAAAACTGCCGATATAGCCGACAACGACACCAAAGCCGACTCTGTCTCTCCATCCCGTTCTTATGTATACAATGAATAGGGCAGAATAATGTACACAATGTTATAGGGTTCTAATATAAAAACAATGATAAAGGCGTTTTAGTATACACCATGATAATGGCGTTATAAAGTTTAAAATGATAAGGGAGTTCAAATGTGCAAAATGATAAGAACGTTCCAATGAAAAATGATACGGGTGCTTAAAAAATTCAGAATGTTTTGATAGATGCTTTGATTATTTGAATCAACAACTAAATTATTTGTATTTTCCAATATTAATGTAAAAATTATTAATACTAAAACCAAGAGAATCAGAAATTAAAAATACACCTATAACGTAATGTAAAAATTATTACTACTAAAACCAAGAGAATCAGAAATTAAAAATACATCTATAACGAAATGTAAATATTATTAATACTAAAACCAAGAGAATCAGAAATTAAAAATACATCTATAACGTAATGTAAAAATTATTAATACTAAAACCAAGAGAATCAGAAATTAAAAATACATCTATAACGTAATGTAAAAGAAGCGTACATTTAGTATAAACTATTCTAGTTATTAAAGAAGTTTCATAAAAGTTATGTACAAATGTGTTAGAAAGTATTTTTAGAGAGGGTGCTTGATTAAACGCTAACATGCTCAATCGTTGTACTCATCTGATTTGAGTTTTTATTGTCAAATTACAATAAAGCATGCACATATTAATGTCTTTTTTGTGGACTGTTGGCGTGATAAATATATTAAGCCTTATAAAAAATTGTTACGGTTAATATAAGGTTTATTTTTACTCTTTGAAGTTATAAATGTGCTGGATAGCCAACAATAAAAAAAAAAACAACTTTAATTTTCCTACAAACAAAAACATTGATTATTAAAAAAGAGTAACAATTTTTCAAGATTTGTTTAATTATTTTACTTTATTATAATTAATGCGTGATGAAACAGTAATAGAATACAATAATTCAGTATCATAAAGATTGAATTAAGCAATAATGTTATAGTAAGCTCTCCCAAAATGTACTTAAGAGATCACTAACGGATTAGATATTATTGGCACAAAGGTAGACCAGTCAAAAGCATCTAATTCTTCAGCTCTTTTGCCAATGAGTCCGACTGCTATTGGGGCAAGAGTAGTAAGAAGAGTTTTCCAGTCAAAAGCATCTAATTCTTCAGCTCTTTTGCCAATGAGTCCGACTGCTATTGGGGCAAGAGTAGTAAGAAGAGTTTTCCAGTCAAAGGCATCTAATTCTTCAGCTCTTTTGCCAATGAGTTCAACTGCTATTGGGGCAAGAGTAGTCAAAAGAGTTTTCCAGTCAAAAGCATCTAATTCCTCAGCTCTTTTGCCAATGAGTCCGACTGCTATTGGGGCAAGAGTAGTCAAAAGAGTTTTCCAGTCAAAAGCATCTAATTCTTCAGCTCTTTTGCCAATGAGTCCGACTGCTATTGGGGCAAGAGTAGTCAAAAGAGTTTTCCAGTCAAAAGCATCTAATTCTTCAGCTCTTTTGCCAAGGAATCCGACTGCAATTGGGGCAAGAGTAGTCAAAAGAGTTTTCCAGTCAAAAGCATCTAATTCTTCAGCTCTTTTGCCAATGAGTCCGACTGCTATTGGGGCAAGAGTAGTCAAAAGAGTTTTCCAGTCAAAAGCATCTAATTCTTCAGCTCTTTTGCCAAGGAATCCGACTGCAATTGGGGCAAGAGTAGTCAAAAGAGTTTTCCAGTCAAAAGCATCTAATTCTTCAGCTCTTTTGCCAATGAGTCCGACTGCAATTGGGGCAAGAGTAGTCAAAAGAGTTTTCCAGTCAAAAGCATCTAATTCTTCAGCTCTTTTGCCAATGAGTCCTACTGCTATTGGGGCAAGAGTAGTCAAAAGAGTTTTCCAGTCAAAAGCATCTAATTCTTCAGCTCTTTTGCCAAGGAATCCGACTGCAATTGGGGCAAGAGTAGTCAAAAGAGTTTTCCAGTCAAAAGCATCTAATTCTTCAGCTCTTTTGCCAAGGAATCCGACTGCAATTGGGGCAAGAGTAGTCAAAAGAGTTTTCCAGTCAAAAGCATCTAATTCTTCAGCTCTTTTGCCAATGAGTCCGACTGCTATTGGGGCAAGAGTAGTCAAAAGAGTTTTCCAGTCAAAGGCATCTAATTCTTCAGCTCTTTTGCCAATGAGTCCGACTGCTATTGGGGCAAGAGTAGTCAAAAGAGTTTTCCAGTCAAAAGCATCTAATTCTTCAGCTCTTTTGCCAAGGAATCCGACTGCAATTGGGGCAAGAGTAGTCAAAAGAGTTTTCCAGTCAAAAGCATCTAATTCTTCAGCTCTTTTGCCAATGAGTCCGACTGCTATGGGGGCAAGAGTAGTCAAAAGAGTTTTCCAGTCAAAAGCATCTAATTCTTCAGCTCTTTTGCCAATGAGTCCGACTGCTATTGGGGCAAGAGTAGTCAAAAGAGTTTTCCAGTCAAAAGCATCTAATTCCTCAGCTCTTTTGCCTAAATTATTTAATAAATCCAGTATGTTGTGAGTAGGAATGAAAATTTCTCGCTTTCCAACTGCACTAAGAATATTGACAATTTCAGTTAAGCCGATTTCCTGATCTCGCTTTCCCACTCCTTGAATAAGTGTAATTATGTCTGTCAAGACATTTTCTTCTTGTTCTTGTACCTAAAATGTAAATTGTGAGTTTGATAAAAAAATATTATTAAAAAATTATGCTCATTGTTGAATTCAATCATACATCATACTGAATTTGAAAATCATTTAAGTAAAGATACTCAAGTACACTTTTCGCAATTAATTTACATTAAAAAATCCAACCTTTAAAACCAATTTTATAAAAAAATAGGAATTTAATTTTCTTTGCTGATTTTTGTTTTTTGATTATATTGTTACTGTGTTGTTCTATAAAGCGCAGATAGATATATAGGTCAGAAACGCTTATAAACCAGAAAAAACTATATATCAGATAAGCATATAAACAACATATGTATACACACACATATATATATATATATATATATATATATATATATAAAGTAAAAAATAAAATCCCTTAGCTTTTCGGGCCATCGGGGCAGATGAAGTGTAGAATTCATCTGTTTCTATAACCTCGGCATATGAAGTGACTGTGTGGTTAGCACAACGCCCAGCCGCCTTTACTTTCCCAACCTAAGTCAGGCACCCATTTTAAAGCTGGGTGAACTTGTGGGACAAATTTGAAGCATATTTCGCCTTGAAAAATTCACATGGTTAACAATGAAGATTGATCCCAGGACACTCAGGTCGACAGTCGAGTGTCTACATAACTCGGCCACCCGAGGGCAAACCTTTTGTTGATCTCGTCATCCAGGGACAAAGCGCTAGTGATAGTGGAACCCAGGTATTTAAACTTGTTTGTCAATGGTGATTGAGGGTGGAGCTGGGATGTCTTGACCCATGACGTTGGTTTTCTTGATGCTAATGGTCAATCCGAATTATCTGCATGCTTGATCGAAGCGATCCATTAGCAGCTGTAGGTGTTCCTCTGTGTGTGCCGTCAGGGCCGCGTCATCAGCGAACAGCATGTCTCTGGAAAGAATAGTGCGGATCTTGGTTTTTGCTCTTAGGCGGGCCATGTTCAGCAGCTTCCCGTCACTTCTGGTGTGTATGTAGGCGCCTTCTGCAAAGACCTTAAATGCAAAATTCAGCATCATTAAGAAAAATATGCCGAAGAGTGTAGGCGCTAGAACACAGCCCTTTTTGACCCGACTATTGATTGAGAAGAGTTCTGAAGTCACCCAATTGTAGCTGACGACTCCCTGCAGCGTCATAGCCAGACTAAGCAAACGTGTATGGTCGAACAACCAATTGACACTGAACACCAAGTTCAAAGTATACCAGGCATTTGTTCTTAGCACTCTACTGTATGGCAGCGAAGCCTGGACCATCTATAACAAACAGGAAAATCTTCTGGACAGCTTCCACCTCCGCTGTCTTCGAAGCATCAGATGGCAAGACAAAAATCACCAACACTGCCGTGCTAAAAAAACAAATCACTGAGCATGCATCTCCTTCTGTGCCAAAGACGTCTACGCTGACTGGGTCATGTGCGACGAATGCAAGATGGTCGCATACCAAAGGACATCGTATATGACGAGCTGGCCACGGGGCATCGCCCGTTGGTCGCCCACTACTGCGCTTCAAGGATGTTTGCAAACGCGACCTCAAATTGACTGGCATCAGCCTTGACAATTGGGAACAGCTCGCAGACGACAAGAGCGGACGGCGATAGGCTGTTCACATAGGCATTCTAAATAAAGAACAAGTACGCAATGAACAGCTGGAAATCAAAAGACAAAAAAGGAAGACTACACAGCAGAAACAGGCGCTCAATCCTACGTCCAGCTTCAAGTGTGGTCACCGCGGAAGAGTCTGTCGATAAATGCCAATACTAGAGAAAAACTATGTTCATTAAGCGTCCCATTAATGTTTTTAACTTTTGTTCGTTGCTTGTTTTTTTTTATTAAGTACTTTTATATTTTTCGATATTTTTTATGCACGTTACTATGTCTGTATTTTTATCAATACACTTATCCATTTGTTGCATTGTACTTGAATGTAATTTACACTTGTTTGGTGCAAAAACGGAATAAAAGGTTATGCATTAGGTTTAGAACAACCATATTTGATTTTCTAGCTGAAAATAAAACTGTTTATAATATGTTGATGTGAAAACTTTCATGTTTATTATTATAAATGAACAGCGATTGCTTTGCATAATAACGGTGCGAATTAGACGACAATATTTATTTCATCTCACTTAGTTGGCACAATTTTCTTACCTTTTTGGTGGATGTTTTTTACCCGTGTGATTTTTTTTTCTTTTAGTTTAAAACGTTTCTTATTTGTTTATATATGTATAGGCTCTATATTGTTTACATTGCAATTGAATACATCTTACCGGAAGTGCCGATACACAGCCAATGATCAGAACAGGAAAAAGTAGTTTAGCAATCATTTCGAAAAGTCAATGTCACAATCTGGGGATAAACAGATTTCAGGTTAAAAAAAAAACACCGATATTTTAAATGAAAGTATATAGGTCGCGGCATACCATCTCTTTCCATTAACACTGTCACAGTATGTGCATTAAGTCAGTGTAACAAAGAGATGAATTCTCTTACATCTTATAAACCACTAATGGGAATATTTTATTGTACAATTATTTCAACCAAAACCACAGGAGATATTTAGATGATTCCTGAAATATTTTGTACAAATGACCCTCATATTGACAGCGTTCGGTTCTATAATAATTTTAATTATAATTAACTTTAATGGAATGCATTTTAAATAAATCAAAATGGGTATACGTTAGATTTGTATTTTTTCGAAGATTAATGCCGCCCGATAAAACGCGAGATGGATAAACATTCTCATAATACACATCTTAATTTTTTATTTTTTTAAACAAAAAACAAACAAATGAACAGAAGGGCTTCTTGAAGTTCAGTCTATATATATGAACGCAGTGGCTACGATTCCGGTCAACCGTACTCCGTATTATTTTTTCAGGGTCCAGATATAGAGGTGCGCATGCGCTCTAGACGGACTCCGTATTATTTTTTCCGGTATCCTGCTATATATATTGCGCCAAACCCTAACCCTAACCTTAATCCTAACCCTAATCCTAACCCTAAGATTAAGCTTTGTTTACGTTTCATGTTATTGCCTTATTTGGTATTGTTCCAGCCCTTGCTACCACGCATTTGGTAACGGCGTTATTTCCTTATATGGTATGGTAAGTGCTTGCAGGGTCAAGCATGCATGATGCAATAATGTCAATCACCCCACGCTCGAGTTTGGCGCGAATCGCCTACACATTGACCTCTGTGGTTTTGGCGGGAAAATGATGTAATATGCGGGGGTGATATATCCTATAAATAGGGGAAGTTATAACGGAGAGACACACGGAGAGTCAGACAGAAGGGGACCCAAGAGAGAGAGAGACTAGAGACTCAAGAAGAGGATACTAGGTGTAACACGTGGACTAAGTGGACAGTGCAAACGTAAATATCACATAGTTATAGACTCGTGTACTGGTTTATAAGTTATAGCAGCTACATGTGATTTATTGCCACATCTCTCATCAAATATTGATCTTCGTATTTATCTAGTGTGTTAAATTATAGAATTATACATGTGATTTATTGATTCATCTTCTCAAGTGTTTATATTGGATTATCATATTCTCATCTGTAAATATCACGCATTAAAAAGTTCAGTTAATTCTTTTACAATACAAGGAGTTGTGTCGTCTGATTTAATTAGAGCACAAGTGGGATACGACACTAACCCTAACCCTAGCCTCGAAAACCAAATATATGTAATAATATGCAGTCCGTCTGCCGCACATCTAGTTCCGATTCCGGTTCCGATTAAAATTTGTTGGATTTAAGCCGGAATTATTTGTTGTTTAAAAATTTGGTATAAGAAAAAAAAATGACGCAACATAATTATTAAATATTTAGCGCTATACAATTAAATTGAAACAATAACTTCCTTTTTTACCTTTCCTGCTTTTAAAAAAAAAAGATAATAACGTCGATCGCCTTAAGTTTTATATGTAAGTAAAAATATGTTAAAAAAGAAGATTTGAATCATATTTATTCTAGTAAATTTTATTAATTTATGATTGCATTTAATTGTGTAAAATCCGGATCCTGTTCCGATTCCAGCAGGATTCAAATAGTAGATCCGATGCTTTTTTCGGTTCTTGCAGGATTAAGAGACTACAATCTGGTACAGCCCATATATATATATATATATATATATATATATATATATATATATATATATATATATATATATATGTTAGGGCTGTACCGGATTGTAATTTTTTTTATTTAAAAAAAATCACCAAAGCTCTGGCGTGCGCTCGAAAAAACAGCGTTTTATAATCTATTTACAATGAGCAACTAAATTGTCCACCTTCATACATCCATCAATACGTAAACTACACGTTGCGCTGGTCAACAGGAGTTCCCTATTCATAGAGCAACACCAAATGCATGGATAGAGTTTTAACTATGTAAGATAGAGAGGCTACGAGAGAGAGAGAGAGAGAGAGAGAGAGAGAGAGAGCGAGAGAGAGAGAGAGAGAGAGAGATTTATATAGACAGATATAGATATATGTTTTCTGTATCTTTGTAACAGAGTAGTATGCTCATTGAAATAACAACCGTTTGTTAGACGTAAATGTGCGCACATATTTAATGATAAAGTTTTAGCCTCATTTTATTTATTTTGTTACTTTATGGAATTATTACTATGCACAATTTGAAAACCAGCTGTATCTCTGATGATGCATTGTGTTTAAAATAAGAGAACAACGCATCACAGTGCTATATATCGTGATAGTTTAAATATACTATAGTAATGGTTAAAAAGTACTATTCGTAAAACAATTACTCTTAAACCAAAGCACTTATTAACAAAGTTACTAGTAAAACAAGTTACTCATAAACAAAGATTTGACGGTCCAACTGTCTAAATAAATATGTAATGTTACATACTGCTTACCAATTCAATCTTGAATTTCAGGACAGCTAACTCTTAATTTCAATTGGAACAAATCGTCTTTTTATAATACTCTTTAAAGTTTTAAGGTCTACATTTGTATGTCAAATTTCACCGACTTTGTGTTATTCTCACAGAAAATCGTGTCAGTTACAAAATCTTTAGATTGGCCTTGAACAAATAAAAATCACGTTTTTATGTCAATATATTTCAATTATGTAATAACTTTTGAGAAACTAAAATGTTCATAATGTTCAAATAAACGTTTTTTCTAAGTCTAATTACCAAATATGTGTACGCAATTTAGTTTTAGTGTTGTGTATGGATGAGCAGTTTAGAGCGCTTGTCATTGACCTCAGATCAACAGAAAAATATGTCTATGTGACATTTGAATTACATGCAGCTTAAAAGGGGCACTTAACCCGGGCTTGGTTTATCGCCGGGGATGCCAGGGTTATCCCCGGCACTGAGAACTGTCATCCACGGCTCTGCTTTAGCTAATATATCCCAGCCGGGGATGAAACCATAGAAAATTATCCCCGGCTCTGCAGAATTTTTTTTTGTCAGCTCCGGTATTGTTTTTTTTCTAAAATCGAGCACCGCACTTAACATTCATTTGGGCAAGAAAGGCGGATGTGTGTGTGTTGTCATTTCTGCACAACGTCTTCTTATGCCGAGGTTAATGAAGTAGATGAACTGTACACATTACCCGCCCAGGGGAAATTTAAACCGTTGTATTGTTTTAGTTTCACCGTATTAACTACCTATACGTATATTTTGAAAAAAGTTTTTGTTACCAAAGTATAATCAGGTGAACAGCAAGACAAGATAACTCACATAAAGAAAACCTCTCAAGACCAAATGTGTAACAAGTGCCTTTGACCGTATAAAACATCTGATCGTGAAGCTGTTTGACTACTTATTCGTATCGCTGCATACCTTTTTCACGATCCCAATACACTTTCTATTTAATGCAGCACTATTCAACGAGCGCATTTTGTCAAAGGTTTTCACTATCTGCTTTGGACCTTCAAACTCCCCAGATATCCCGCTTTTCAAACGATTCAAAGGCTGTTGGAGTGTCATCACCAGGCACATTTTTTCAGAATTCCAGGTGACACCTGAAGCTTCCAGTTTATCACGTGCAACCATTACAGTCCTGACCAAAGAGCGCCTTAAAGAAACAAGTCAGAGATGATTACATGGAGTTATATGAGTTTATGCTGAGTGTTTGGGACATCCACCGTGTACAATCCACTGGAGGATTCCAGGACCAGTACATCGTGCTCGCTGGACGGCAAAATTAATTTATGCCATGAGAATACATCTCTTCCGCAACCAAACAGATGTATTAAAGCTTACAACGAAGAAGCCCAAGTTGTACAGTGAATTCGTAAAAATATCATATATATATATATATAAATATATAGAAAATATGTTCCATATGCAATACAATATAGACTTTATGCGTTAAAAAGTTATACGTTTTGTTCGTTATTAATTCACTTGCTAGAATGTATTATTTCTATCGGAAAAATGTTAGGTAATTGCAATATATATAAAACTAACACATGGTTAATAATGATTAGGTTACTTCTGTTTGTATATGGTTTAAAATTGCAGAGTTATGTGCATTGGTTAATTTCAAACATATGCTATTAAACATTTCCTTATTTAATTAATTACTTTTTCGCTAATGTGTTAGTATGTCAGTTTGTGATTGTGTTATTGTTTCAATATTTTTTTTGTATTGGTTATCACTGTATCTTTTACAACATTTTTATACTGAAACTATCATGATAATGTTATTAAGCAATGCATAGTTGAAGGGTGTTGTGTGCCGACCACATCTATCACCACAAGCAGCAGTGAATATCATAATTTCGTAATATCCTCATTGATAACAACAGCATTACTATTTTTTTACACTGGCCAGGTGATCCCAATTATCTGTTCCTACAGATCGTGGTATATCTTTTAGACAATGCCATGCACAATCAATGAAACTATTAATATTCACTTTATTGAATATTCAAAGAAAGCATAGTCGCTGCATTAGCTATATAACATGAACAACGTGGCTGGAAACACCTGTATTCAAGTTTGTAACACAAAATGCAGATAACACTTAAACATTAAGATCCTTTTCGTCAACAAATTGTTCGACTGATAACTTGGGTATTACGAGATGTCTCTCAAGTGAAAACCAATAAAAATTTCCAGTTCAACTTGAAAGAAGTTTCACGTTTACCGTGGTGCCTCCATGTACAATGCACTTGATTGCGGTTTAAACGTAATAAGGTCATTTCAAATTACAGTCTTACTAAAAGTTTCTAGTCTAATAGAAAAAAAATAAAAAAACATTTCATTCTGTATAGATATCAAAGATTAATCGTTTGTATTAGCGAGACTTTTACATTAGTACAGATAAGTTAAGAATGTCAACAATAATAGATGATAACAGAATCAGGACATTTAACTGGTGTTAGTTCAAAGTAAATCGGTCACTGTTCAAAGTCTTAATTAAAAATTTAGGCCATCGTGCTAATCCCTTTTTTTTTATTTGCCATTCAATTATATTTCATTATTAAACTTAAACCGTAAATCAAATATTTATATAAAAAAAAAATTATATGGTTTTTAGAAAATTTGTTACACAAGTGCATCTGTGAATGCATTAAGACCAAGTGCAATATTTTAAAAAATAAAAAAAGCACATCAATTTTATATCAGGCCCGTACTATTGCCTGGCCCCTGTTGTAGAATGCCTGGCCCCTATTGCAGAATTATCACGCTACGGGGCTGATATATATATACATATATATATATATATATATATATATATATATATATATATACATATATATATATATATATATATATATATATATATATATATATATATGGCTGAAATTCGGGAAAAAGGCAAAGTATTAAAAAATATTTGCGCAAAATTAGTACGGACAAGGGGATTAACTATTAATTCTCTTTACAAAGTACGATAAAGTGGTAACCCAAGATGATGAGTCATTTGATAATTAGAAAAATAAATTGACTGGATGCATTTTTAAAATAAAAATAAATAGCAAATACTTAAAAAAATGTACGGAACTTTATTTTTTAGAATACTCTTAGTTTAACATATTAATACTGCATAATATCATCAAAACCAATATGATCATAAGTGTTTAAGTCTGTACTTATGTGCCCTTTGTTGGACATGTATGTATTACCAATATATGTTAGACCTGGTTGTTCATGGAGAGTATCACATAATTATTTTGGCATGATATTTGTAAGAACTCTCCATTCTGTCCTGAGAGACATACCATGATCTAAGAAGTATAGATCATTGGGAATATCTAGTCAGGAATTAAACAAAAAAAAACATTTCTTGCGAGGGTGGTGGTACTGGGGTCAATGAGGACTATCCGAGTCCGTAGTATTCTCAGCTGGCAGTGGTGATGGATGTGGTCGGCACACAACACCCTTCCACTCTGTCCCACTCAAGTAACCTGCGCAGCCTGCCATTTCGGGCTAAGGGTACAGGCACATTACACCCTCCCCTCTGTCCGAGTGGCAGGAAAAAACCCTTGCCTTGGTGACGAATGTGATGATTTCCATTTAAGAGAACTATCTAGCTGAGATTGATCAGTTAAAGAAAATCCATTTAAATGTTAGCTCATTCTGCCACCTTCAGTTGTGGCCGGTTATTTATCTATTTGTCAGAAACGTTAGTTTACTCTCTGCCTACTCTTGGAACAAAATGCTAAGGTATCATATGTTACGTTCCTAGCAAAGGTCGCTAATTAATGTAAAGAAAATGTAAAAACTCTACCCACACAGATGTATCCTTAACTCTTGATTTAACCTCTCAAAGATATACTTAATATATTATCGGATCCTACTTTCCGGACCTACATTCTAAACAATGTGTGGAACCATTTTCTCCTCTTCCATATTTTAGTAAATATCATATCAAAAATAACATTTGCTAAATTAACTTTGTTTTTGAATGTTTTAAATAAGAATTATTTTTTTTTCGAGCATCTAATTGTGTTTGTTATTTTTTTTTTAATTAGAGGAGTTCCTTTTTTTTTGTTAAATATATGTTTTTCTTTATCACTCTAGCCTGGCTACTCCTGTTACACTAATAAACTAAGCATGTACCACAATTAGCATATTTCTGTTAAACGCTATCTAGGTTCATTTCTATTCTCCTAAATACATGGGACCGTTGCTGATCTCCTCACTACACTGGGCCTTTATCATGTGACACTTTCGTGTTGCGTAAGGCAGTACAATGGCGGTACATGGTTACATTAACGCGTCATGATCCTCATAAATGACCTTTGCAATATTTTATTTCACAATGGAAATAATGGATTGCTTTGACCCTTTCTTGCTGACCCCTAAAAATGTGTGTTTGACCGTGTAGCTTCTCCTTGCTGCCAGGACTGTTTACAAAATGTTTAAGTGTAGCTTTTGGTAGCTGTCAGGTTTATATCTGTTTGCATTCTACCGTCTGTTTGCATCGTTCTAACCCCTACAAAACTTTTATTTAAGTGTAGCTTTTGCTAGTTGTCAGGCCTAAATCTGTTTGCATCCAACCGGCTGTTTTAATTGTCCCAACTTTTTTAAGATCTCGTAAAAAGCTTTCAATCGTTCTTTCATTTGATAACGTCCAGTATAATGAGACAATTGTTATCTTTTGTTATCAATAGAATCCTTTTTTCGACTTGCTTGGTCAGTTTTGTGAACTCTATCAGAGAAAAGTCTACTGTACGAATCAGTTTGAGCTTACATTTTGAAAAGCTTAGTGTGACAGTATACCGTGCAACACAGTGGAGTGCATAAGAAATCTCAATGTTTTAGTTCTAGCCACGTAGATAAACTGAAATCCACAGTAAGGAAATATCAGTGTTTTGGTTCTAGCCACGTAGATAAACTGAAATCCACTGTAAGGAAATATCAGTGTTTTGGTTCTAGCCACGTAGATAAACTGAAATCCACTGTAAGGAAATATCAGTGTTTTGGTTCTAGTTACGTAGATAAACTGAAATTCACTGTCTAGTATCTAAATTAACACAAATAGTAACCCGTAAAACACGTAAAACCACAAACATTAACATTTTTTTTAAAACAAGACAAATCATTTGGTGTAAACGATATTTTTTATTCTAATAATATAAATAAAAATGAACTATATAAAGAGCTAGTTCTCCGAACTTAAGGGATTGGTGGTTGGTTGGTAAAACGCTCAGCTGTCGATCTGAAGGTCAAGTTTCGAACTTCAGTGAAGACCAATGGATATTTCAGGTGATGGCTTAAGTTTCCCCAATATCTCCCGTACTGCCTCTATGGCCATTGCACTATCGCCTATGGTGGGAAATGAAAGTATGGCATTGCACAAAATTGTCCATTCGTTATTTATATGATCTAACAGATTTCATCTCATTTTTAAAGGGACTTAACGCATGTATTAGTTATTTTTATCTACATGTTAAACTATTTTTTTTTATTTTTATTATATTTTATTATATTTTTAATAATTTTAGTATCTAATAAATCAAGTTAATTATAAATTATATTTTATGAATGCTACCATTTTAATTAACCTTTTTTAACATTAATTATTCAATGAGTTTGTACATCTTTGTTAACTCTAAAAGAAAGTAATTGATATATACATATATACTAGTGTATGAATTCTACATTTTCAAACTCAAATAGTCAATATAAGACAAACCGTTTGCTCAGTGGAATTGTTTTTGTTAATATAAACAAACCTGTCTTATTGAATACAAGTATAGCAATCATATTCAGTTATCAAAATCAAGATTGACTAATGATGTATTACATGGTCAATGATTGGTTTTCATTTTTTTTTAAACACAAAGAATCATTTTAACAAATGAACAACAAAAAAAAATAAAAAAAAAAAAAAAATGGAAAAGATAAAATTTCTCTTATCATAGACTATGGTCTCTTTGTGAATACTTATGAGTCACGAATGACCAGCATTTGAGACTATCATAAACAGTAAGTACACAAGTCCGCATTTGTCTAATTTTCATTATATAACCACAACTTGAAAAAAAAAAAAACAATACAAAGACAAATAAAGTTTCGTTGAGCCCCTAAGGGATCATCGAGACAGTTGAAGTGTAAAATTCATCTGTTTCAGTAAGCTCGGCAGATGAAGTGTAGAATTCATCTGTTTCAGTAACCTCGGCATAGACAGGGATTGCAATCACCCAGCCATCTTTACTCCCGGCCAACTTTAAGTCGGTTACCCGTTTAAAGCTGGGTGGACTTGGGGATTTACACCAGGACATACAAAAATCACAAGTTCCTCACTCAGGTACGAACCTATGACTCTCTGGTCGACAATCGAGAACTTTACACTCTCGAAAATCGAGCACGTTACACTCTCAACAAACGAGCACTTTACACTCTCGACAATCGAGCACGTTACACTGCACGATGAGGGACGGATGGTCTTGCGGGAGAGCGCTCGACCTGAAGGTACCTAGTTCGATCTGAGATGAGGACCAAGGAATTTTTTCAGGTCCCGGCTCAAGTTCCCGATATATCTCCCGTGGTGCCTCCATGGTCATTGCACTATCGGCTATGGTGGGGATAAAAGAAGAAAAAAAAAAACGTCCCATTAGTGGTTTATAGGACTTCACACACCGCACGACCACTTGTCTCCCTTTCTAAACATACAGTATATTGTTGGAATAGAAATAGTAAACCAATAATGACTTCTTTTTTTTTTTTTGTACAGATCAAATTACATTGAATAACACGTTTAAAAGGTCTATAGTTGTATTGTTGTTTTACCACCATCCATAAACTTAAAATAATGCATCGAGCTATTATAGAAACATGTGGGACGGGTGGCCGAGTGGTGTAGACACTCGACTGTCGAGAGTCCTGGGTTCGATCCTCGGTGAGAACCGTGGGAATTTTTCTAGGTGAAATGTGTTTGAAAGTCGTCCCACAAGTCCACCCAGCTTTAAATGGGTACCTGACTTTAAATTGGGGAAGTAAAGGCGGCTGAAAGTTGTGCTAATCACATCTGTTATAGAAACAGATGAATTCTACACTTCATTTGCCCTGATGGCCCGTCAGTTCTAAGTTCTACTTATTTACTGTTATAGAAATATAAGCAAAACAAACGACCACCAAACCATTTCAAATTATGTGAGCCATTTTTGTAGGTATATTATATGAGCCAATTGTGTAGGTATATTATATGGAGTGAAATCAGACAAAACAATAAGATTAAAAAAAACATGACTCATTTGTGTAGGTAAATTATGTGAGCCATTTGTGTAGGTATATTATATCAGCTATTTGTGTAGGTATATTATATTGAGTGAAATCAGACAAAACAATAATATAAAAAAAAAAAAAAAGTGTCTTGAGATGTCGACCCACTCAAGCAAGTCATATATATATATATTTGAGAGATTTAAAATAAAATTCATCTTAAAATCTTTTTGTTTCTGAGATAAGATGTCAGTGAAATCACAATAATACAAACAACAAATAATATATATATATGAACAGTGATGTATTGGTGAAATAGGAAGAGAGGGAAAACATAGTGGGAGCAAAAAAAAAAGTTTCAGTTGTCGGGACATGAAAAAGTACTGGAACGCGTTCCTGTTCTGAAAAAAGGTAAGGGAACGTCGTTCCACCGCGTTCCCCTCCCAATGCACCATACGATATGAAAGTGAATTATAAAGAACTAAATTCGTTGTCTCTATTAGATTTATGATCTTTGATAACCTTCCCCATGTAATTTTGTGTATGTGTAACAAATTTCACGTTATTCGGTTGTCTGGATATTGAGTTATAAGGGGACAGACAGACAGTCAGACAGCAAATGCATCTTATAAGTATATAGAGATATAGATTTACGTTCGTTTGTACTTTGTATTTAGCATACAACCATCAATGCATTTTTCTCTAAGAGTTAGACCGGCAACACTCACGCCTCGTCACTTTTTTTTTCAATGTTAAAAAATGAAATTCACTTAGGCGCGGGAGGTTTTTTCATGTTTCGGCAAAACCAAAGACATTTTTGCGATTAGTAGGTGAAAGTTCATCGATTGCAACCCCAGGCTGAAAATGTTAAAATGAGTCATAACCCTATTAAACATTCTTAAAATGATTTATCCCTTGCAATTTAACAAAGGTTACATTGTGATATCAGTGTAGAACTGATGTTTGGAAGATGTAGTTCACACATATAGGACCTAGAACATTGGTATAAACTGGTAGGTCACTTTGATAGTCGCCGAGAACCGAAACATAGGCCGAAACAGTAACACACCAGAATAAAGTAGATTAAAAATCAAATAAACAAAAAAAAATTGTAATAAACAAAAAAAAATTGTAATAAATAAAAAAACATAATCCAATGAGACCAAGGTAAACAAAGTCTCTAGATTGTATGACTGAATATCAAACAAGCTTGTAAGTACTACATACATAAGAAACCACATAGTATGACTGAATATCAAACAAGCTCGTAAGTACTATATACATAAGAAACCACATTGTATGACTGAATAACAATCAAGTTCGTAAGTACTACATACATAAGAAACCACATAGTATGACTGAATATCAAACAAGCTCGTAAGTACTACATACATAAGAAACCACATAGTATGACTGAATATCAAACAAGCTCGTAAGTACTACATACATAATAAACCACATAGTATGATTGAATATTAAACAAGCTCGTAAGTACTATATACATAAGAAACCAGTTGTTTCTTTGTTGTTTTTTTTATGGGACAAGGGTCCATGGTTTGATCTCCGGGGTAAGGACCAAGATCAACTTTAGACCATGGTTTAGGCCATCTCTTTGCCTTCGTGGTTATTGCAGTATAGACTATGGAGGGGATGAAAGAAAGGCACTGCAAAAAAAAATAATAATGTCCAATTAGTAGTTTATTCTTACAAGGACTACACACAGATCTGTGAAACTTTATTGTTCATTGTCAATTGAAATTTCATAAAGAAACTTAGGCTGGCACAGTCTGAATGTTTAAACGTCAAGATGTTTTGGTTTATCTATCTTGTTTGTTATAGTATTACATGAAATATAATCAATTTTTGTAAAACGAGTTAATTTTTTGTTTTTGTAAATCATTAAACCGATTTGGTCGTTGGGAGAACTAATGAACACATCAACATATGTCCTTTATGTTGACATATAGACTTGGTGACGCCCATCTTCTCTCCAAGTCAGCGGCAAATATTTTAGGGTTTTTCAGAATTCAGGGGTTGAAACCAAAACATTTTGCCGCTATATATATATATATATATATATATATATATATATATATGTATATAT
>JAGDYQ010000182.1:347280-361029 GCA_021962125.1 Bulinus truncatus | reverse complement strand
CATCTAGTTATATATATATATACATGTCAAATGATACTTATCAATGTAGTATCACATCAGCTAATCTAGTTATCTATATACATGTCAAATGATACCTATCAATGTTGTATCTTACCAGCTAATCTAGTTATCTATATACATATCAAATGATACCTATCAATGTTGTATCATACCAGCTAATCTAGTTATCTAAATACATGTCAAATGATACCTATCAATGTTGTATCATACCAGCTAATCTAGTTATCTATATACATGTCAAATGATACCTGTCAATGTTGTATCATACCAGCTAATCTAGTTATCTATATACATGTCAAATGATACCTATCAATGTTGTATCATACCAGCTCATCTAGTTATATATATACATGTCAAATGATACCTATCAATGTTGTATCATACCAGCTCATCTAGTTATATATATACATGTCAAATGATACCTATCAATGTTGTATCATACCAGCTAATCTAGTTATCTATATACATGTCAAATGATACCTGTCAATGTTGTATCATACCAGCTAATCTAGTTATCTATATACATGTCAAATGATACCTATCAATGTTGTATCATACCAGCTCATCTAGTTATATATACATGTTAAATGATACCTATCAATGTTGTATCATACCAGCTAATCTAGTTATATATATACATGTCAAATGATACCTATTAATGTTGTATCATACCAGCTCATCTAGTTATATATATACATGTCAAATGATACCTATCAATGTAGTATCACACCAGCTAATCTAGTTATCTATATACATGTCAAATGATACCTATCAATGTTGTATCATACCAGCTAATCTAGTTGTCTATATAATAATATTCTCTTGACAATTGTATCTTTTGATAGAACGCAAAGATGGAGGGGGGGGTATTTGGTACTTGTATTGTGAAGTACAAGTACTTGAGTACTGATTGAGTCCGTTTCTGGACTTCTTCTTGCACCCTGGGTATTTTCCACTAATAGTTTTGCAATTTTAAAAACATGTGTATATGTGCACCATGCGCACATGTACTCATACTTGCACGGTTACTTGGTGCATCTCTGATGGGAAGGCGATCAGACAGACAAAACAGCATATACAACTCTCCAGCATATGATACACATACAGTGGTTGTAACTGTATGAACTACTTCAAAAGGCACTCGTGAGTTATAAATTATGAACACTGTGATATCTGAGTATTTTATTTTCCAGTATAATAATAAAAAATGGCTAGTGTTTATTAAGCTCTAGTTCAGTGGTTCTAAACTTTTTGACAACTTCTATCGTCTATTTATTAAATGATGGGCGTTTTGCAAGCCTGTGTAATTAACTTTATTTAACATAAAGCTAAAAATCCCCAAGTTTATAGGCAAGTAATCCCCCTTCCCCCCCACCCACAAACATCCTCCCCCAAATGTTGCTTCAGAGGACCTGTGATATCATTTTGAGAACTAGTGTTCTAGTTTCTTAAATAATCAATAATTGGACATGTCATAAAGCTACCATCAGTGTTAACCATTTCATGATGGTTTTTATATGTTTCACTCATCACCGTAACCTACTGTTTAGTCATCGTTCTAGCAGGACTGTAAGACGTGTTAACATTGAAGTGACATTATCTTTTTTGGCGTTGCGATGTCTTTCTGGCTTTGCTGTGTCATCTTTCTGGCTTTGTGGTGTCTTTCTGGTGTTTCGGTGCCTTTCTGATGTTTCGTGTCCTTCTGGTATTTCGCACTCGAAACTTTGTGATGCTAAACACTTTAGTCCTCATTGGACCCTCCGAGACCATGGGGTGGGGTGGGGGGTGTCTTAGATAGGTCATTATAAAAACTGACCGGTAAGCTGTTAGGGTAAGCTGTTAGCTGTTTGAAACAGGTTAATGGTAACTAGCAAGAGGTCGATAACAGCCACATCTTTATTTTGTTTTTTTCTTGTACAGTTAAAACAAAAAACAAATGTACGACTGTTTGAATGGCATCAGCCCTAAGATAAACAAAGAGATGCCTTGGACCAAACATTTACATAGGATCAAACCGATACCATCTCATTCTCACACCCAGGGCCGGCCTTACGGATTGTGGGGGCCCAATTTAACGGATCCTTGCGAGGCCCCTCTTCTAGCCTGTGACAAGGGCCATGTCTGATCGTAATATGCTAAATGTAAATTGCTGAGCTCCTCTCACGCGGAACCCAATTTGGAACAATCGGTCAAATTGGCCTCAGGCCGGCCCTGCTCACAACGTCATCAACAACACCACTGCCAACTTTAATATTATCTTAAAACTGCTCAATTAAAATATAATTGTAACAAGACCCGTAGCGTGCGGGAGGGGGGCAGGGCGCCGGGTCCCCTGCGTTTTGTCTGGCCCCCTCTGCTTATTTGTTCTACTTAATAAAATGTATTACCTGGCCCCTGCTGTAGAATTTTCACGCTACGGGGCTGATTGTAACACTTTATATTTTTTATTTAAATAGAATGTTACGGATATCACGCGGTTGTAACATATGAATATCGAGCTATGTAACATATTGTAATATTGATGGACCTGTGTAACATATTGTAAATATTGATGGACCTATGACGAGATACACAGGAGAGCAGGAACAAATAAAGTATTGATTGATTCCCCCCCCCCTTCCTGACACGTTTCGTATGGCGTTCATCTCTCGAGCCTAACAGATTGTTAAAGCCTGATGTTACATTTGGAAAAAAAAATAATAATCTCAGTTAACTGGAGGTTAGATATGTGTGATATGATACTCTCTGTACACACACTCACACACACACACGCACACAAGCATCAGACATTCAATAAAAATGATAAAATCATCTTATGTCTATGTTGTAGGATATTTTAACGTGTGTTTTTTTAGGTTGTAAACTATTTTGTAAAACCTATTTTGAATTGTTACATCTCACGTCTGTCTGCTGTATATCGAAAGTAAGAATACTGTTTCCTGTTTAAATATTAATGGCATCTTTCCTGCGTCTCGATTTGATAAATGTTTTTTTTTTTGAAATTCTATTAATAATAAATTAATAGACCCTTGTAATTACATTGCCCGTGTCTCACGATAACCCCTAATTTGAACTATGATTGATGTCTAAGGAACGGTTTTTTTGCAGGGCTTATCTAATAGTAAATTGTTACCTAAAAGGGATGGATGGCCGTGTGACGTGTAACGCTACACTGTCGGCATTGTGGATCCGGGTAGGGTTTATACAAAATCCGACCTTTAAAAAAACCGGTTGTCGAATGCTTCAAGAAACTCTTGACGCTCTAGCCTTGTTGAATGTTTGGGATTTTCATCAAGTTCTGGTTATTGGATATTAGTTGAGCAAGTAATCCGTTTAAACCAAATGACTTACAAATTGAGAGTGATCTGAATGGCTCCTTCTATTAAAATTTTCAGGGCCCCCACCCCCTGGCATGTCCTTGGGTTGCTTCCCTATTTCGTAGGCCCTCGTTTCCAAAGTCTAACCTTCCGAAAACGTTATTGCACTTACTGTAACTTTGTATGAATGTATACTGTCAACATTGCTCTCTCTTGACATACTTTGAACTGTGTCAGTGCTCACGTGTATTTATTATTAACCCTCAAGACATGTGCATTGTCGCAGGTATTGACTCACGGGTCCGCCCCCAGCCTGCGCGGAGATCGATGATATTTACTCCTTTACCAGTCATTCATTCATTTAACTGCACTTCACACATCACAGGAGTCACTCAGCCGTGTCCACCAGTAAAAACCAAGTAGTTCGATGAAATGTAGTTCTTTGACAAAATGTAGTGCCTTTATGAAATCTAGTGAAAGCTCTGACGAAATGTAGTGGTGTGATGAAATATAGTGCTTTTATGAAATGTAGTGGTCTGATGAAATCTAGTGAAAGCTCTGATGAAATGTAGTGGTGTGATGAAATATAATGCTTTTATGAAATGTAGTGAAAGCTCTGGTGAAATGTAGTGGTTTAATGAAATATATTGCTTTTATGAAATGTAGTGGTGTGATGAAATATAGTGCTTTATGAAAGATAGTGGTCTGATGAAATTAAGCGCTTTTATGAAATCTAGTGAGAGCTCTGATGCATAGTGGTCTGATGAAATATAGTGCTTTTATGAAATGTAGTGGTCTGAAGTAGTGATGAAATGTAGTGAGTGATCTGATGAGATGCAGTGCTCTGATGAAATGTAGTGCTAGTCTGTAAATATACAGTTAGTAAG
Source organism: Bulinus truncatus (assembly GCA_021962125.1). Classification (NCBI taxonomy): domain Eukaryota; kingdom Metazoa; phylum Mollusca; class Gastropoda; family Planorbidae; genus Bulinus; species Bulinus truncatus. The sequence goes on along the minus strand of JAGDYQ010000182.1, from coordinate 356,804 downwards.
TTAGACATAGCGGCAGGTATATTCAGTTAGTTATAGTGGCTGTCATATTCTTTCAACAACTGTACATTTGAATTTTTATATTTTTTTAACCGTTTTAATATTCCATGATATTATTTTCGAATTCTTAGGTTAGAAATTTTCAAGCTTAAATATTTGTCAGAAGACTATATTTAACTTAATTCTGGGGTTTTCGGTGGTTAGAGAGTCAACTTTTTAACACATAATGTTTTAAACGCACTTTTTTTTTATTTAACAGTTTGGTCAGATAAAAAACTGGATGGAGTCCTCATAGAAACGAATTTTTAATAAAGTGTCAGGGGCTGTATTTGACCCGCGGGTTGTATTTGAACCGCGGCCGAAGTTTGCCCATGTCTGGTTTTACCCTTCGCCCTAAATATATGTATTTGAGCAGACGCCATGTCCATTTGATAGTTTTAATCAATATATTTTCCTTTATGTTCATTGTGTTTACATCAACATCGCCTAGCTCATGTATTTTATTCTCTCCAAGTAGGGAAGAGTTATCTCACTTTGTCAACAGTAGACTAACTTCGATTGACTGATGCGCAAAATAAATTAGCGCAAAAATTTGCCTGTGAATGAGTTTGATGGATTAGGAGTGTAAAAATTAGCATCGGACTTAGATGGACTTGTTGCCTAAAATACCCCCCACCCCTTGACTTAGTAAGCTGTAAAAGTAGTCAGTTTATGAACACATGCAATAATGACTAGTTCGAGTTTCATACCACCAAGCTACTATATATGAGTGGTTCTGAAACTTTTTTTTCACCCCTCATAGGTGAAAAATACCCCCTCCAACTTATACAATGGTACCCCCTAAGAACCATTTTACCTCGCTTTACAATTACCTAACATATTTGAAGTTTCAATATTGAACGCAGAAACGTATTCTTTTCTGGCCTCATTGAACGAACATATTCGACCTGACGAACCGGACGTCCTATCGAATTTTCCATTCGATGCGTCAAATTTAAGAAATAAATATGTTTTTCCTTCATTAGTAACATTTTGTCGTCATTGTAACTATTCTACTAAATTTAATCACCTCTGTGAGCCAAATTAGCACCCTTTTTTGTCACTGTATATTACTCGGAAAATATTAGTCATATAATTATTATATAGCCAAGAAAAGATTCATAGTTTAGTTAACTATATTTTTAAAAAAATATTATTTTGATATCTTTGATCGAAGTGCAAATTGAAAGCTACCGAAATCTGATCATCGCTGATAAGTGTACATTTGCACCAGGTTTGTTGTTAATAGATTAATGAGATTAGTTAAATCCGTATCATATTTCATGACATTTGTACCGAAGATTGTCACAAAAAATCCGAAATACTTTTTTATGTAATCATTTAATTCATCTCACCACATTTAAATTACAAATTATATATGCCTGTCAAACAAAACAACTTTCCACATCTTGGGAGTAAATTAAATTGGAAATTGAAATTTTGTTTCAACAATATTTAGCCACAATATTAGAGAGTATATATAAAGATAGATAGATAGATAGATAGATAGATAGATAGATAGATAGATAGATAGATAGATTAGATAGATAGATAAATAGATAGATAAATAGATAGATAGATAGATAGATAGATAGATAGATAGATAGATAGATAGATAGATAGATAGATAGATAGATAGATAGATAGATAGATAGATAGATAGATAGATAGATAGATAGATAGATAAATAGATATATAGATTGATAGATAGATGCCTCATTAACGAATTATAACGAAAAATCAACTCCTCACCGATGCATTATATATGCCTTATATATGAACAGTTTAGTTAATTGTATCTCTCAGTTACATATGCCTTATATATGATCTACTGCTATTTATCAATGGTGACATAACTCTGCTCTTCCATGACCAGTTTCTTTTTTTCTCTCATTCCGTTCCTTGTGTACACTAAATGTTTATCAATGACCGATGGTGTTGTAATTTCTATTGGGCCATATACACAGAATGAAGACATCAATGTCATCGGCTTTATGCGTGGCCACGCCTACTAGATACTTTAAGTAAACAAAAGATGACATATCTAGACCACAATAGCTTCAGGCACTGACATCATTGTACAATGAACATTGAGAAGTCAAATGACCCCCCCCCCCGGCCCCCCATCCCAATTGAGAAGTGGGGGGGGGTGTGGGGGGTGGGGGAAGGATAAAACTGTGACCTGGGGACTCTTTACTTTGAAGAGGGAAGCTCGGTGCGGTCAATCATGAGACCAAAACAATACAATGTGTTTAGGTGTGTGGGGGGGGGGGGGGGAAGGGGGGTTATAATCTAACACTGGGGGGCCTGCATCTACATTTTTTTCTGGGGGTAACGTGTGAGATAAAATAGAGATAAAGCAGGGTACTTTTTACCGACTGAATTTTTTTTTTTTTTTTTTAAAAGACAAATGTAACACTTTAAAAGGCAATGTATATGATTTATCTTTTAATCACAATGACTTCCTACTGGTTATCCATGACCCTTTGTAGCTCGTGCTAGGATTGTGATTGGAGGGGAAATTCAATACTGTTTGTTCCAGCTGATGTTTAGTTATAGACGGGTGATCTATGGATAAAATCTGACAGAAATAAGACTTGCTGACCCCAAAAAAAAAACAAAAAACTGAATTTAAGAACGACCGATCTGCAAAATTGAACAAACGGCAATAAAATACACTCGTTTAGACTAATGCATAACACGTTCAAACAGTGTGATCTTCTATTTGTTGTTGTATTCTATAGTTATCGTTATTTATTCACCTTTCGCTTTTTTATATGTTCTATACATATCAGGTTCTGAGAAATAAGTATTTTTGTTTAACCTAGTAAAATGTTGTACATTTAATATTTCATAAACAAATCTGGTCTGTCCTATAAATACATACCTAGATTGTAGTTATTCGGTATCACGTCTGTTTAACTTGGACATAACTGAAAAACAAACCGTAAATTACTATTAACCAGTAAGTGTGAAGTCCATGTAAGGATGAGACGAAATCTCTTAGATCCTATAAACCACTAATGGTACAGATTTTATTGCTCCCTCCTTTCATTCCCACCATGGACAACAGTGGAGCAGTGGCGTAGTGAGGGGGCTAGGGGCATCATGCCCCGGGCGCTACTCACTAAGGGGCGCCAAATGGTATATTTTACATATAATATTTTATAGTTTTCGAATAGGGTGGGGAGCTAAAAAGGTATTGTGCCCGGGCGCGAGTTAGGCTTGCTACGCCACTGCTGTGGAGGCATGAGGAATGTAATAGAGGACTTTCGCCAAGACCTGAAATATCTTCTGGTCGTCAACGGACATCGAACCAGGGACCCTCGAGTGCTGAACCGCATTACCATTTATCCACACACAAGTAATCAGTAACACTTTGCGTTTAAAATTTGACATTATTTTAAAAACACACAAAAATCAATAACTTTGGTCTTCCACTGATGCGTTTCTAGTTATAGAAATAAATACTTTCTGATACAGTAAAGTCACTCAGTTCATCACCTGGATTAACTTAAAAGGGGACATAGAACATCTTTTGACCTTAGGATCGGTCATGTTTTCAAGTTCATTCTTAGCAGCGAAAACAAAATGTCAGGGGAGATCATTCAGTCTTAATTAATACGTCATTCGTTGCTGACAAGTCGCTTTCATTGATGTGTAGACTACCACTAGTAGGGAAATACTCGAACTGGTTACTGTACTTTCTTCAGCTCAGGCCGGCTAACTTGTCAACCTTTACCCTAAGGCAGTAGAAAAATTTCAAACCATTGCACCAGCACGGTAGAAATTTTTAACCCAATTATTTGTCCGGTTTTTTTTTTGCAATTTTATTTATTCTAATAAGTTTTCATTGCTCCATTAATATAACTAGGTCGGAAAAGGGGTTAACATTTTATTTCGCTGTAAAATTAAGGCTAAAGATGGGCTTGGGCATGGGGGGGGGGGGAGAAACTTTTTGAGTCGCAGGGCTAACTGGTTAAGTGAATTTGACAAGCGGACAGAATAAAGAGCATATGGGTGGAAATGTTGCCATTAATTGGTACAGATTTTATGTGAAATTCATACCATAAAAGTCTAACGCTGGGGTTCACTCTGAAACGAGTGGAGGGCCTGATAAAACAATATGGCGGGTCTTATTTGGCCCGCCGGCCGTAGGTAGCCTATGGCAGGGCTATAATGCGTGCCTTTCATAATGGTTTGTCAGTCCTTATATTTTCTGGCTGCGGTCATTAGGAGCTGCCTTCTCTGTGCCCTTATTACAATCTGACACTTGAATAGGGCAGCAGTTTTTGAGTCCGCGATATTTTAATGTAATTACCCCCCCCCCCCCCCCACTGCTTTAGGACCACCGGTCTATAGCCAAATCAAAGAGGGAAAAAAACAATGGCAACAAAAGCTTATCTAATTCAGGTATTGCCTTAAAACATTTTGCATTTGTGTGTCGCAGTGGGATGAACTCAGAAAAAAACTCAACAGTGTGTAGATAACTCTGTCAAGTGCTGACTGCATGGCACACACACACACACACACACACACACAGAGAGAGAGAGAGAGAGAGAGAGATCTGTTTAGCATCATATTCAGGTCAGGTCGTCAGCTTGCAGTAAACAGTGACATCTGGTGTGTAGTTCTTACTGTTGGCATTTTATGTTTAATTTCATCATAGGCGGAGGGATATAGAAGGTGATGGGGGGGGGGGGGTGGAGTGGAGAATGCATCTCACGTTTTTTTCCTGGTCGACCTCTCAACTTGTTTACTCCTCTTCTTCTACTACGATCTCACATTGCCATCCAATAATTTACTTTAAATGTCAGGTGGCCTGAAAAAGATTCCGAACATTGCATTGTTGGAGGAAACCGTATCAGATGCCTATTTTACTAAGAAATAAAGGAGGGAGAAAGGGGGGAGGCGAAAGATAGGAAACACTCTAGCTGACAATATTATTAGACAAGCACAAGAATTGAACCTACAGTACAGATGAAAAACAGGGAAGCAAAAACAGCAATGGAGGACAACAGTCGAATGTGAACTGTTAGAGTCGCAGCTCTGAAAAGACTACATACAACTTTGTCCGCTGCTACGATATGGGTCCTACAATGATAAACGTGTTACACACAATCTATATTATGCCTCTACTGGAAACAAATCCCATTACAACAACGACAATGTTATAACATTTTATTAAAAATGTACCTTGATGTGTATTTGCGATAATTTGAGAATAGGTAAAAATGCAAACTGCGCTATTTCTTTCTAACGCCATCAATAATAACTGTTTTTAGCCGCCATATATATATATATATATATATATATATATATATATATATATATATATATATATATATATATATATATATATAGTTTTCCATTGTTCATTATTTTACATTAACTTAATAAAAAAAAACTAACAAATTTCAATATATTTTTTCAATTGTACTTATCTTGCGGGTTTCTTAATGTGGCCAAGTTGTCACTAGCCAGGTCAATAAGAATTTATATATATATATGTGTGTGTGTGTGTGTGTGTGTTTAAATCATGGATCCTGGGGTTGTAGAACCTCCACCCCTCTACCCTGCCAAATACGTCCAACGACAAAAAGTAACATTTTTGGGACCCTTGAATAAATCGCTATCAAGGTTCGCTGCTGTCAAATATTTGCCCCCCCCCCCCCAATAATACTTGATAACTGTGAACCTTCTGACACCCCCCCCCCCATTTACTGTTAAACTCTTACATATAAGATGGCGCCAAAATAGCAATTATAAGAAATAAAATTGCAATATACAGTTAAGCTGAAAATTCGTAGATCGAATATAACATGGATGATAACCATCCAGTACAATACATCACAACACATATATTGTGTAACTAAGATAAACATGGGTGCAGTGTGTGCGATAAAGCTTTCTTTGTTTACAAAACTGGTTAGCAGCAAAGTTACCTATGAGAAATGCAGACTAAACCACAGAATAGTGGACTAAACTAGTGCTACAACTTTTGGTTTTGTCACCGCATGGATCTATTAATTATGAAACTCTCTCTTTCTCTCTCTCTCTCTCTCTCTCTCTCTCTCTTTGTCTCTTTCTCATGTCACTTCGAGATATTTAATGATTTAATAAAACAACTGATTTATGATAATATGTGCACAGCAAAGAAAAAGAAAAACAACGAAAAAGTTGCATTAAAAATACCGAAACGGGCGATGTAAATTACATATTCAAGGGCACTGTACTCGGACGTAATGTATATTTACTATCATTATTTCTCTTCATTACCGTTCTTTCAATCACTTGCAGACTTAGTTGACGGATGTAGTCAATGAGCCCTACAGTCTACTATTATTATTCATCTACTAACGTCATGTCTCGTGGCGGTGGAATGAGCTCAGAAAAGGTAAGTGTACGAATGTTTAGTCACTTGTAATCTTGTTTCAGCTAAAACTATCAAGGCCGCGTTTAGCCAATCCGCCGCCCGGATACGAACAGTAACAGTTGTACGTTTATTCAAAACTCTGTCTTCTGTGGTAAGATTTTATGGTGCATCACTTGATAGGACACTGCTGCCCGGGTGTTCTCGCACCCTTTTGAACCCTGCTTGAATAACAAACACACATTTAGATAGTGCATAGTCTGAGAGGTTTGGATGACAACTTCTAATGTTATTGAGGTGGGATTGGTTATGGTGTCAAATTAGCCAAGTGAGACGGATGACCAAGTGGTGTAGATACCCGAGTGTCGACTTGAGAGTCCTGGGTTTAATCCTCAGTGAGAACCATAGGAATATTTCCTAGTGAAATTTGTACGCTCCACTAGTCTACCCAGCGCTAAATGGATATCTGATTAAAGTTTGGGAAATAAAGGCGGCTAGTTATTGTGCTAAACACACAATCCTTTCATATGCCAAGGTTATAGAAACAAGATGAGATTCTACTGCTTCCTCTGCCCCAAGCTGATCGGTGGGGCTTAGGGAAATTTACTAAATTAGCCAAATGAAATCTGAGTATTTACTTTGCAAATTGGATTAATTTATACAATTCTACAGTTTTTTGTCTCTGGCCCCTTGCAAAACTTACTGTGGCTCATGATACTCAGACACTACTACAAACTCAGGCGAACTGCTAAGTCATTTTAATGCTGAATACTGTGGCAGCTGGTGGGGTCTAATTGGCGAGAATGCCCTTAACTAGTGTTTTTGGTTGACCCCCACTCCCACCGCTCGAATTATATCATATATGCTGAGCTGCTCCTTGAGTGTCTCTTTTTATAAATGATGAAAAATGGTACATTTACATATCCTACTTACTGGCAAAAAATTCTGGCGAGGACCAAAGGTGAATGCTCACTTTGCTAAACCTATCATTTGTCATCCAAATGCCTTGCTGCCCTACTGAAAAGCCCTGTTAGACCTTTATCTACTCCAAATGTGTGCTTATGTCAGGGAAATCCATCTGCACTGAATTAATAATGTATATGACATTCAAAGATATATGTAAAGATATATATAGATATAATATTTGTTATGGCTGTAAATGTGGGGCCAATATACTTTAATTCTAAATGTAATTATTATCTTGATATTGTAGGTTATCACAAGAATGAATGTTGGAGGGCACATTTTTATACAACTACCAAACCAAACACCTTTACTTACGGTCTAAGGTTGACAATTGTTATATCAGATAGCATCCGGTGCCTTATATTGTCCAAGAGATGATCATGGTAACTTTATTATGTGACAGGGATGGGCACACTTTCAGGTAACTTCATATAATATCTAGCTTTACAAACCATTTTACGTTTTAGCTTAAAATTAATTCCAGCTTTACAATCCATTAGTATGATACTGCAGAAAATACCGCCGTAAACCGACTAATGGTTCCTAAAGTGGTCCCTATGGACCCCCAAGAGAGTCAAGCGGTACCCGTCCAAGAAGTCCGTGGAAAATTAAAATTCATTTGGGGGTCCTAGAACAACGCCAGGGGGTCCGTGCAGAAAGGTTTAATATAAAAATAGTATGATTATGATCCATTTATGTTGGAGGCTCTTTTATAAGCTTGTATTAGTTGTTCCAACAACAGTGAACAACACTAAAATATCTTCACTAAGTTGACGCCGGTTGGTGTTAACTATAGTCATATTAATTCTTGAGTTATAACTGCATGAACATGGATTGACATATAATGGTGAACTCAGGAGGAGTACAATTACTACAGCCTAGCTTTGGGCACAAGTAGTATGGTGAAGGCGTCATCAAACTCCTATATTGTTTCCCCACAATCTATAAATATGACATAGAAAACTGTTGTGGGGACATGCCCTAGGCAATGACCAAACTATGCCCGGTGTTGTACTGCTGATCGGCCTTACGAATGGCAATGCAAGGTTGTTTTTTTTTCCTGTCACGTGGACAGAGGGGAGGGTGTAATGTGCCTGACTAAACGCCAGAAATGGTAGGCTGCTACTGTGTGCTTGAGACTGTGTGCTTGAGTGGGACAGGGTGGAAGGGTGTGAACTGTGAATACCGTTGTCACTCCATTAACCACAGTACCACCACCGTCACTAAAAGTTTTTTTTGTTCTAATGTGGAGGAGAACCCCCAATGATCTTTTACCCATAGAGCTATGGTGTGCACTTCTAGTTAGGTGTAGCCAAGTAGCTAGGACTGCTAAGATCATATAGTGCAGATACTACACTTTAATATATTAGTCAAAAGGTTGAGAAACATCACTGCAACAATTTATTGGGACAACATCTAAGAAAAATGATGATGACTGCATGCTTCTTATCAATTGCAGAGTCCAGAAAGCTGTATATTATTGCTGAAGAACTTATTTTACCAGTCGTGTAATACACACAGTTTTGCACAAACCACATTCCGACATCATAAAAGGAATTACACTTAGTAATATTACAATAGAAAGAAAGATTAACGAAATGGCTCAGTCCGTTGAAAATTCTTTATGTGAGTACTTAAAAAAAACCTGAATTTCCTATATAGGTTGGCGAGTTCACTTCAGAGGTGTAGTGAGGGGTGAGCAGGGGGGGGGGGCACCATGCCCCGGGCGCTACTTAAAAAGGGAGCCAAATTGTATATTTGACATATATTATATAGTTTTCGAATAGGGGGAGGGCGCAAAAAAAGGTATTAAAAGGTATTGTGCCCCTGGCGCGAGTTGAGCATACAACAGCACTGGTTCACTTTACCAGGAACCGAAGCTTTACTTTTTAGCTTATGTAAGATTTGTAAAGAAGAAAAATGTTGCAATATGTTCGGAGACCGGTACAAAAGGTGAAACGTAACTTACTGAATTAAAAAGATCTGTTCAATATAAAAGCTATACCCTTGAATAATATTTATGTTGCTACTGATTGTGCTACTGATGGTGCTCCGGCAATGGTAGGAAGATAAAGAGGCTTTCTGACATACTTAAAACAAGCTCTACCAAATGTATTTTCAGTGCATTGTGTCATTCATCGACATCATT
>JAGDYQ010000182.1:333848-346780 GCA_021962125.1 Bulinus truncatus | reverse complement strand
ATTTGTTCTTGGGTAGAGCTAAAAGCAGATATTAAGGGGTTATGTAATATAATTACAACAATTGGTGAATAGCTTGGCATTCAGATGACAATGACACTTTTGTATGACATTTGACACAGAAAGTGAGGTCTAAGGTTGATAACATGTAGTAATATCATTTAAATTAGTAAAGGAGACTAGACGGAGATGCTAAGCTACATTTGCAATTAAGTAATGAGTCAATGCAGATGTGACCAACAGACAACAGGCTGGAGTTATTTAGATATTTAAAATTTTGCTTCAGGACATAAACTATCTGTTTCACAGCCAATGTCTAGCTGTGCATTTTTATTAAGTCAAATCTCAATGGATTGTTTACATGGTATTTTCTGCAGTATCATACTAATGGATTGTAAAGCTGGTATTATTTTAAGTTAAAACGTAATGGTTTGTAAAGCTGATATTATATGAATTTACCTGAAAGTGTGCCCATCCCTGTCAATAACAAAGTTACCACGATCATCTCTTGGACAATATATGGCACCGGATGCTATCTGATATAACACTGTCCCTGGGACTGCAAGCAAAGTCGGTTTGGTGGTTGTATAAAATGTACCTCCAACATTCAGTCTTACAACCTACAATACCAAGATAATAATTACATTTAGAATAAAAATATATTGGCCCCACATTTACAGCCACAACAATTATTGTATCTCAGTAATTTTTTTTTGTAAAAAAAAAAAATAGGTGCCGGTACTCAGTGATAGATTGCCTAACTTTTAACTACACGTTTGCACCTCAATGCATGCTAAATCACAACTGCAAAGATACTAAATGTCTAATACAATTTTATAATTAACCAACTTAAATCCTCTTAAAATACAAGTAATGACTTTTTCCCGCATTGAAAAAGGTGCCGGTACGCTGTACCGGTGCGTACCGGCACAAAAAAAGCACTGTTGTATCTATATATCTTTACATATATCTCTGAATGTCATATACATTATTAATCTGTGCAGATGATTCCTCCAAACACATCACATTTAAGTAGATAATGGTCTAACAGTGCTGTAGGGAGCAAGGCATTTGGATGGCCAATGAAAGGCTAAGGCAAAGTGGGCATTCACCTATGGTCCCTGACAGAGTTTTTGTCAGTTAGTAGGATATTAGTGTACAATTTTTCATCATTTATAATGAGACATCAGAGCAGTTCCAGCATATATTATATAATTTAGCCTTGGAGGGGGGGGCAACCTAAACACTAATCAAGGGCATTCTGTCACTTAGGCTCCCATCAAATACAGTATTCTGCATTAAAATGACTTAGCAGTTGCCTGAGTTGGTAGCAGTGTGTGATATCATGAGCCCCAGAGCTTAGAGATTTGCAAGGGGCCATAGACAAAAACTCAGAATTGTATAATTTAATCCAATTTCAAAGTAAATGCCAGATTTCATTTGGCTAATTTAGTAAATTTCCCTAAGCCCTAACAGATCATTGGGGCAGAGGAAGTATAGAATTCATCTGTTTCTATAACCTCAGCATATCAAAGGATTGTGTGTTTAGCACAATAACCAGCCGCCTTTATTTCCCAAACTTAAACCAGATACCCATTTAGCGCTGGGTGGACTAGTGGAGCATACAAATTTCACCTGGAAAAATTCCCATGGTTCTCACTGAGGATCAAACCCAGGACTCTCAGGTCGACACTTGAGTATCTACACCACTTGGCCATCTGTCCCACTTGGCTAATTTAACACCATAACCAATCCCACCTCAATAACATTAGAAGTTGTCACCCAAACCTCTCAGACTATGCATTATCTAAATGTGTGTTTGTTAATCCAAGCAGGGTTCAAAAGGGTGCGAAACACCCGGGCAGCAGTCCCATCAAGGATGGCAAAATCTTAACAAAGAAGACAGAGTTTTTAATTAACGTACAACTGTTACTTTGTTCGTACCCGGGCGGCGGATTGGCTAAACGCGGCCCTGATAGTTTTAGCTGAAACAAGATTACAAGTGACTAAACATTCGTACACTTACCTTTTCTGAGCTCATTCCACCGCCACGAGACATGACGTTAGTAGATGAATAATAATAGTAGACTGTAGGGCTCATTGACTACATCCGTCAACAAAGTCTGCAAGTGATTGAAAGAACGGTAATGAAGAGAAATAATGATAGCAATATATATTACGTCTGAGTACAGTGCCCTTTGAATAAAGAATTTACATCGCCCGTTTCGTATTTTTAATGCAACTTTTTCGTTGTTTTTCTTTTTCTTTGATGTGCACATATTATCATAAATCAGTTTTTTTTTTTTTTATTAAATCATTAAATATCTCTAAGTGACAGAAAGAGACAAAGAGAGACAAAGAGAGACAGAGAGAGAGGGGGGGGGAGAGAGTTTCATAATTAATAGATCCATGCGGCGACAAAACCGAAAGTTGTAGCACTAGTTTAGTCCACTATTCTGTGGTCTAGTCTGCATTTCTCATAGGTAACTTTGCTGCTAACCAGTTTTGTAAACAAAGAAAGCTTTATCGCACACACTGCACCCATGTTTATCTTAGTTACACAATATATGTGTTGTGATGTATTGTGCTGGATGCTTATCATCCATGTTATATTCGATCTACGAATTATCAGCTTAACTGTATATTGCAATTATTATTTTGTTATTTTGGCGCCATCTTATATGTAAGCGTTTAACAGTAAATGGGGGGGGGGGGGGATCAGAAGGTTCACAGTGATCAAGTATTATTGGGGGGGGGGGGGCAAATATTTCACAGCAGCGAACCTTGATAGCGATTTATTCAACTTGAATTTCAAGGGTCCCAAAAATGTAACTTTTTGCCACTGGGCATGTTTGGCAGGGTAGAGGGGCGGAGGTTCTACAACCCCAGGATCCATGATTTAAACACACACACACACACATATATATATATATATATATATATATGTATATATATATATATATATATATATATATATTCTTATTGATCTGGCTAGTGACAACTTGCCAGTGTGGCCAGATGTTTTTTTTTTTATTTTTAACTAAACACATTAAGAAACCCACAAGATAAGTACAATTGAAAAATTATGTTGACATTTGTTAGTTGTTTTTTTTTTTGTATTAAGTTAATGTAACATAATGAAAAATGGGAAACTATATATAATCATATGGCGGACAAAAACAGTTATTATTGATGGCGTTAGAAAGAAGTAGCACAGTTTGCATTTTTACCTACAGCGATTCTCAAAATGTCGCGAGTACACATCAAGGTACATTTTTTTATAAAATGTTACAAATTTGTCGTTGTTGTAATAGGATTCGTTTCCAGTAGAGGCATACTATAGATTATGTGTAACACGTTTATCATTTGTGTGAGCATTATAGTAGCAGCGGACAAAAGTTTTGCGCAGTCTTTTTCAGCTGCGACTCTAACAGTTCACCTTCGTCTGTTGTTCTCATTGTTGTTTTTTGCCTCCCTGTTTTTCGTCTGCACTGTAGGTCCAATTCATATGGTAGTCTAATAATATTGGCATCTAATTTTTGAAGAGTGTGTCCCATCTTTCGCCCTCCACCCCCCCTTTCCCTTTTTCTCCCTCCTTTATTTCTTAGTTCATTGGCAACTGATACGGTTTCCTCCCACAATGCAATGTTCGGAATCTTTTCAGGGCCACCTGACATTTAAAGTAAATTATTGGATGGCAATCTTAGAATGTGAGATCGTAGTAGAAGAAGAGGAGTAAACAAGTTGAGAGGTCGCCCAGGTAAAAACGTGAGATGCATCCTCCACTCCCCACCCACCCCCTCACCTTCCTCCTTCCAACAATGATGAAATTAAACATAAAATGCCAACAGTGAGAACTACACACCAGATGTCACTGTTTATTGAAAGCTGACGACCTGACCTGAATATGATGCTAAACAGATCTCTCTCTTTCTCTCTCTCTCTCTCTCTCTCTCTCTCTCTCATACACACACACACCAACTCTCTCTCTCTCTCTCTCTCTCTCTCTCTCTCTCCCTCTCACTGTATGCCACGCAGTCAACACTTGACAGAGTTATCTACACACTGTTGAGTTTTTTTCTGAGTTCATCCCACTGCGACACACACAATCGCAAAATGTTTAAAGGCAATACCTGAATTAGATAAGCGTTTGTTGCTATTTTTTCCTCTTTGATTGGGCTTTAGACCGGCGGTGGTCCTAAAGCGGGGGCAGTGCCGAGCCGAGGGATTTGGGGGCCCGGGGGGCTTGGCCTCTTTGGGGGCCCCTGCATTTCGACATTCGACACCATGACATAAGATAATGTACTAAATATTTAATGAAAAAAAAATTGTGGGGTCCCCCCTCGAGTTGGGGCCCGGGGGACTTTTGAATAAGCCCCCCACCCTATGTACGCCTCTGAGCAGGGAAGTCAATAAATTAAAGTATTGTGGACTCAAAAAAAAAAAATGCCGCCCCGTTCAAAAGTCAGATAAAGGTACAGAGATGGCAGCTCCTCATGACCGCAGTCAGAAAATATAAGGACTGACAAATCATTATGACAGGCGCGCATTATAGCCCTGCCATAGGCTACTTACGGCCCCCCCGGGCCCAAGTCAGACCCGCCATATTGTTTTTATCAGGCCCTCCACTCGTTTCAGAGTGAACCCCAGCGTTAGACTTTTATACTATGAATTTTACATAAAATCTGTACCAATTAATGTCAACATTCCACCCATGTGCTCTTTATTCTGTACGCTTGTCAAATTTACTTAACCAATTAGACCTGAGACTCAAAACAAGCCCAAGCCCATCTTTAGCCTTAATTTTACAGAGAAATAAAAATTAAACCCTTTTTCCGACCTCGTTATATTAACGGAAGTAATGAAAACTCATCAGAATAAATAAAATTTCAAAAAAAAATAAAACCGGAAAGAGACGGTAGGGGGGTTGTAATAACGGTGCAAACCAATAATTGGGTTATCATATTAAAAAAAAAAAATTCTCCCGCGCTGGTGGAATGGTTTGAAACTTTTTCACCGCCCTAGGGTAGAGGTTGACAAATTACCAGGCCTCAGGTGTAGAAAGTACAGTAACCAGTTCGAGTATTTCCCTACTAGTGGTAGTCTACACACCAATGAAAGCGACTTGTCAGCAACGAATGACGTATTAATTAACCTACTGAATGATCTCCCCTGACAATTTTGTTTTCGCTGCTTAAAAATGAACTTGGAAACATGACCGATCAAAAGATGTTCTATTTTCCCCTTTAAGTTTGTCCAGGTGATGAACTGAGTGACTTCCCTGTATTTAGAAAGTATTTATTTCTATAACTAGAAATACATCAGTGGAAGACCGTAGCTATTGATTGTTGTTTGTATTTTTGTTTTTTGACTAATATCAATTTAAAACGCCAAGTGTTACTGATGGATGGATGGTCATGCGGCTCAGCAGCTAGAGATCCCTGGTTCGATGTCTGTTGACTTTGACTAGATGATTTTTTCAGGTCATGGCGAAAGTCCTCTATTTCATTCCTCGCCTCTCTACTGTGTTGTATATGGCGGACTGTTGGTCGTTTGGTAAAGCGCTCGACAGGTCGACCTGAGGGATCACCGGTGAGGACCAATGGATATTTCATGTCACGGCTAAAGTCCCCGCTATATCTCCCGTGGTGCCCCCATGGCCATTGCACTATCTGGCTATCATGGTGAGATGAAAGAAGGGCCAAATAAAAACCGTCCCATTAGTGGTTTATTGGATCCTAAGAGATTGCATCTCATCCTTACGGGGATTTCCCACAAAATAGGCGCATCGTATTTTCTTCTGTAATGTTCAATATAAATAGAAGTGATACCGAATAGCTACCAACCTGGGTATGTATTTATAGGATAAAGAACAGGTTTGTTTATCAGAAATACTAAATGTATAACGTTTTACAAAGGCTAAACAAACATACTTATTTCTAATAATATACAGAACATAAAAAACCAACAGTAAATAAATAAAAAATAACTATAGAATACTATTAAAAATAAGAAGATTACACTATTTGAATTTGTTCTGCATTAGTCTAAACGAAAGCATTTTGTTGCCATTTTTTCCGTTTGCAGATCGGTTTTTCTTAAATTCAGTTTTTTTTTGTTTTTTGTTTGTTTGTTTTTGTGGTCAGCAAGTCTACTTATTTCTGTCAGAATTTAACCATAGATCACCCGTCTATAACTAAACAGCAGCTGACACAAACAGTATTGAATTTCCCTCCAATCACAAAACCTAGCACTTTGAGCTACAAAGGGTCATGGATAACCAGTAAGAGAAGATAAATCATATACATTAACCTTTTAAAGTATTACATTTTTGTCTTTAAAAAAAAATGTTCAGTCGGTAAGAAAGTACCCTGCTTTATCTCACACATTACCCCGAAACAAATGTAGATGCAGGCCCTGGTCTTAGATTATCAACCTCCTCCCCCCACCACACACACACATACACTAAACACATTGTTTTGTTTTGGTCTCATGATTGACCGCACCGATCTTCCGTCTTCAAAGTAAAAAGTCCCCCAGGTCACAGTTTTATCACCCACCCCCCCCCCAACAGCCACTTCTCAGTGGTGGGGGGGGGGTCATTTGACTTCTCAATGTTCGTTGAACAATGACGTCAGTGCCTGAAGCTCTTGTGGTCTATATATGCCATCTTGTATTTACTTAAGGTATCTAGTGGGCGTGGCCACGCATAAAGCCGATGACATTGATGTCTTCATTCTGTGTATGTGGCCCAATAGAAATTACAACACCATCTGCCATTGATAAACATTTAGTGTACACAAGGTACGGAATGAGAGAAAAAAGAAACTGGTACATGGTCATCTAAAGTCATGGAAGAGCAGAGTTATGTCACCATTGATAAATAGCAGTAGATCATATATAAGGCATAAGTAACTGAGAGATATTTAACTGAACTGTTCATATATAAGGCATATATAACTGAGAGATACAGCTAGCTGAACTGTTCATATATAAGGCATATATAACTGAGAGATACAGCTAGCTGAACTGTTCATATATAAGGCATATGTAACTGAGAGATACAGCTAACTGAACTGTTCATATATAAGGCATATGTAACTGAGATATACAATTGACTTAAACTGTTCATATATAGGGCATATAGTAACTGAGAGATACAGAAGAACTGAACTAATCATATATAAGGCCTACTATAACTGAGCGATACAGCTAACTAAACTGTTCATTACAAGGTATATATAATGAATCGGTGAGAAGTTGATGTTTCGTTATAATTCGTTAATGAGGCATCTATCTATCTATCCATCCATCCATCCATCCATCCATCCATCCATCCATCCATCCATCCATCTATCTTTCTATCTCTCTGTCTGTCTGTCTATCTATCTATCTATCTATCTATCTATCTATCTATCTATCTATCTATCTATCTATCTATCTATCTATCTATCTATCTATCTATCTATCTATCTATCTATCTATCTATCTATCTATCTATCTATCTATCTATCTATCTATCTATCTATCTATCTATCTATCTATCTATCTATCTATCTATCTATCTATCTATCTATCTATCTATCTATCTATCTATCTATCTATCTTTCTATCTATCTACCTATCTATCTTTATATCTATCTTTATATCTATCTATCTATCTATCTATCTTTATATATAACGGTAATGTATACGCCACTCTTAATATTGTGGCTAAATATTGTTGAAACAAAATTTCAATTTCCAATTTAATTTACTCCCAAGATGTGGAAAGTTGTTTTTTTGACAGGCATATCTAATTTGTAATTTAAATGTGATGAGATGAATTAAATGATTACATAAAAAAGTATTTCGGATTTTTTGTGACAATCTTCGGTACAAATGTCATGAAATATGATACGGATTTAACTAATCTCATTAATCTATTAACAACAAGCCTGGTGCAAATGTACACTTATCAGCGATGATCAGATTTCGGTAGCTTTCAATTTGCTCTTCGATCAAAGATATCAAAATAATATTTTTTTAAAAATATAGTTAACTAAAGTATGATTCTTTTCTTGGCTATATAATAATTATATGACCAATATTTACCGAGTAATTTACAGTAACAAAAAAAAGGTTCTAATTTGGCGCACAGAGGCGATTAAATTTAGTAGAATAGTTACAATGACGACAAAATGTTACCAATGAAGGAAAAACATATTTACTTCTTAAATTCGACACATCGAATGGAAAAATTCGATATTTGAAATAGGACCTCCGGTTCGTCAGGTCGAATATGTTCGTTCATTGAGGCCAGAAAAGGATACGCTTCTGCGTTCAATACTGAAACTTCAAATATGTTAGGTATTTGTAAAGCGAGGTAAAATGGTATTTCGGGAGTACCATTGTATAAGTTGGAGGGGGTATTTTTTTCACCTATGAGGGGTGAGAAAAAAGGTTCAGAACCACTCATATATAGTAGCTTGGTGGTATGAAACTCTCGCACTAGGACTCATTATTACATGTGTTCATAAACTGACTACTTTTACAGCTTACTAAGTCATGAGGGGGGTATTTTGCGCATAAAGTCCATCTAAAGTCCGACTTCTAATTTTTTACACTCCTAATCCATCAAACTCATTCACAGGCAAATTTTTGCGCTAATTTATTTTGCGCATCAGTCAATCGAAGTTTGTCTAGTGTTGACAAAGTGAGATAACTCTTCCCTACTTGGAGAGAATAAAATACATGAGCTAGGCGATGTAAACGCAATGAACATAAAGGAAAATATATTGATTAAAAACATCAAACGGACATGACGTCTGCTCAAATACATATATTTAGGGCGAAGTGTAAAACCCGGCGGCCGGACAAACTTCGGCCGCGGTTCAAGTACAGCCCTCGGGTCAAATACAGCCCGTCAGGCAGTTTGATTCGGCCCACGTTCTACCTCTCTTCACTCGATTACATCATCGACGCTGACACTTAATTAAAAAATTCGTTTTTATCAGGACTCCATCCAGTTTTTTATCTGGCCAAACAGTCAATACAAAAAAAACATTTTGGCCTGAGTTTAAATGACATTATGAGTTAAAAAGTTGACTCTCTAACCCCCCAACCCCCCAGAATTAAGTTAAATATAGTCTTCTCACAAATATTTAAGCTTAAAAAATTTCTAACCTAAGAATTCGAAAATAATATCATGGAATATTAAAACGGTTAAAAAAATATAAAAAAGTCAAATGTACAGTTGTTGAAAGAATATGACCTTAGCCACTATAACTACAACTTGAATATACATGCCGATATGTCTAACTTGCTAACTGTATATTTACAGACTAACACTACATTTCTATCAGAGCACTGAATCTCATCAGAGCACTCACTACATTTCATCACTATTTCAGACCACTACATTTCAAAAAAGCACTATATTTCATCAGACCACTATATTTT
Source organism: Bulinus truncatus (assembly GCA_021962125.1). Taxonomy (NCBI): domain Eukaryota; kingdom Metazoa; phylum Mollusca; class Gastropoda; family Planorbidae; genus Bulinus; species Bulinus truncatus. The sequence goes on along the minus strand of JAGDYQ010000182.1, from coordinate 337,342 downwards.
CATAAAAGCACTATATTTCATCAGAGCTCTCTACTAGATTTCATAAAAGCGCTTAATTTCATCAGACCACTACCTTTCACCAAAAAGCACTACCTTTCCATCACACCACTACATTTCAAAAGCACTATATTTCATTACACCACAACATTTCACCAGAGCTTTCCACTACATTTCATACCAGCATTATATTTCATCACACCACTACATTTCATCAGAGCTTTCACTAGATTTCACCAGACCACTACATTTCATAAAAGCACTATATTTTCAGCACACCACTACATTTCGTCAGAGCTTCCACTAGATTTCATAAAGGCACTACATTTCGTCACAGAACTACCTTTCATCGCACTACTTGGTTTTTAACTGGTGGACACATCTGAGTGACTCCTGTGATGTGTGAAGCAGTTAAATGAATGAATGACTGGTAAAGGAGTAAATATCATCGATCTCCGCGCAGGCTGGGGGCGGACCCGTGTGCAATGAACATGTCTAGAGGGTAAATAACCAATACACGTGAGCACTGACACAGTTCAAAGTATGTCAACAGAGAGCAATGTTGACAGCATACATACATACAAAGTTACAGTAAGTGCAATAACGTTTTTTGAAGGTTAGACTTAGGAAACGAGCGATCTTTAGGCTACCCACAGGGCCTACGAAATAGGGAAGCAACCCAAGCACATGCCAGGGGGTGGGGGGGCCCTGAAAATCTTTAATAGAAGGAGCCATTCAGATCACTCACAATTTGTAAGTCATTTGTTTTAAACGGATTACTTGCTCAACTAATATCAGATAACCATAACTTGATGAAAATCCCGGATCTAGGGATTGTCGGTTTTTAGAAATCGGCGGTGAAATACCGGTTTTTTGAAATTTCTCAGAAGCATTCGACAACCGGTTTTTTTTTAAAAGTCGGTTTTTGTATAAACCTCCTACCCGGATCCACAATGTCGACAGTGGAGCGTTACACATCACACGGTCACCCATCCCAATAAGTAACTATTATTTACTACTAGATAAGCCTACCAAAAACCGTTCCACGTAGACATCAATCATAGATCAAATTAGGGGTTATCATGAGACGGGCAATGCAATTACAAGGGGTCTATTAATGTAATATTAATAGAAGATTAAAAAATATATATCAATCGTGACGCAGGAAAGATGCCATTAATATTTAAACAGGAAACAGTATTCTTACTTTCGATATACAGCAGACAGACGTGAGATGTAACAATTTAAAATAGGTTTTACATAATAGTTTACAAGTAAAAAAAAACGCACGTTAAAATATCCTACAACAAGACATAAGATGATTATATCATTTTTATTGAATGTCTGATGCTTGTGCGTGTGTGTGTGAGTGTGTGTGTGCGTGCGTGTGTGTGTGTGTACAGAGAGTATCATATCACACATATCTAACCTCCCGTTAACTGAGATTATTATTTTGTTTTCAAATGTAACATCAGGCTTTAACAATCTGTTAGGCTCGAGAGAAGAATGCCATACAAAAAGTGTCAGGGAAGGAAAAAAATCAATCAATACTTTATTTGTTCCTGCTCTCCTATGTATCTCGTCATAGGTCCATCAATATTACAATATGTTACACAGGTCCATCAATATTACAATATGTTACATAGCTCGATATTCATATGTTACAACCGCGTGATGTCCGTAACTATTCTTTTTAAATAAAAATATAAAGTGGTTACAATCAGCCCCGTAGCGTGAAAAATTCTACAGCAGGGAGCCAGGTAATACATTTTACTAAGTAGAACAAATAAGCAGAGGGGGGCAGAGAAAAACGCAGGGGGCCCCGGCTCCCTGCCCCCCAGGCACGATACGGGTCTTGTTGCCAATTATATTTTAATTGAGCAGTTTTAGAGATAATATTAAATTGGCAGTAGTGTTGATAACGTGATGTTGGTGTGAGCAGGGCCAAAGGTGAGGCCGATTTGACTGATTGTTCCAAATTAGTCCCCGCGCCTGGCAGGAGTTCAGCAATTTACATTTAGCATATTACGATCAGACATGGCTCTTAGGCTCACGGGCTAGAAGAAGAGGGGGCCTCGCAAGGACCCGTTAAATTGAGCCCCCCACAATCCGTAAGTCCGGCCCTAGGTGTTGTGAATGAGATGGTATCGGTTTGATCCTATGTAAGTGTTTGGTTCAAGGAGTCTCGTTGTTATCTCAGGGGCGAATGCCATTCAATCAGTGGTAAATTAGTTTCTTTTTAAACTGCACAAGAAAGAAAAACAGGGATGTGGTTGTTTATCGACCTCTTGCTAGTTACCATTAACCTGTTTCAAACAGCTAACAGCTTACCGGTAAGTTTTCGTAATGACCTATCTAAGACACGCCCCACTCTACGGTGATGGAGGGACTACAGAGGACTAAAGTGTCTAGCATCACAAAGTTTCGAGTGCAAAACACCAGAAAGGCCTAAAACACCAGAAAGACACGAAACACCAGAAAGACACTAAACATCAGAAAGGCACCCCAAGCAGCCAGAAAGACACTAAACACCAGAAAGACACAAAACACCAGAAAAAGACTCGAAACTATCAGAAAGACACCAAAACACCAGAAAGACACGAAACACCAGAAAGACAGGAAACACCAGAAAGATACTAAACACCAGAAAGACACCCCAAAGCCAAAAAGACGACATAGCAAAGCCAGAAAGACATCGCAACGCCAAAAAAAAGGCAATGCCACTTCATTTGTAAACACGTCTTACAGTCCTGCTAGAACGATGACTAAACAGTAGGTTACGGTGATGAGTGAAACATATAAAAACCATCGTTAAACGGTTAACACTGATGACAGCTTTATGACATGTCAAATTATTGATTATTTAGAGAAACTAGATCACTAGTTCTCAAACTGATATCCCAGGTCCTCTGAAGAAACATTTGGGGGAGGATGTTTGTAGGGGAGGAGGAATACTTTGCCTAGAAACTTGGGGATTTTTTGAGCTTTATGTTAAATGAAGTTAATTACACAGGCTTGCAAAACACCCATCATTTAATAAATAGACGATAAAGTTTTCAAAAAAGTTTAGAGCCACTGAACAAGAGCTATAATAAATACGAGCCATTTTTATTATTATAACAGGAGCCATTTTTTTAATTATTATACTGGAAAATTAAATACTCAGATATCACAGTGTTCATAATTTATAACTCACAGAGGCCTTTTTTGAAGTTGTTTATACAGTTACAACACTGTATGTATCATATATGCGGGAGAGTTGTATATGTTGTTCTGTGTCTGTCTGATGGCCTTACCATCAGAGATGCACCAAGTACTTTACCGTGCCAAGTATGAGTACATGTGCGCATGGTGCACATATACGCATGTTTTAAAAGTACCGCAAGACTATTAATTGGGAAAATACACAAGGGTGCAAGTAGTACTCCAGAAATGGACTCAAAGATTACTCAAAATTACTTGTGTTTCGTAATAATACAAGTACCAAATATCCCCCC
>JAGDYQ010000182.1:214343-333348 GCA_021962125.1 Bulinus truncatus | reverse complement strand
AATGCTCGAAAAAATATTTTTTAAATCTTGGTGTCTCACCCCCTGAAATGTGTCTCTCTTGGGTACAATGGAAGGGAATTCGTGAAATTGTAGCTCATTAGAACAACATTTAGAGGTCCCCCAAGAGCTTTTAAAATTCCAGTATTAGGCCAACATAAAAATCCAGACGAATCATTGCTCAAATAATTTGCAGTTTTCGCATGCCATAGTTGAATAAAATGAAGTTTAAATATACTTATATTTATCTCATTGCTACCATTAACTAGAGTTGAAATTGTGTGATTCTTAATTAGAAAATGTAATAAATGCTAGAAAACATATAAAATACCGAATGTGCAAAATTTAAGCAATGTGCATATTTTTTGAAGATTTAATTTTTTTTAACTAAGCATGCTAAATTGTCAGGCATCATATCACCAAAAGTTGCTGCAGTGCTGGACAGAACGAACACCAGCATTAGAAAATCAACAATGATACTTGCATCCGCATTCAACGAAGCTGGTGTTCCGACATCTGACACAGTATTTTCCAAGAGCACAATGCATCGTCATCGCAAGCTTTGTCGTCAACAAGCTGCAGCATGTATAAAAGAAGACTGACTACATTCCCTCAAAATCAATTGTACATTGGGATGGTTAGCTATTGCCCGATGTTTCCGGACATGTTACCAACAACGGCGATCGATTACCTGTCCTGCTATCGTCACTTGTCGATGGCACTACAAAGCTTCTTGGTGTTCCCAAGTTAGCATCCGGGTCAGGATGGGTAGCTGCTGATGCAGTATATGAATATATCAAATCATGGAAGTGCGAATCTATGGTTATCGGCATGTGCTTGGACACTACGGCTTCCAATACTGGAAGAGTCAATGGAGCTTGCACTCTGTTAGAAGTAGCCCTGGGACGTAATCTATTATGGATGGCATGCCGCCATCACATGTTGGAAGTACTCCTTTACGATGCATTCAATGTTTGTCTTGGACCATCCACTGGACCAGAGATTTTGTTTTTTAAGAGGTTTCGAGAAAAATGGCCAGAATTAAACCACACACCCGAAACCAGATCCGCCCCTTTGATAATCGTGTCCGATTCGATTAAAGAATTTATTAAATGTCAACTTGAGGTCAGTCATTCATGTGATGATTATTTGGAATTTCTTCTGCTTGCTGCACAAATGGTTGGGTTGGAGGTTGATGTCAGCATTCGCAATGAAGCCATCTTTCAGTTAACAGCTCGAGAATTACAAGGTAATCAGCGCTTTAATCGGTTTACCGTATGTGTTTATCTTCAATCATGGTTTTCATGCAGGCTCACCGCAGATGCACCTGTGAATGATATCTTGTTGATAAAGCGTTTATACGAATATGATGATGCTGTTCTTCGATCGACTGGATTGAAAATGATGGTGCGTCACTCGTGGTACTTGAGTCCGGAACTGTCGACGCTTGCCTTATTTTAAACCCTTTTGTTGGACAAAGAAAAAACTGGCCTTGTTCGGACAATGCAATCAGAACGTGGACCGCATCTCATAAAAACACTATCAAAAAGTGTTGTTGATTTGCGTGCTTCTACCACATTTTTTGAAACATCCAACATTGATGCCAGTTTTCTAGATGTTCCTGTTGAAGCCTGGTCAGATACACCATCTTTTAAAGTTGCAGCAGATTTTGTAAAGAATCTGGCTTGTATCAATGACTCTGCAGAGCGAAGTGTAGCATTGATACAAAATTTCAATGACATTATCACCAAGAATGAAAAACAAAGACAATTTTTGCTCCAAGTGGTTGAAAAACATCGGAATAATTTTGCAGAGTGTAATCGTGAACAGCTGGCTAAAATTTAAATTTGTAGAACTTTTTAAATTTTTTTTTCTACCCTACAGTACAAAGTACAAAATAAATAGCAGGAATGCTTATTTGCATTGCTTATTATTATTATTTTTCAAGCAGATTGACATTGATTCAAGAATTAACTTGACAAAATGAATAAAACTTTGTTTTTCATAATTTTTTACTTAAATTTCAAATTTAAAAATATAAACCATTCAAGATTTATATATTTTGTTTCATTTAATATTATAAACAATACTAAGCATAAATTTGTTACTTAATATATCAGTTTCGCATATAATGCAACATTAACGCTGTATTAGATTTGACCGCGAATGATTTTACACCAAAATCTGGAACTTTAAACCTCTTGGGGGACCTCTAAACGTTGTCCAAATGAGCTGAAATTTTGCAGGTTAACTACTGTTACCATACAGACATTCTGTGGGGTGAGACATCAACATTTCAAAACTTCATTTTTTTGGGACACCCTAATATATATATATATATATATATATATATATATATATATATATATATGGGTACGCGGCCCTTCCTTTTATTCCTACCTTAGCATATAGTGCTATGCCCTTGAAGGCACCACCTGAAAAACAGCGAACTCTTTAACCACGACATGAAATATGGCGAACTCTTTAACCATGACCTGAAATATAGCGAACTCTTAAATCATGACCTGAAATATAGCAAACTCTTTAACCATGACCTGAAATCTAGCGAACTCTTTAACCACGACCTGAAATATAGCGAACTCTTTAATCATGACCTGAAATATAGCGAACTCTTTATCATGATCTGAAATATAGCGAACTCTTTAATCATGACCTGAAATATAGCGAACTCTTTAATCATGACCTGAAATCTAGCTAACTCTTTAACCACGACCTGAAATATAGGGAAGTCTTTAACCATGACCTGAAATATAGCGAGCTCTTTAACCACGACCTGAAATATTCATTGGTCCTTTCCGGAGATCGGCAGTCGTTCGCTTTATCACACGACCATCCGTCCCCTTCATGCGTGTTTGTAGCACATCACAATATTTCAGTAGCAGTTTTCAGTGTGGCGATTCTAATAACAACGTAAAAGTAAACATTGAAGACAGGAGAGAATATGCAACATATTATTTTGGAACAAATGATATAGGAGAAAGAAAGAGCGACTGAGAAATAAAGATGACAAAGAGAGACTCATAGGACATGGAATGAATATGTCGAGAGAGTGAAACATACTGGAGACCCCAAGAACATCTGTTGCGAGCGATTAATCTCTCATGCGGACTAATCTTGCATATCAGAAAGCAAGAATGCAAAAAAAAAAAAGAGAAGAAAAAAATGGATTATGGTTTCTGTACATGCTTATCGCTTGCCTAACGTTTTTAATCAGTACCAATGCTTGGGTTGTTGGTCATGACTGCAACTGAATCAACGCTTTATTGTTTTCTACCGCTAAAACTGTTACAAGATTGATCAGTATGTGTGGAGATGGATGAACAAGATTGATCAGTATGTGTGGAGATGGATGAACAAGATTGATCAGTATGTGTGGAGATGGATGTAAGGTCTTCGCCCGGCATCACAGTTTTACACATAGTTAATCACTTGATTCAAGGCCCAGGGTTCATCTCACTTAATTGTGTTACAGACGCGGTGGATGTGTCTATGCTCGATGGCGGTATGCGCAGCCAGATGTCAGACATGCTCCGATATCTGGAGATTTGACTCCAGCATGACGCCACACCGCGCGCGCCCCGCTGCTCCACATTATCCCCGTTCACATGACTCATTTATTATCTACTTAACAATGTGTCACGTGTGAAAAAAAACTTATACAAAATTACAGATTAGTTTGCACATTATATATAAACCTTTAATTATTTTTATTTGGGATCCATTATCGCTTAAGTTCCCTATACATCTGGGCCCCGCATATGTCACTGGCCATGGGCCCGGCATGTGTCACTCGCTATGGACCCCGCATGTGTCACTCGCCATGGGCCAGGCATATGTCACTGGCTATGGACCCCGCATGTGTCACTCGCCATGGCCCGGCATATGTCATCGCTATGGACCCCGCATGTGTCACTCCCCATGGGCCCGGCATATGTCATCGCTATGGACCCCGCATGTGTCACTCGCCATGGGCCCGGCATATGTCACTCGCTATGGAACCCGCATGTGTCACTCGCCATGGGCCTAGCATATGTCACTCGCTATGGACCCCGCATTTGTCACTCGCCATGGGCCCGGCATATGTCACTCGCTATGGATCCCGCATGTGTCACTCGCAATGGGCCCGGCATATGTCATCGCTATGGACCCCGCATGTGTCCCTCGCCATGGGCCCGGCATATGTCACTCGCTATGGACCCGCATGTGTCACTCGCCATGGGCCCAGCATATGTCACTCGCTATGGACCCCGCATGTGTCACTCGCCATGGGCCCGGCATATGTCAGTCATCGCTATGGACCCTGCATGTGTCACTCCCCATGGGCCCGGCATATGTCATCGCTATGGACCCCGCATGTGTCACTCGCCATGGGCCCGGCATATGTCACTCGCTATGGACCCCGCATGTGTCACTCGCCATGGGCCCAGCATATGTCACTCGCTATGGACCCCGCATGTGTCACTCTCCATGGGCCCAGCATATATCACTCGCTATGGACCCCGCATGTGTCACTCGCTATGGGCCCAGCATATGTCACTCGCTATGGACCCCGCATGTGTCACTCGCCATGGGCCCAGCATATGTCACTCGCCATTGACCCAGCATATGTCACTCGCTATGGACCCCGCATGTGTCACTCGCCATGGGCCCAGCATATGTCACTCGCCATTGACCCAGCATATGTCACTCGCTATGGACCCCGCATGTGTCACTCTCCATGAGCCGCCCGGCGTGACAAGGTTTAGCACTCTTGCCAACAAAAAAAAGGTGACATAGATTCGAACAAACGTCATTAGCGATAAAACCTTTATGACTGCCCAATAACCATTCCTTGAAACACCTTTTGGGCAGGCAATCCCCATCAGTCTAGGCCCCTCCCCCCTCTGTCATGACTTTTATTTTGCTAATTTGGGCAATTGTGAGTGATTGTCAAGGTCACTGCGCTAAAATGATTTAACAGTTAGGGCTTGCTGGACAATAGGGCCCCAGCTTGAAACATTACCAGGGCCCCAGCTTGAAACATTACCAGTGCCCCAGCTTCAAACATTACCAGGGCCCCAGCTTCAAACATTACCAGGGCCCCAGCTTGAAACTTTACCAGGGCCCCAGCTTGAAACATTACCAGGGCCCCAGCTTCAAACATTACCAGGGCCCTAGCTTCAAACATTACCAGAGCCCCAGCTTGAAACATTACCAGGGCCCCAGCTTCAAACATTACCAGGGCCCACTTATTGCAAGTGGTGGCCTTTAGCCGTGTTTATTTCCTAGGAAACCTAAATTTACTTTTCTTAGGGCAACCAAGTAACCTTTGTATTAGCCCCTCCCTCCCCCCAACCCCCTTTCCAATGATGCGTAATGTTCCCAAAATAATTTAATAACAGCTCTGTCTGCACGGCTGAGATATTGACCCCATTGTCTAGCCCTCATCAGAAACCCAGGTCGACCACCACCAATCGAATCTAGTGATATTTAAAAGATGAAATCATCAAACATGGAAATAAGCTCCAGCTACAGGTGATCTTTAGAAGCACACAACTGCCGATGAAGATATCCAATTAGATCTATCAATTCGCACTTGCGTTTTTTTCTTTCTTAAATGAGAAATATGGCCAATGATAGTATTGTTGTGCTCGTCATACATACTTCCTCATGTTTAATTAGGTCAAATCATAAAGTACAGACATTTTATCAATGTTTTTTTTTTTGAAAATATTTAATTAAATAAATAAACAGTTTACAAAAGAGTGTTTGTATTTATGAGTATTCCATTCTTAATTGACATCAAGCACTGCTGGTCAGACAACAGACAACGAAGAACTCTCCTGGTTTGCACTTGTAAGACATGTGAAACTGTTTAACTACAACAGCAACTCATAAACACAATTACATTTACGACTTAATTTTAATGGACCAAACAGTAAACAATTTTTTTATCGTTAGAGAGGAATAATAATAGTTCACACACACAAAAAAAATAATATTGACGTTAGATAAAAGGTCAAACTTTGATTATTACTTTCATTTGTACATTCATTTCAGAATAATACTTACATTCATTTCAGAATAATACTTTCATTTCTGATGAACTAAGTCGAAATTTGAATTTCAGTCTTACGAGCTTAGTCATTGGCGTATGTCCTGATATTACTGAGTTAAATTCACATTTAAGGGATAGTTTGGCTAGTGCAATGCCTAGCTGTCATTACTTCAACAACTTATGTAAGGTACGGTACCGTCTTAAAGCTGGGCGGACTTTGGACTCATCAAAGTAAGCCTGCCAGGATGTGATACTCACACAGTATTTCTCTTTATACAAGTCAACACCTCTTGAGTGGAGAAATGGATTAAGGAAATGTGTCTTCCTTAAAAATAATATATATATATAAGCGATTTGGGCTCTGCGTTAAATCGAAAGTAAAGAATTAATACAACAGTATTCCAGTTTAAAATTCAATCATTAAAAAAAATCGGATCTGCCCGAAACCAAAAAAAAATAACCTAGCCTACCGATCAAGCCTAAGGGGATATAACCCTATTCAAAGGTTTTTGCAGGGTACAGCTAGTAACAAAATAAAAAAAACAAACAAACAACGTTAAACTATTAATTTGAACGTGTTATGGCGAATCGTCAATATTGACAGGTTGCCCTATGTATATATACCAGCTGTTCTCAACGTTTTTTTTTTTCCGCGACTGTACCCCCCCCCCCCCATATGGTGCGAAAGTATGTCGGCGGGTACCCCCTCCTAAGTAAATTCGCGAATAAATGTACTTACCGGTACTTTCATAACAGAACGAGCCGAACTTTGCGATAGTCGGTTACCTTTTTTTTTTGTCGCTGCGTACCCCTTCATAACCTGTCCCGTACACCTTGGGGGGATCCGCGTACCACCGGTTGAGGATCACGGCTCTATACAGTTTATTTGTAAAAAAAAAATGTAAGATGATACATTGGACATTTGGGTCTTAGCATGCAGTTTTCTTTTTACCGCGGCACACCTGGCACCTTCTCGAGGCACGTCAGTGTGCCGTGGCACGTTGGTTGCGGAGCACCGATTTAGTGCATTCACATACTTCTACCGACGAAACACCTGTTGGCGTTTCGAGTTGTGAAAAAGTGTCCTAGAAAGAACTACCCGGAGATTACATAACAAACTAGCTGTGTGTACACATATATGACCCCCAATAATGAAGTTTGTCATTTTAACTCCCTGTATAGTTCAAATGTGAATTGGTCAGGTCACAGCGTTTAAGATCGTGAGATTTAAAAATAAAACTCATAATAGCGATAAATAATACCGATTTTGGGTTCTGTGGTTAGTCGAAAGTAAAGAATTACTACAACATTATTCCAGTTTAAAATTCAATCATGAAAAAAATCGGATCTGCCCGAAACCATAAAAGTAACCTAGCCTACCGATCAAGCCTAAGGGAATATAACTCTATGCAAAGGTTTTGCAGGGTACAGCTAGTAATAATAATAATAATACATGTAGTCGGTGACAGATTACACACAATGTTAGACTCAAGTTTCACTGTGTATTACCTTATTGATAGGAGATGCAGATAGACGACCTATATCCGAAACATTGTTTGTCTATTTTAGTATTATATATGTATATCTAATCTATGTGTCAATCTATTTACATATCTATCTCGGTCAGGTTTTTATATTCGGCCCTCGCTTGTCCCCTCTCGTTTTCGGTCACATTGAAGATGTTTACATTTAATCTGTATGAGTTCATAGAAAACGCTCCACCAATCGTTTCTTGCGTTCGGTCCTTGTGCCCAATCAACACATTGCGTGGCCCGTGTGCAAAAAGTTTGCACACCGATGCTCTAGCATTTTTGCTGCATATCTTGTTATCTATAAGAGACGGGTGGTCGTGCTGTCGACTGGAGAGTCCTGGGTTCAAACCTCAGTGAGAACCTTGGGATTTTTTCAGGTCCTGGTGTTAAATCCCACAAGTCAACCCAGTTTTTAAATGGGTACCTGACTTTTAAGTTGGGGGAGTAAAAGCGGCTGAACATTGTGCGTACCACAAAATCCCTTGGTACTCCGAGGTTACTGAGACAGATGAATGCTACACTTCATCTGCCCTGATGACCCCTTAAGGGCTTAAGGGAACTTTACTTTACTTGGTATTTATATATACATAAAAAAAAACCTCACCTAAGTATTTCTTTTTTTTTTGCAAATTTTTAAAGTCGTTTTTCACCTTACACAAACAGTTTGTTATACGGCTTGTTTTTTCTGTAACTGTACAATCGGTCTCATATTTCCTCAGTTGTTGGTCTATTTAACCATCTGCTCCCTGAACAGAAACAAAAAGAATAATAAATAAACAAGGCACGTAACTGCTGCAGTATTTCCCACAAATAGAGTTACATTCTCTTGTGTCTTAACAACATAGTACTGCACTTTACAGAAGACAACACAACCTTGAACGATGGAGTTGTTTTTTTTACCCAAGATAATGAAATATTTTCTTACTGGTTATCTATTAATCAATACTGGTTTTGGACAAAAAAAAAACATGAGATAGAGCAGGACTGCTTGATTGTTGATTCAAATACTAAAAAATGTATTATTATTACTGTATTGATACATGTGTGTGCGTATGCATATCAAGCAGGGGCGCACCTCGAGATTGTGAGCACAGTGGGCCTAATTAACATTTTTTACTTCAAAGTCTTTAATAGGGCGACGACACCACTTAGCCTTGCGTCGCCCCAACCAATTTGTTAAATCCCACATTTTATATAATATGACATGTACTCATGTGCTTCTTTTTTTTATAGTAAATGTTTGTACTAAGTAAATATTCTAGTGTGCTGTAATAATAACAACGAAAAACTACCATTCTTATGATTTTTTTTTAGTTTTGTTTTGCTCTCGTTGCGTGTTGTTGTTTGTAATGGCGTTGTGGAAGGAGAGGGTTGATTATTTTCACTGTCACGCGGAGAAAAAGAAAATTTGTTTTACAGTAAAAAGTTTGATACTGCAGCTACATTAACTATTTCCTACTGATATCTTCCAATAACCTGCTCTCTCTCTTTTTCCTGCAACCTATTCTTACATTTCTAAAACCTATGCATTCATTTCTAAAACCTATGCATTCATTTCTAAAACCTATGCAGTATTTTTTTAAAACCTATGGATTTATTGCTAGAACATATTTATACCTAAAGCTCATTCATTCCTGAAACCTATTAATTAGTTCATTTCTAAAACCTTTTCCATTCATTTTCTAAAACACATTTATTTATTCCTTACATATGCATTCCTAAAACTTAATCATTCCTAAAACTTAATCATTCCTAAAACTTATATAATGATTTCTTAAACCTTTTCAATCATTTCTAATTTCTAAAACATATTCATTAATGAAATCTATTCATCCCATAATTGAGGTTTCATTTAGAGAGCAGGTCATTTTTGACCATTGAATATCTACTTCTGAGGGTGTGAGAATTTTAAAATCATGGGGGGGGGCAGGATACAAAATATATTGGGCAGCACTGGTCTTCTCAGTGTTCTTTTTTTTTAAACAATCATGAGCAGTATGTTAACAACAGAGGTAGCCACGCATGTACACATTGACATTGACGTAGTTCAAATATATGTAACGATGTGATCACTATGTCTACTCGATCAGACCTCACGAGCTGTTATCGTTGGGCTGTATTCATTCTCGTCATCATAATACTATCTACCTTTCCGCCTGCTGACAAAAACATTGTAGATAAATCAGTGTTGTGTTTATTATTGTAAAAATAATATAACAAATGAGGGGACCTAATAGTGTCATTGACATATGACGTAAGTGGGGAAAACACCCACAGAATGATGACGTAGCACCCATTCGTTTCATTTCCTGATGTTAACTTGTCCGATCATCATAGCTTTCGTTTCAGAAGCTGTTAGCCATGCAAAAGAAATATATATATTTACTTTTCAAGATTTCTGCCTTTTGTGATATTAACATATAATTAAATCATTTAAAAATACTTTCATAATTACCTGGCCTACTTCTATAAAAAAAAAATTTCTAGCACCCTCTCTCCAAAGATGTATACTATGTTAACATCCCCCTAGACATGTACAAAAACAACGTCACAGTTCTGCTGTACAAGACTAGCGCCAAAACAAAAGTTCTCTGTTAGTGTAAGTTTCCGTAGGCTTTGTGTCGCACAATAATATTGGCTCTGTGTATAACTACGCGCCCTATCTCTCTCCCCCCCCCGCCCCCACAGACACACACTTTCTATCTATATATCAACAAACATTGGTCTGTGCTATTATTTCATAGTATGGCTTTAAAAAAAATGTTTTCCTAGAATGATATAGAGGTGAAGAAACAAACAAGCAATTAAGCCTGTTCCATTCTGGACACAGGACGTGTTAGCGCATTTTCATGTTATGTATCAGTATGCATGCTATCTTTCAGTAAATATTTGTAAATTTTGGAAATGTTTATAAATTCAATTGTGTAATGCATATATCTGTAAAAAAAAATTAAAAGACGTTTCTTTATATTTGAAAAAAAAAAATTTTCTCTTAAATCTAACTACAAGTGGTTTGTGGTCACTGAAATAGGACTCATAATTGAAAACATTCGAAATTATAGTCATTTAATCGTCCGAAAACTCCGTCAATTGTTGCATAGCTCTGATACTTTCAATTAAACTCAGAACACAAGCTTACTATTTCATTTGATGAGTTTCTTAATAAATCTTGGTGAAACTACGTGCTGCAGTATTTCGCACCAAATGAATGGGTTATTGAACGTACAAGGTGTATATATAATATATAAGCCCCTTAGGAGCCCTGAAGCCCGGCCCTCAGAGGTCCTATCGCGAAATGAACTTTTGATGTACACATGGCAGGCCAAGACCTACAAAATGATATATACATCATGGGTCTAGGACTTATGGTTGTTGAGATATAGCGCTCCTTTATTAATATAGCTTATATAGTAAAAAACGGTACTAAGGCCCCTTTTACGGCCCTGAGAGGTCAGATCGCGAAATGGAAAAAAGTCATTTCTTGGCAGGCCAAGACCTACAAAATGATATATACATCATGGGTCTAGGACTTATGGTTCTTGAGATCTAGGGTGATGACGGACGGACAGACAAACAAAACGGGGACAATAGAGCATTTTTTTTTTCGAAAATGCTCTAAAAAATGTGATTCAATCACAGCAACAGCTTGTCTGAAGATTTATGGTGCGCACTTACACAATAATAGGTACGCACCGCACTGGGGTGCTGTGATGCTTTCTTATGGCATCTTTTAATCTGTGTACGAACAATGCAGTTCGCCTTGTTTTTAAACCGATTGCACAAACGTTCTCAAACTGCGGTCTTCGAAAAGTTTTTTTTTTTTTTGAGTCGGTAAATGTAACCAAGTTCCGAATAAAAAATATTTTATGAGATGATCACGCAAGATATTATTGACAAGTAAATGTATTGCCATTACCTTAGTGCACTTAGGTTACTAGGTACGTGTCAACATGACACCCTTTCCTTTATGGCCTTCGGGTCTATTTTTAGTCTGTTCTGAGAAAACATAAATTCAGTTCAAATAGTGTTTGACATTAGCGACACAGTAAGCTCCGTGCACTGACTACCACGAAGTTACCCTTTCTGTCTCTCTCTGTCTAAATCTCCCCCCCCCCCCCACCCCCGCCAAAAAAAATTTCCAATTCTGTTCCAATTATTGTTGACTGAATAAATCCGGATCTTTTCTTCAAGCTTCATTTACACTGAAATTACCAAAGGGACTGAAGTTCAATGAAACGAACGCGATTATTTTTGGCTGAATGTGAGTTTCGTCCCTTAAATTCCCAGTGAAAACGTGCGTATATCGTATACCTCCCTAGCGTTGTGCATGGAGTTCGCACCTTTTCCAGGAGGGTGTGCATTTTTTTATACTGACAGGAATAAAAAATGCAACGACGCTATAGTTTAAAAAAAAACAACTGATACATTAATTATCCATACATTTAATATAAACAGTTCTAAAATATATTCCGTCTGTGCGTATGACTGATGTGGAAAAAGATGGCCATTTTTACAATGTCTCTGATTGAATGTAGGTTACGGGAACCGTTGACTAACCTTCTAGAACGCTATTACCACTCCGCCTATGCCATTCAACTTTTGACTGACATGTAGTTCAGGTTCACCCCATCTCCCTTTTTTTTCTCTAATTAGCGTTATAACTCACTCAGCTCAATTTTGGCCGTAATATCTTAGCTTAATTTTGACCATAATCTCGTAACTATTTCTGACGTACACTTTACCGGCTATTTTCACGGAATAGAGCACTGTCTTTAAGTCCACCAAACCTTTCAAATGGGGAGCTCGAATCTAGTTGTGGAAACTCGTTTTTTTTTTTTTGTTTTATAATTATAGACATATTAAACCCAATGAATGCATTAACAGGTCTCACAGTATTATGTTGATATAATTTGGTCATGTGGTGTGATCGATTAATTTCTTATTAACTTTCTCTACACTTTTCTTCACAGATTACCCATGGAGCTCAGTTAGTGGCATTGGCTGCATCAATTTATGTTGATTTTGGTCAACTATTGTGTTCACCCATTCTTAACATATTGGTCTTGGCTGATGTTGATTGCAAGCCAACCCATTCATAACGTATTGATCTTCGCTGATGTTGATTGCAAGCCAACTCATTCATAACGTATTGGTCTTCGCTGATGTTTATTGTAAGCCAACCCATTCATAAAGTATTGGTCTTCGCTGATGTTGATTTGAAGCCAACCCATGCATTACGGAAATGCTCTTCGCTGATGCTAATTTCCTTTAGCAAGCCACAAAATTTAAGTCTGTTTATTTCATTTTTTTTTCCAAAAGTGACAAATGGATAAAATTCAAAGAATATATTAACGCATTTGGTAACTAGCGTTTACCCTAATAGTAAAAAGGAATACTGAGTTATCGTTTTTGTCTTATCCAATGACTGTTAGTATCCCCTGCTGCAACTCGTTCAATCTTCAGTATGTGCCCGAGCTGATGTCCAGTAAGGTTCTGCGTGATACATCATGATCAGGAACAAACCCACGCCATCCGTGGGCCGGCACGCGATGCTGGACAACCAGCGCACGTTTCAGGACTCGGCGGCCCACGAGAACAATGACGGCGGCTACACCGACTTCAAAAGTGACGTCACCTACTCAGGCAGGCGCAAAAATTTATCTGACCACCTGGACGTCTTTGTCTCCAATCAGTTGATTCCGTACGATAACCCGTCCCCCCGGGCAGCCGACCTGAGCCCCTCGGACGGCTACCAACAGGTCAGCCCCGGAGAGGTTGATGTGCTTCCCGACTGCCCCCTGGCGTCCGACCGGCCTCTTCTCTCATTGGCTCAAGGGAGTGACGACAGCCGTATGAACAGCTCTTCTCCCACCTGGTACAGCACCGTGTCGAGCTTTATACCCTCATCCTCGCCGTATCAGGTCACCGTGAGCGACCCTGCGTACGCACGTGCTAACAGCGAGCCATTTGCGTCGCACGCGGATCATCAACGTGACTCCTATCTGGAGATCAGCGTCCATGACAACCGGGGACCGGAACACGTGAAAACGTATAAAACTGACCAGAACACCAGCGTGATCCTGCTGGAACAAAGGAGGGGCAACGGGTTTGTGCCTGCGACTAGATCTGTTTCTGCACCTTACGACGGGGCCGCGAGGGATTCGGGGCCTAACGAGGGCCTCTCTTACGACAACGGCAGACTGCGCACAATCTCTGTCGCGGTTCGAAATAGGGACAGGGACCACACGGACTCTCACCCTGGGATCAACTCCGTAGGCAGCCCCGGGGTCGATACGATTATTATCAAGAGCGAGGGCGATTCGGATTACAGTGAAACCAGCAGTGATCAGTACTTTGAAAATCATTCGTCGTCAAACGCCCATCAAAATTACGACTCTAAGAGCATTGATCACTTCAGCAACGGTCAGAATATCCGCCGCTTTTCGTCGGCATCATCGGTCCTGACGCAGCCGTTGTCAGGGCCTGACGGTGAGGCCATGGAGTCCAAACATTTAGCTTCCGAACAGAAGCTCAGCGAAGATGAAAGCACGCAAAGCGCGGCGGATTATAGAGATGGCGCTGAAAAGTCAGAGAGGCATAAATCGGGAAAACACGCCCGTGGCGCCCAAAATTTACCCCCTTGCCGGGTTTGCGGGAATAAGGCCTCCGGGCTCCACTTCGGCGTCAACACCTGCGAAGCCTGCAACGAGTTCTTCCGCCGGAGCTTGAAGCGAGGCGCGTCCTACTACTGCACCAAGAACCGCGAGTGCCAGGTGTACGGCAAAAAGCGCAACGCGTGCAGCTACTGTCGCTACAGGCGCTGCGTGGACATGGGCATGTCGCGGGACGCCATCAAGACGGGGCGCTATTCCCACAAGACGAGAACGGAGTACGCCATGGAGGTCGAGGAGTTCCGACAGAAGGAGATGCACAAAGCCGAGAAGGAAAAGTTCGAGGTCCTGCTCAAAGACCTCGTCCTATATCATGACAAATACGTGAAAAACACCACCCGTCTTCCAGATGATGTGCTGCTGAAGCACCAGTCGGATTACCTGCAGCTGTACACCACGCAGAAGGAGCTCGAGCTGCGGCACCCACCTCTGACCTCGCCCATGCTAAACAAGAAACTGCTGAACGATTCGAACCCCGTGAGCGAGGACCTGTCCCTCACCATGCACGACGTCGAGATGACGGAGAAGTGGCTGCGCAACTACATCAACTACGCCAAAAACGTCCCCGGGTTCAAGGAGCTGGCCCTGTCCGACCAGGCGTCTTTGGTCCGCGGGACGTGGTTCGAGTTCTGGTTCCTGGGCGCCTTCAGGGGCTACAACTCCGACCTCCACGTCGTGTACTATCCGAACGGGAGGACGTTCCACGAGGAGGAGATTATGAAGGTGTTCGGCAAGGAGTACACGGACTTCTCCTTCAGTCTGGCCGACCGGATGGCCTCGCTGCAGGTCACCCCGGAGGAGATGGTCCTGATCAAGACCGTGTGCCTGACATTCCCGGACCGGACGGCGCTGCAGAACAGGGACGATGTGGAGAGAATGCACTGGTTGATGGTATCGTGTCTGCTGCACACGCTGGAGAAGAACAGGCCCGGGGATAGTTCCATCTTCCCACTGATTGTTAGCAAGCTGGTAGAACTCAGGTAGAATCATTATTTATAAAAAAAACAAAGTGAAATTTATATAGATACTTATATCAATGTCATTAATTTAAAAGTAGCTGACATAAAAAAAAAAGTAGAACACTGTAACAGAAAGAATCATTATACAACAAAACTGTCCAATTTATATAGATATTGATAACTATCTCATAAATAACACTGACTGTGACGTGTGTCTGGTAGGATTATATTTTTCAACAGTTAAATCTCCACGTCCGCTTTTACGTTTTTGAGGGCAGTGGGAAAAGGTACCTTGACCAAAACAAGAAAAAAAAAGAAACATTTCATGGCTATCACTTCGAATTTTCTTTCTTTTAATACTTGAGCCTCTATGCCCCCCCCCCTCCATCTATTAAATCATTTACCACGGGACATTTATGTAATATGTAAGCTAGTCATAATATGATACTCGCGATGGGATTTTTTTTTATAAACTAGTAAAAATCTCTTGACCTACTAAATGGTTTAGAAAAATGGCAATAAATAATAATGGGTGTAATGTACATCTACAGACAGAGCTAATAATGGGTGTAATGTACATCTAAAGCAGTGGTTCCCAAAGTGGTCCGCGGTATCATTCAGGGGGTCCGCGGAAAATTAATATTCATTTGGGGGTCCCTGAACAACTCCAGGGGTCCGTGAAAGGTTTAATGTAACATAGTCAAATTATGATACATTTATGTTGCGAGGCTCTTTTATAAACTTTTATTAGTTGTTCCAACAACAGTGAACAGCACTAATATACTAAGTCGACGCCAGTTGAAAGTAACAATAGTAATATTTAATTCTTTAGTATAACTGCATGAACATGAACTGACTCAGGAGGAATACAATTAGTACGGTCTAGTTTTGGGCATCGTAGTATGCGGAAATTGCGTCATCAAACTCTGACTATATTGTTTCCCCACAATCTGTCGGCACGGCATAGAAAACGGTTATTTAGACACGCCTAGACTGACTAGACCAGCACGGTGTGTGTACTGCAGATCGGCCAGAATGGCGATGCAAGGGTTTTTTTTCCCTGGCACTCGGACAGAGGGGGGGGTGTAATGTGCCTGACTACCTGCCAGAAATGGCAGGCTGCGACGGTGTGCTTGAGTGGGACAGAGTGGAAGGGTGTGAATACCATTGTCTCGGATTGTCCTCATTGACCACAGTACCACCACTGTCGCTAAAAAGTTTTTTTTCCTGGCCAGGAGAACCCAATGATCTTTTACCGACAGACCATGGCATGCCTTCTAGACTAGGTTAGCCAAATGGATAAGATCCATAATAGTGCAGATACCACACTTTAATATTAGCCAAAAGGCCGAGAAGCGTCACTGCAACAATTCATTGGGACAACATTTAAGCAAGATGATGATGACTGCATGTTTCTTATTGATTGCAAAGTCCAGAAAGCTGTATATTATTGATGAAGAACTTATTTTACCAGTTGTAAGTGAGGTAATACACACAGTTTCGCACAAACCACATTTCGACATTATAAAAAGAATTGACATTATAAAAAGAATTACGTTGAGTAATAATACATTGCTCACAGTCCGTTGAAAATTCTTTGTGATTACTTAAAAACATCTGAATTTTCTATACAGCTTGACGAGTTCATAACAAGAGGCGTAGCGAGGGGTGGGCAAGGGGGCATCACGCCCCGGGCGCTACTCCCAAAGGGAGCTAAATGGTATAGTTTACATATATTATATTGTTTTCGAATAGGGGGGGGCACTATAAATGTATTAAAAGGTATTGTGCCCCGGGCGTGAATTAAGCTCGCTACGTTACTGGTTCACTTTACCAGGAACCGAAGAAGAAAATATTTGCTAAATGTTCGGTACAAAAGGTTAAACGTTATTTACTGAATTAAAAAGATTTTTCAATGTAAAAGCTTTGCCCTTGACTAATATAATTTCTGTTGTTTCTGATGGTGCTCCGGCAATGTTAGGAAGATACCGAGACTTTCTGACATATTACAACAATCTGTACCAATCGTATTTTCAGTGCATTGTGTCATTTATCGACATCATTTGGTCGCAAAATATCTTAGTGAAAGCTTGCATGGATCACTAGATTAAGTCATTCAAGCCGTTAATGAAATCAGAAGGAATGCCTTCAATGAGAGATCATTTTCTCAGCTTTGTTTGAAAAATGACCGTAATGACGAAGGCGATAACCAATTACTATATCACACAGAAGTACGTTCGTTATCTTAAGGTGCATGTTTAAATCAAATTTTATGCGCTCTTTGATTCAGTGTTGATATTCCTGGAAAGCAAAGACAATGATTTGCGACACAATTCAATTACATGTAATTAAAAAATAATATCCTATGCATTTTTGTAGCTTTTTCACTTGGGGGTCCGTGGGCAAGTTTTGATTATAAAAAGGGGTCCATGGGTCAAAAAAGTTTGGAACCACTGATCTAAAGACACAACTAATAATGGGTGTAACGTACACCTCTAGAGACACAGCTTAAAATTGCCTGACTACAGTGTCACTGTTTACTGGTTTGTTCTCCATCCCTACATCAGACCACAGAGCATACATCTAATCTCTTCATAAGACCATTAATTAGTTCGTATGTGCATTCAGTTGCTATATATTGGTCACGCGGCGTCAAACGAAATACTGAAACTTAAAAAAAAAATATATAGTATTAATTACTATTGTGATATTTTTGTTTTTAGAGCATTTTCGAAAAAAATGCTCTATTGTTCCCGTTTTGTCTGTCTGTCTGTCTGTCCGTCATCACCCTAGATCTCAACAACCATAAGTCCTAAACCCACGATGTATATATCATTTTGTAGGTCTTGGCCTGCCAAGAAAACACTTTGGGCCATTTCGCGATCTGACCTCTGAGGGCCGAAACAGGGGGCGTTTTAAGTACCGTTTTTTACTATATAAGCTATATTAATAAAGGAGCGCCCTATATCTCAGCAACCATAAGTCCTAGACCCATGATGTATATATCATTTTGTAGGTCTTGGCCTGCCAAGTGTACATCAAAAGTCCATTTCGCGATCTGACCTCTGTCGGCCGAAGATGGGGCGTTTAAGTACCGTTTTTGCTTATATTTTAAATATAAATAATAAAAGCTAATCAAAGGGGCGTAATCATTATTTATTGTTGTAACAGTTATTCAACATGATTACTTCCCTCTCTATTTATCGTAACCATAGCCACAGCTTACACGAAAATGTTCTAAAATGTCCTATGTCCGAAACGGAAAAGACTTAAATTGCTTGTTTTAAATAATATCAACAATAAACATTACAAAGAACATTTACAAACAAAAAATAATAATAATAATAAACTGTTGTGTGTTGGAGTAGGACCTTGATCCTCACCACATAATATATGTCATACAGATTGGGGATCGCTCTTTAAAAAGATCTTCTGCCAAAGACTTAAAAAAGATAAAATGGCGTTAATGTTATTTTCCTTGTTTAAATGTGTAGCACCTAAACATTGATACACAAACGAATAATACACACATATGAAATACATTTGCGTAATGGTCCTAGAAATAAAAAGGGAAGTAACAACTGCCATGAACTGTTGGTCATGAGATTCTCTCCCCTTACATGGATATCTGATTGACTTGAAAGATATTGGCTCTGGTATAAACACACTCTTTCAATTAGTATTTTAATACAAAAAACATACAATAATGAATTATGAAGAAAAAATTTAAACAATCCTCCCTAATCCCATTAACCTATTTATTGATTTTTTTGACTTCAACATATTCACTTCTATTGGTGCTTACTCTGCACTTCTGTAAATAACCTTATCCTTAGGTCAGTGGATACCAAAATGTGGATCGCGTGCCAGCTAGAAGTGGGGACCCAATTGTGTGATACTTAAATTATTCCAGAATATATACAATTAATGTTGTTTTTTTTATTCAATTGTCGCGAACTATGTTCCCTCTAACTTTCCGAAGTCTATGAGTGGCAAAAAATATTGTCCTTGCACAGCTTTGAATGGCCGAGTAGTGTAGATACTCGACTGTCGACCTGATATTCCTGGATTCAATCCTCGATTGGGAATTTTTTCTAGGTGAAATTTGCCCACCCAGTTTTTTATGGGTACCTGGCTTAAAGTTGGGAGAAGTAAAGGCGGCTGGGAGGTGTGCTAACCACACAGTCTCTTCATAAGCCGAGGTTACTGAAACAGATGAATTCTATACTTCATCTGCCCCGATGGCCCACTAGGGCTTATTGAACTTAACTTTTGTTTACAACTTTGGAAAGAAATTTAAAAAAATTGTGTGCATCATAAGGTTTATATGCCTTCTATACGAAAGTTTTTTGTTTTTGTTTATGCTCTGATACAATATGTTTGCCCGTGTTCTACGAGTTGTGTGCGCATTCAGCATAGAGGGAACACGGGGTCACCAGCTTCAAAAAGTTTGAGAACCACTGCCCTAGATAGTAACCGGGTCCGTGGATCTAATGAAAATGGGCCGCCCAAGAAACATCGATTTGTTTCCATTTTTATTTACTGTGGTTCATTTCTGTTCTGTACGCATTTCCGTGGACGAGATGTTAACGGGGAGCTGAGTGGCTGTGAGCAGTAGTGACATTATGTAAATCAATACAATCGAACATCTACATAAATAATAGCGGTGTGGTTTCTGCGTTAAATTGAAAGTAAAATTAATAAAACAGTATGTATTCCAGTTTAAAATCGTCAAACGTAGACAATAGTAATAAACATAATGAAAACATCTGATGTGTCCGAAACCAAAAATAACCTAGCCAACTGATCAAACCTAAGGGAATATAACTATGCGAAGGTTTTGCAGGGTACAGCTAGTATATATATATATATATATATATATATATATATATATATATATATATATATATATATATATATGTGTATTCTACGGTGCCCACTGCTCCAAACTAAGCGGGCCGCTGTGAAATGATCAAAAGTCGACAGGTCCGCGGCGATAAAAAGGTTGGGGGAGGGTGGAGGGGCACTGCCCTAATTGACTCTCCAGGTTGACACACTTGTGTTGGTTATTACATTTCTCTTACTTTTTTTTTTTCTTTCATTAAAGTAATATGCGACTTATATAGACCTTAAATAAAAGGTAACATCTAAGTTAAAGCGTGGCAGATTTCTACTTCTGGTAAGACCATAAAATTTCAAGCTGACTGTTTTTTTTTTCTGTGCTGTTCTTTCCATGTGTGTTAAGAAATGTAGCCTAATTTTGCAGCATTCTTCCGCAAGTGAAGTAAAAAAAAACTCCTGTGACACATTTATGGTTTGAAGTACCTGTTGGGTTTTTTTAAGTGCCTTGTATTTTGTTTTGTTGTTTTTTGGTGATTTTTTTTTTTCAAAGTCATTACAAAAGAAAACGCATCCAATTAATGATGAAAGTTTAGTATATATTTATAATTCAATCCACGACAATGTGTAGAATAAATTGTTTTATGGCAGTAATGCAAAGAATCTTACAATTAAATATATGGCCACATAAAAAAATGCTTCAATTTTGACAGACATTTAACATAAACTAATTCTATCAAGCTTACAAGCAGACACATTGTCAGAACAGATTTTTTTGTTCATGTTTTATTTCTTACCTGGGGGTATAAAAATGAAAAAAAAAATGTAATGAGTGATATTTTATTACTACATACTAAGCCAAATAAGAGAAAATGCACTAACTTGTTTAAACCTTTTAACTTCTGAGCTAATTTACTTCCACTTTAAGTTAAATATCAGAAGGATTTGAAAACTTTAAAAAAAAAACTGATTAATGTTTTTATTTAATAATACACAAAGCCTAGTCCACCGTTGAGGGGATGGGTGGTCATGCGGTGTAGAGTGCTCTACTGTCTACCTGAGAAGTCCTGGGTTCAAACCTCAGTGAGAATCTTGAGGTTTTTTTTAAACTTTAAATGGGTAGTTGATTTGAAGTTATTGGAGTAAAGATGAACACTACCCTTCATCTGCCCTGATGAGCTCTTAGGGGTTTAAGATGGTTTAAAACTGTACTAAAGTCAACATTGACATCAGACAATAATGCTATTCAGATTACACCCTTAAAGAACTAGATACAGTCTGTGACATCACAGTATAAATGCTATTAATTAAATTAAATTCAATGATAATAACCTATTTTTAAAATTTGCATAGAAATGATCATTCCAAATATTAAAATTTAAAAGAAAATTGATAATGTCTTAACATATTTTACAAAATCTTCTTCGTAAACGCAAGTAGTTTACCAAGCATTGTTTTCATTAGTTTGTAAAAATATTTTATCATATTGATAATTTAATATAAATTGTTTTTTTCTTCTTATTCTCTTTGGCTCTACGGCCCTGACAAAATTTCATGAAAACAGTAGTTTTTTTTTTATGTCTTTTTACTGATATTTCTTTGTTGTTTCATTGTTTTAGGACACTCACTGATATCGCAATGCGAGCACATAAAAGCGCCATCTATCAGGACGTCCTGAAAGAAAGCCCACTACTGTCAGAAATGGTGGACACCAAGACAATCTACGTCAACGCTGATGCTCAGGGCAAGACTGTGTCACGAATGCCAGTGTCACCCCTGCCTGTATGACGCTGGCACCCCGAGGCGTAGATAAATATGTTTGTGGATTTTTGTGTTCTGTCTCAAAATGAAAAAAAAATACTACCCCATTTGTGATTTCTCAGTTTAGGGATAATTCGATATATCTACACATCAGTGTGCCATTCTTACATGCTGCATACCAGAAGCAGTGATAGCAAAGAGTTTTTTTCTTCCTACAAGCAGCTAAAAAATAGTGTATCCCAAGCTGACCTGCATTAACACTAGATTATGGAAAGTCCACTTTACTAATGTCTGGATTATGGAATGTTTTATTGCAGTAGCAGTAATTGGAAGAAGGTAAAAGTTTTTACTTTACCAACAACTGGATTGTGAAAAAAATATTTAATACTGAGTCAACATTAGAGAAAGCTTCATGTTCCTCCAATGTTTTGATTACGGGAAGAATGAATGCTGTACCAAAGCTAGCTCGGGTAACAGGAAAATTCATATTGTTCCAACCTGTGGATTACAACAAGAGTAATTATTACAATAATTCCTTCAGAAAGATACTGAACATTTTCTCTACAGATCAGCCAATAATCTAATAATATAAATAATATTGCTTTCTTTCATCATTTGTAAAGGTATTATCATATTTTTTTTTATTTTAATGTCTGTGTTCATATCTACATTAAAAATGTCATGTAACAAATCAGCTTTACTATTTTTAAATGGAATCTGATTAAAGGATGTGTGATTTATTTCTTGTGATAATATAATCTCACTAAGTCAGGGTTTTTTTTTATTTGTCATTACATGATGCTGAATTGAAATGGTCATAAATCTACAGTACTTTCAACTTACATTATCATGAAAACTGTTCCTAGACCCAATCACACAATTTTACTGAGTAATCTTTTTTTTAGTAGTAAATTACATTGATATATATTGATTATTATATATAGCTGTAAATGTAATAATTTGTAATATAGTTAAAATAAGAGGGATTTCTGCGTTTTGTGGGAGGAGAGGGGTCTTAGGCAAAGGTTCATTAGTAAAAGTACACATGAGGGCACCCGGCAAAAATGCTCTCAAGGCATCTGATTACCAATCTTGTGCTCTAAAGATCTTTGACAAGTGGGGCTCTTAAGCCAGGGTGCTCCAGAAAGCCCTTTCATGTGACGGACCTGACTCCTCATCCATAGAATTTCTTTTTAAAATAGTAAACATCTCTTGAGTAGCGAGATGGATCGGAAAATTAGCAATAATTAATCACAGTAGATTAAAATTAAAATTTTTATAGTGTTACTGTTTAAGTTAATTCTTGACTATCCATAAAAATGGCTCTGGTTATAATGGTAGCATATTATGGGATGTATGAGGCTTCATGGTACCCATTGACCTAAATTAGTGACATAGTTATGTGCTGACTGAATACCCATCCCCCCCCCCGCCCCCAGATTGTATTTAAAGGCAAGCAATAAACTGATCTGCCTTAAATTACATGATGAAAACATTCACTGTGTTATCTTATTACTGTAAACATGATAGAATTATTTGTTCCGTTCGGAAGTTCAGACTTGATGTTTTTTTCTGAATCTTAAAATAGGCATCAACTCTAACATGCTGGTACCTTTTTTTTTTTTTTTATAAATTATGTTTTAGTTCAAAAATCACCTTTGTAAATATATTGGAATTAAAATAATCGCCACTTTAGGATCTGTCAATTTTTTTGAAGTTTTCTGTATTACAAAAGAAGTCTAATAACGGTTGTGGAAAATGGGAGTCAAATCATCTTATTACACCACTCTTATATATTTCAGATCAAGTCTTGTGTGCCAATGTAACAAATGAATAATAAAACTTTTCCTTAGCAACCATATAGTTCAGTTAAAAATAGAGAGTTTTACAAGTTTTTTTTTTTATAGTTCATCTATGTAAATTTACTCAAGGCTCTATGCTATTGTTATCAGTCATATATCTAACCCATAATTTCATCGGGGCGGTGGCGTAAATTCATTACGTAGTGTAGGCAGCAAATGTCAGGTAGCAAACACCTCAACTGTATTTTTTCTATCAAGGATTAGCTAACTTACCTCAAAGAACATCAGTATATTGATTCAGATACATCTCTTGAAAATATTTTTATTATTACAATTTTTTTTGGTATTATTTTATTCAATTTATTTAGTGGCCTTCTGATATAATTTATTTCTACCCTGAATCTGCAGAATTTCCATGTATTACTCGATAGAATATAATGTATTCTTATTTTCTCTATGATGTCCGCTGCATGGTTGATATATCATTTGATCCTATTAATTACATTAGTGACAGTTTTTAAAGTGACCTCTATACATTCCCAGCATGTTACTTTCAACTTCTTTATTATTCTCATAATTATTTTTTTTAAAGCTTAAAACATTGTAGCTAACCAGGATAGAGTAGGAAAATATATTCTGCATGAAATGTCGAACTCCTAGCTCATTCTTGTAATGATGCCCCCAAACTATAAAACTGTTTCACAGTAAACTTTTTATATCATTGACTTTTTTCATAAATATTTTTTTAATAAGTTGAATAAATTTCTTTCAATTGTATAATAAACTTATCTTAAAAATCTTTAGTGTCATACATACAAATCACAACCAAAAAGTTTAGTTTAAAAATTAGTGATTGCTCAAATCACTATTACAACTTTTACTTCTTCCAAGACTGACTAAATGAAAAATTTTTTTTTGTTCTTAAAGATGTATATTTTACAATCATATGAAAATTTCTTACTCAAATAATTTTGATTTCTTCAACAAAATTAAAAAAAAGAAATATGTTAAGAAAATAATATTTTTTGAGCAAAATAAATTTTTAGTTGCTTAGCTTAGAAATAAATATTCAACCTGTGTGTAAAAATGACCAGTATTTATCTACAACTGTAGATATTTTTTTACAATATCCAAAGAACATGTGTTAGTGAATTATAAGGCAGCTTCGTTTTAGTGCAGCTATTTGAATGACATTATTTACCATTGCTTACTTTTTTATTACATTGTTTTATATTTCTTTTGTAGGTTTTCTTTTTAGTTAATCCCGAAATTGTACAATTTCGTCCTTAAGATTACAAAGCATTAATTTATGTTCAGTCATACTGTTCTATGGAATTCAATTTATGTTGTACCAAATTGTTCACTCATTGAAAATGATTTCAATAGTAATAATTAAAGGAGAATAAACAGTGACAGTCTAACATGATTTTATTAATTCTGATTTTAGAAATAGTTTCTTCGATCCATACACTAACATGAATAACTGTTACATTACAGTTTCATAATAAACCATTCTCACTTGTTTATTTTGTGAAACCTTTTCTGTTTCATTACCTGTGTGCTAAAATTAAATTGAACTTGTTACATAAAAGTAATGAAGTCATAAATTTGAGAAAATGAATTTTTTTATTATAAAAATAAAATCTAAACTATGTAACTAAAAAAAAAAGTAAAATTCCCTTAACCCCCAGGATGTCATCGGGACAGATGATGTGTAGAATTGATCTGTTTCAGTAACCTCTGCCTATAAAGGGTAGTGTGTCCAGCCACCTTTTCTCCAACTTAAAGTCGGGTACCCTTTTAAAGCAGGGTGGACTTGGACCAGAAAGAAATCCCAATGTCCTCACTGAGGTTCGAACCCAGGACTCTCCTGCCAACAGTCAAGCACTCTACACTGCACACCCACCCATCCCCCTTAAGGATCTAAGGCTAAAGATATTTCTTTATCAATCCCTTGTTTTTTTTATGAAAATTAAATTATGTAAATTAAGAAAAGTTCTTTTTTTTTTTTGGGTCATAAATATTGAAATATTGGAATCACATCCAATTACTCTGTGTCCTATTGAATTATTTGTAATTAATAATTCCTTTCAGCTTTTTTTTATGTATAAGGTCAACTTGTTCTACTAAAGGAACAGCAATGGATTTAGATGTTATGTCTTGTCTGATTGATTGCTAAACATGCTCCCATACAACCTCAAGTCTACAGTTACCAATGACACTACTTTATTTTCATATATTACAATGTGATTTGTTCTAACACATTGTGGCCTTGATTTTAATGACCGGTGCATTCTAACCATTTTTACCTTGAAATAATTCTTTATGTGCCATATTCTGTGATGTTATATTAATCATTAAAGCTTTTTTTTTAATTTTGTTTTGTATTCAGATATTTACACCTGCATACCCTGTGAAATATTTCTAATTGTGTATCAAATTATTAAAATGATTATCTTCTGTTATTGAGTCATCACATACTATCATAAACTTGTGCTATAATTACTTTTTAAATCCAATAATACAAAAATGCTTCATTAACAAGATAAACTTGCCTTAAATTTTTTTTCCTTTATATAAAATAGGAATAATTAAAAAGTAACATAAAATTGATTGTCTATTAGGTATACAACGTAAAAAAAAATATTTAGTCTTAAAGTTTTTAAAATACAATTATTGTTCCATTTTATATTGTTTTAATTAATCTCTAAATTGACCTACCCATATCATTTAAATACCATTTTTAACATTGTAATCAAGATTTTATATTTGTGCACTGAACTTCAAAATGGAGTAATGCTTTAAAAAGAAAAAAATTAAATGTTTTGAATAATATAACTAACCATTTTTTTAGCATAAAATGTGCAGCTTCTTAAAAAATACACTTTTAAATTTTTTCTTAAATAAATTTCAAGATTCAGAAAACTCATTTTACAATATAAGTAAAATTAAATCCAGCTAAGCAAACATTATTTTTAAAATAGCTTTAAAATACCATTTTTTCAACCCAAAAAGTGCCTACCAATTAATACTTTTGTTTGTTTTTAGAATATTTTTTAAAGTTGTTTTTTAAATGAATATCCCAAACTCTTAATCAATAAAAAAAGAAAAGTTTACTTATTGTGTGGCTAATCTAAAGGTAGTCTTTTTTTAAGATTTCTTACTTTAGGCTGAATTTCCAAAGATTATGTAATTTGTTGGCCATATCAATTTACTAAAAAATTTTTACTACAATTTCATTTCACATGTGATTGTTTTGACTCTTTTTCACTGACTCAGTTTATGACATCTTATTGTCCCTGAAAATTTAGTTTAACTGGCAGATGCAGATTTAACAGCTTGTGCCAGCCAGACACATCCCAGTTAGGGCCTCACTTGTAACACACTTAAAACTTGTATTATTAATGACCGTTCTTTTTTAAATTAAAAAGCCAAAAATATTTCTACGCCAGTATGTGCCCTTGTTCTCCCTCTGTTAACAGGGCACATTAAAACTCACTTTATGATCAGGACAGAAATATTCCTCATCTTCACTAAGCTGTTGTTTGAATACACATGAAATAACATGACGGCAAAACACATTGCAAATATTCACTTTCAGTTCATTGTGCATTGGACACAGATGAAATGATGATGACTTTAAATAATGTGTTAATGATGTTGATTTTTTTGGTTTTTTTTTTTTTTGTTGTTTAGCTTAAGAAAATGGCCACACCGATTTTCCTTACATTAACTACACAGCTTCTCTGTGATACATAATTTCATTTTTGTGTTTATTTCTTTGCTCACAAAAAATGTGTTATAGTTATATCTATTACCGGTACGTTAAATATTATATTTCGCTTGGACATGTTACAAGTTAATCAACTGTATCGGCAACCATTGAAACCTTTGCCAATATTTACAATTAATATAATAAGACATTCTCAATCATTTAAATATGATGTCTCTAATAATAGTATGAAATTATTTGTACAAACTTGAATTAAATGTATAGTCTGCATATTAAATTTATTTTTATCATTGATATGCATTTCTTTTAAGTATCTGCTGATCATATACAATTTAACCAATAAAATACAAATTTAATCCCTTTTGAATTTTTTCCCATTACAGATCTGAAGTGTTCCAAATCAAATTAGTTAATACATAAATCATGTAAAATATTGTATTCATCTGCTGTGAGGTTTCAAGAATGTTTTTTAAAAACTAATGTTTTGCTGAATTGCACATGATTTTATTGCAAAATTCAAAAAATATGCTGGCAATGACACCAACAAAAAAACTTGAATACAAATTAAGCATTAAAAAGTTGCAAAGATCACACAGATAGATCTATTACATGTAACAGATGGCATCAACAAGGATAGACTATATGAGAAAATGAAACAGAAAAAATTCACTGGATATTTTAAATTAAAAACCTTTTTGTATTCTAAGCAAACATTTTGAAATAATTAATTTCCTTTTGTGTTATTATTCATATGTATGTATACACTTATATATGTGAATTTGAAATGATACACACAAAATGGCTGATATTGTGATTATTTTGATAAAAATAATGACTGTCTATTTAAAAAAAGTAAAAAAAATATTAATGTATAAATTTAGTTTTATTTTCTATAAATTAATAAAAAAATTATCTTAATATGTCGGCTTTTACCTTTTTTTGTTTTGATCTTATCTAAATCTTTCACTAAGTTCAAAAACCACAGTTAGCGATGATTTTTTTTTCATTGGTAGTGTCTATTTACTGTTGTTCCACCCCGTTCATCTCAGGTTCCATAATTTGCTCATTCCTTAACCATTGTTGTTGACAAAAATATACCCCAGTTGCAATATTCATTTAGAAATTTTCTTAATGAAGATGAATACTTATAAATATATACTTTGAAAAATGTGGTTTATATTACTTTCAATCTGTGACTATATCTCATGAAATGAGATACATTTTTTTTTAAGTTGTGCACTTAAATAGAATTCTAAATTTGGCCTTTACAAGTTTGTGTGCAGCTTTGGATGACATTATTATTGTTATGTATGCATGTTAAAAAAATCATAGATGACATTGTTATTGGTATGTAATATTATGTATGCATTTTATTTATCATAGATGACATTGTTATTGGTGTGCATGCATTTTTCTTTATCATAGATGACATTGTTATTGGCGCATGCGAATTTTCTCTATCATAGCTTTGTAACAATATTAAATCTACCTTTCATCTTTTTCCTAACTTTATTTTCAATAACAGTTATTTTGTGAATCTTAATTTCATTCAATTTTGACTGTTAAAAAAATTGTTCTCAGTTATTTGTGTTTGTGATAGTTTCTTCCCCTATACCACCCTGTGAAACATTTCCCATTAATTGTGTAACGTTCGACCTCCAAGTTTTAAATAGTTCTTTATTTCTTTTACAACCTTGTTAAGTCTAATGTATTCCTTTACGTTTTAAAACCACAATGTACCATGAACTTACGTCCCTCCAGTCTTCAGTAACTAAGATTTTCTTTATGTGCATTTTGAAATCTCATTTGTACATACTAAATTTTATTAGGGAAATTTCCAATTTCCTTCTTTTTAAAAAAAAAAAACTAATACCTGAAAAATTTATTAAATTCTTCAAATTTTTGAAACATGGAAATAGTTGTATAATGAGAAAACTCTAGGAATAAAACAATTTATTTTCTTTAAATAATTAAAACACGGAGATGACAAAAAAAAATAAATGTATGCAAATGCATTGTAGTTTTCACCATTTAAGTTTGTTTCATTGACTAAATTTATGTTATTTTTATCATCATGCATTTTCAAAGTTTTTTTGTTTTTTTTAAAATACATTATTTCAATTTGTCAACACTTTTAATCATGACTGTATAATGATGAATTATTAATTAATCATATCATTTAAACACTCCCATCTATATTTAAATGACAGCAGTATAAATAACCATTAGAGAGCTATGTGTGTGTGTGTATGTGACTGTTGCTATAATAAAGGTGATGTTCATATGTACATTGATAGTTATGTGTGTGTGTATGTGACTGTTGCTATAATACAGTTGATGTCCATATGTACATTGATAGTTATGTGTGTGTGTATGTGACTGTTGCTATAATACAGGTAATGTTCATATGTACATTGATAGTTATGTGTATGTGTATGTGACTGTTGCTATAATACAGGTGATGTTCATATGTACATTGATAGTTATGTGATCAGTAATGATGTTAAGGTGATTTTATTTTTAGTGGAAAAGTGCTGGGAAGGAGGGGTGGGGAGGAATAATTTGGATTTGTTGATTTCAATAAACAATGGCATTTTCTGTATAGAACATAGTTTGTTTTAATTGGTGTTTGTATTAACTGTGTTGTTATTTAAAAAAAAAAAACAACTTTGACTGAATCTTCATATTGATATTTATCCACACTGAAATCACTGGCAGCAGGCCTTACCATTGTCTGATAGTAAATATAAAAATAACGAACATAATTTATTATAGATAATGAATTGTATTAAATGATTTCTTAAAGTGAAAAATAAAAAAAAAACGCTCATAGACCCCCAACTAGAGAAATATGTAAGCGGCTTTAGCAAAAGAATTCCTGGGGTCTAACTAGCACCAGCCCCGTAGCCAGGGGGGGCACTAGGGTCCGTGCTCCCCCCCCCGCTAGGTGTGGAGTGCCCCCCCCCCCCCCCGATTAAAAAAGAGGAAAAAATAAAGAAAAAGAAACTAAAATGAGAAGGCGCCCCCTTGCTGGGTATTGGTACCCCCTGCTTACTTTGACCTGGCTACGGGCCTGACTAGCACCATATTTAATATAAATTTAGACTGAAACGCGTTTTACAGCATCCAGCTATTAACGAATGTACCAGAATCTCTTCTTGTATCAAAGATTATGAAACCTATCTATGGTCTGTTCACATCGATAGGACACTCGGTTACTGAGGTAATGTATACATTCTGCTGGCAAAATTTGAGTGCAAGCATTACTAAAGATGGTCAACATGATACTTTGTCTGGATCTACCCAATAGTCCTGTAAAGAGACCGCAGCGTTGGACATATTTTGTATCCAGCAAGATCTGATCTATAGCTGAAAAGCTATGGAGCACATAGCATATGTCTATGCAATGCTGCACGTTTTTTTTTAAAATAAAATATTGCGCAAAAAAGCGTGTGTCTCTATCAATGTTGGAGCACATAGCACTTTTCTTTTTGCAGTATTGAAGCACATGACATGTTTTAGCAATTCTGGAGCACATATGTTTCTCTCTGCAATATTACAGCACAGAGCTTGTTTCTCTCTGCAATATTGCTGATGGCACTGTGGTCGGAACCCATAACTTGACCAACTTTTTTTTTCCAGCGAACAATGGCCATTATAATATAAGCTGTGTTTCTGTAAAACATGTATTCCTGTAAGCATCAAAGATATAATGAAGTGTTTGAACTTTTGAATCTTTTCGAACTTTTTGCAAGGTCGATGGAGTCTGTATTACAGTATTTTGTGCATTTCCGTCTTGACGTCAATACGGACGATGACGGAAATTCCGAAGCAGTATGCACGAAGTAATCTGAAAAATTGTGCACACCGGTGATTTCATTTCGTGAAGACGTTTCTTTGCAATGCGCATGCTCGTTACCTCGACTTGGGAACATGCAGTTGGCTGCAGATGAATCAATGAGGCTGGGTTGGGAATGGTATGAATGACTTGTTTGACGGTCATGGCTGGAGACACGTAATAATAAAAAGAATATTATGTATATAGATAATGTTGTATGGTAAATATTAAACAGGAGAGGACCAAGGCATGACACAGAGTGTTAAAGAATGATTAAATCAAGATCTACGTAATTAGGGAAAAAAGGGGGAGGGGGGGTTAAGAAAAAAGAGTTACGTAAAAGGGGGGAGGGGGGCATTCACTAATTACGTTTCGAGATTTTTCTAGAATTACCCCCCCCCCCAATCCGCTCCCACAGTTACGTTTTTTTTTAATGGCTTTCAAATATTTCCTATTGAAAGCAAGAAATGAACAAGACTGATTTTTATAATTCACTCATTAATCATGAACCAACAATCTTTCTAACAAACAATGTAAAATTACGTTAATAACCAAAGACCATCGGGAAAAAAGAGAGTTATATTTAAAAAAAAAACGTATGATTCTGGATAAGTTTTGAGGTTTAACTAATTAACTGCTAACTGTTTAGCAAATATTCAAATTGAAACCTTTCCCGGAGTGTCTTCGGTCGAGGAATCCAAAGGGAGATAAGACCACGACCGTGAGTGGTATGTCAACGGAAATCTAACAGAGTTGTCTATATTGAAAAAAAAAAAATCAATCTGAACACTTAAAGATAAACTGATAACTTTAAAGATCGCACCATTGATGTATTGCAAGCTAAAATTTGGTTTGTTTAATTTTTTTGTCCATAAACCTTTTATACTAAAACAATGCTAACAATACTTTCTTGCCCCCCCCCTTTCCAGTATTTGAGAAAATTAACGATTTAAAATAACTTCATTTTATTCAGTGGACTTTTTTTTTGCTACGAAAATATGCACAATCGTGGTAAAAAGCTGATAAAAATGGGGAAGGGGCGAAAATTGATAGGGGAGTGGGCAGAGAGGCGAGGGTGAACGTTCTAGAAAAAAAAAAGAAGACCAAGGTCCATATTATACCCTTTATAGCGATGAAATGATATTTAAAAAAAATATCCATATATTGCAGTGCAGCATCAATTTTTTTTCAAACACCAATCCAATAATTAGCTGAAATTTAAAAAAAAAAAAATTAAATATATATTCAAGTGACAAACCTTTCAATATTGACGTTGGTGGACACGTGGTGTATTTGATCTAAACAGTGAAATTCAAACTGTCCATTGTTGTCTAGCAGGCCATTCTCTGGCCTAGTATTATAACTGCACAGGGCCTATAATAAGAACATAACAGATACATGAAATCAATGTATCACAGTTTACGTTACAATAGTCGTTTTTCTTTTTTTTGCAGTTTACGTCACGATAGTCAATTTATGCTATTCGTGGATGAATTTATTTTATAAAATGTTAAACACATAACACTATGACGAGATCGTATAATTTTTGTAAAGGATATTTATTTTGACACTTGAATGATGTAACATAAGTTTAATCAGTGTCATAACAAGTCTGGTGCATGGGCGTCGCTTTTTAATTTGCCGTCACAAAGGGGAGGCATCAGTCATCAATAAGTCATTTTTTTTCACAGGACGGGGCGTGATTTTCAGAATCCTAGTGCCACTTATGCTGATAAAGTCATTTAAGTTCATTTGCAATGTCTTCATATCAGTCCACTTCACATCAGTCCACTTCACATCAGTCCACTTCACATCAGTCAACTTCACATCAGTCAACTTCACATCAGTCAACTTCACATCAGTCACCTTCATACGGGGAGTCGTATGACCCGTCGGGCCTCCAAAGCCTCAGGATTAGATAGATTAGATAGAACTCGGTAAAGTTAAAACTATTTCTTGTGGTAGTATCCCTCGATGGATGATCGCATAGTTTGCATTAAGTGAGCCTTTCAAACTTAATGCATTGCTGCCCTTGTCAAGTGATTTGTTCTAATGTTTAGACTTGTAACGTGTTCAGTGGATTACCCCAACCAACCCCCTCTCTGCGGTACAGTTTTCTTTTTTTTTTTTTCAAATTCAAAAAATTTTTTCAAACAATTGAAGAAAACAAATATACAGAATGAATAAAATACACGCTTTGCTCATTAAGCTATTGATCACACGTTGTATATTGTTGTTGAAACTGTTGAAGAGCAGCTATTCATATAGTCATAAGTAGTTTTAAAAGGATTTTGATTTCTGGTAAACAAGCACCAGCAGATCAATGAGTAGCATAGCTATTGAGCACGTGTCTGCTATGTTGATAAGAATTGCCACATGATCTATTAAGCAGCGTCAGCAATGTTTAGTCATAACAAAAAGACTTTTACTATAATTAACTAAACTTGAACTGAACTCAATTTGAGACTAAACGTCTTTATAGATCCTAACCCTAACCCTAACCTTTGACCCTAATTACCCCACGGCCCTAATTACCCCACGGCCCTAATTACCCCACTGCCCTAATTACCTTATTGCCCTAATTGCCCCAATGCCCTTATTACCCAACTGCCCTAAATACCTTATTGCCCTAATTACCCCACTGCCCCAATTACCTTATTGCCCTAATTACCCCAATGCCCTAATTACCCCAATGCCCTAAATACCTTATTGCCCTTATTACCCCAATGCCCTAATTACCCAACTGCCCCAATTACCCCAATGGCCTAATTACCTTATTGCCCTAATTACCCCAATGCCCTAATTACCCCACTGTCCTAATTACCCCACTGCCCTAATTACCTTATTGCCCTAATCGCCCCTTCCTTTTTTGTAAGACACGTCCCAACTGGTGTCCCTTTGTAAAAACTGTACCTATACCCCACACCGCCGACCAACGTTCGAGTCACATTTAAAATGGATTAATGTAACTCAAGAATGTTTTGAATGACAGAGACATCTGACTAATACATACCTTCCACCCAGTAAAGAAATTCATGTACAATTTCTTTCGTTTGTTGTAATAAAATATTAGCCACCTATCTTTTAATGTCGCCATGTTTAAATTCCTCAAAGTAGTATGATCTTATGTATGGATAGCCAGAATGATAAATAGGCAGATTAACAGACATAGAGAGAGAGAGAGAGAGAGAGAGAGAGAGAGAAATAAAGATGTAGATATGATTATCTACCTTGCATTCCTTTACTGACCGTGGACCAAGTACCGCCCAGCTAGAGGTCCGCAACACCCCCCCCCCCGTCCAGCTTGTTCACATTAATGACGTTGACACTACGCCAGTTCAAATAGACCCCCCCACCACACATCTATCTGATCTTGGCCCGGCCCTTCTATCAAGTTTAATAGTTCATGTGTGGCCCCCGCGGATCCTGTATTTTTCACCCCCCCCCCCCCCCAATTGACTAAACTACCAAAAATACTCATCCAGATTTTAATTAAGCTCAGATAAAAAAACAAAACAATACAAATGTATGAGGAATAAACTTACACAAATTTGAGTCCTGCTGTCAAAGATATATATATATATATATATATATATATATATATATATATAAAGTAAAGAATTAATACAACAGTATACCAGTTTATAATACAATCATGAACAAATCGGATCTCCCCGAAACCAAAAATAACCTCGCCTACCGATCAAGCCTAAGGGGATATAACTCTATGCAAAGGATTTGCAGGGCACAGCTCAAAAAAATGAAGTTTTGAATTTTTCATGGGGCAACTATCTAAAAATGTTCCAATATATGAAAAAATAAATCAGTAAAATTTTTATTGATTTTGACACATGTTGAATGGTTGCTACCACATTGTGAACTTTACGAATTTCCATTATTTTGCCCCTTGTTGGTAATAACGTGCAGCCCGACTGACTATGCCCAAAACATATTATTAATTGTGTGAAATGATGAAGATACAATGCCACTCTTATTTATTTCAGTTAATTTTAATCTTTGCCGTTAATTATTCTTTGTTAAATTTTTTTTTGTCTAATTTCTTTGGCCGCGTTTACACAAAATCAATATTATAATATCACTAAGTTGAATTTTTGTATTTTATCTCTTAAAATCGTTTCAACTAGTTTAATGAAGATGTCCAGTAGTAGAGCAAATTCTACTGGAGCGAAAGATGCAGAAGGAAATGTTGTGGCTGGCATGTCGTCATCATATGCTTGAAATTATGTTGGAAGCAGTTGTGAAGCATTTATTTGGTCCTTCTACAAGTCCAGACATAGCAATCTTTAAGCTTGTTTAAAGAACACAAGCCACTCATTGATAAATAAACATTTCAGACTGTTTTCAAAGATGAGTCTAGTACATCAGTCGTTGTTGACATTGCTGAAGAAATTATAGAATTTGCACAAAAACAGCTCACAACTTTTCAACCTCGTGACGATTACCGAGACCTACTAGACTTAGTCATTATTTATCTTGGAGGAATTCCAGCAAAAGGTATATCATTTAAACAACCAGCTTGACTTCATCGTGCTAGGTGGATGGCCATCAAAATATGGCTATTTCGGGCCCAATTTCGACTCACGGCAAAAGAAGAACGGGGTCTCATGAAACATATGTATTTTTACCACAAGAATTTACACAAGAGCCTGGTTTACAGCACCATCAGCCATTTTAGCTCCTCGAAATGATCTCTGGCTTATCAAAAGCCTACAAAGCTTAGGGTTAGGGTTAACATTAGCTAGACTAATCAATTTAATGTGCCAAGTGAATAGTGAAATTGTTAATATTATAAAACTTATTGTATCATTTATGTATTTGCTTGCTGCTATCCTAATTCACAGATTTCAGCGGTGGCTTTTGGAAAAATTTCTAAGACACCTCTGATATTTATCAGAATAATTTGTTGGCTTTTTTTTTGACATAAAACAGAAAATGGTGAAATGTTTGAAAACAAATGGTTTACTTGGCTCGTTGAAAAAAGCTACAATTGATAAATCTCTGGTAGAATTCAAAGAACTTAATGATTTTGTTTCAAATAACACCTTTCGTTTTTTGGCCATTTTCGGACTGTCATCTGAATTTTTGAGCAGTGATCCAGATAGTTGGGAGACCAATGAAACCTTCATAACAGCAAAAGCTGAACTATCCTCTCTCAGAGTTGTGAATGACATAGCAGAACTCTGAGTATCTCTTATGTAAGAGTACAATAAAATTCACACAAACAATGATAAACAGAAACAGTACCTGTTGATGGTTGTGAAACAGAATAGACAGAACTGCCCACACAGGAACAGGTCAACATTGGTGCAGTTGAACCAAGATTTGTATACTTTTTATTAAACAAGTAAAATAACTTTAGATTTGTCTAACTGGTAATGAATATACTGATTTTTTATTTGTTATTATTTGTTAAAACTAAACATGGCGGTAGCACCCTCTTAATATTGTCCAAAAAATTTAAAATTTAGTACTGAATTTTTGTTCATATATTGGAACATTTTTGGGGGTGCCCACAGTTAAATTCAAAATTAATTTTTTACCAGATTGTTTTGAATCACCCTAATATATATATATATATATATATATATATATATATATATATATATATATATAAAGCAATACCAAAATCTGTCGAGTTTGATTTAATTTACCTGCTGTGCAGAGTTGTAGCAGCATTGGTGTGGCGCGAGTTGGTGAGGAGGCACCACGGGGTGTTGGCTGAAGTTTCTTGACCCCGTCGCCTGGCGCTGGTGGTACTGTTCCTGAAGCTGCTGTTGTTGTTGGTGATGATGATGGTGGTGGTGGTGGTACTGTCGGCGCTGAGGATGTGACTGTTGCTGTGATGGGTACATACAGGGGGAGTCGTTTCTGATGACGTAGAGTGCAAGAGTTGGCCATACATCATTTTGAACAGAGTTATGTCTCACAAATTATTTCTAATAAATATTTAAATATGATATAAAAAAAATGTAATAATCACTTTTGGACATACAAATGAACAGAGTTCTGATAAATGTAAAGCACATGTAAGCCTCAGACTTGTGAATAGTTATGTCAGTCATAGCATTGCTATAGTCCAATCCTCTAACCCTAACAAGATCTTCAAAAAAAAATTAACAAATAAACAATCAGTATAGTAGTCTGCCTTTAATTCATTTGTCCAATCGTTTTTTTTTAAATGCATATTTCTCACAAAAATATCATTTCAATTTCTCTTTTCTTCTTTTAATTTCTTTTTTTTTCCTCTCTCAACCATTTTTTTTCCTGCTTCCGCCTCTGTATTTTTGTTGTTGTTCATTAATTGCATCGTTCCTTCATGTTATGCGTATCGCTAATGTGGGTTCTGGCAGGGGCGAAACAAGCTTGAGTGGCGCCCGAGGAGAATAGCTAAATGGTTTTTTGGCAGGGGCGAAACAAGCTTGAGTTGCGCCCGAGGAGCATAGCTAAATGGTTTTTGGCAGGAGCGAAACAAGCTTTAGTGGGGTCCGAGGAGCATAGCTAAATTGTTTTTTGGCAGGAGCGAAACAAGCTTTAGTGGCGTCCGAGGAGCATAGCTAAATGGGTTTTTGGTAGGGGCGAAACAAGGTCAGAAGATGCCGCTTTATTATCGTGCCTAAAGAGTAATAAAGTTCGACTGATGCCACAATTATTAGTAAGAAGCACTCTAAGTAAGTTGAAAATCGAGAATGAAAAGCACTAACCTATAAACACACTGATCGGGTGAAAGGATTGTTTGAGTCTGTGCGACTGGTATAGTCACGTGCTCAAACAAGCTGTGTGATTGGTCCACGGAGTCCTCACAACTACTTAAGCATTCACTGCGACTGTCATAGTCTGAAAATAAACAGATGGGACTTGAAGTTAAATTGTAATTATTTTGATTGCTTTAGACAGATGGAACAAATGTTATATTATAATTATTTTGATTGCTTTAGCAACAAAATTGCACTTGACTATGCATGATTTTTAGTTCGATTAGACAACACCATTCAGTAAGATTGCATGCCATTCTGTAAGCTTTCTAAGTAAAGTTAATTTTGTATTAATACTAATAAATTTATACCCGGTCTCTTCATGTGGGGAAATGTCATCCTTTTACTTAAATTTCTCCTTACATAGTAAAACTTTATTTTACGTTTACTGTACAAATATAACAACAAGCACTGAGCCAAGAGAACACATTTTAACTACGAATTCTATAAGCGTAAGTTTTGTCCTTTTTTGGCATATTAATACGAATTATAATGCATACATGACAAACAGTGTCTAGGATACTAATTTTTGAAAAAAATTATTTGGGTAAATTTTAGTTTCGTAATATTAAGATCATTTTAATATAAAAAAGCGATATCTTTTACTGTTTAATTTTTTTTCTTATAGAATATATTTTTCTGGATGTGTGTTTAACTAAATGCATTCGTTTCGAGAAAAAAAAACATCGCCTGTTGTTGACTGTACATTCTATACTTGTTTGATTCAAGAAAGAGCAATTGGATGAACAAGGACATATCAAGCAAGAGAGAGCTCAAGAATATTTCTGGTAAATTATTTAAAAAAAAATAATGAACTTAAAAAGTAATATTGACTGCTGCTTACAAGATACCTCAAGAATATTTCTGGTAAATAATTTTTTTAAAAATACCAGCGTTTGTGTTTTTTTTTTAAGCACAAGTAATCAAATGATAGGCTTGGAGAGTGAATGTAAAATCACCTGAGTCCGAGCAGCTAGTCCAGTCATTGTTAGCCTGTGGCGTAGATCCCAGTGACACTTGATTGACAAAAGATTGACCTCTGTGTGTTGATCTGGCTATCACGGGGTCAGGTAAGGCGAGATCTTCACTTGAGTCAGCTGAAGTTTTCGAGCAATTCAACAAAAACTTATATCGTCATTTATATCTTAACTTATTGCAAGCAAGAAAAAACTGTAAATATTTTTAATATTAGAAGAGTGATTGAACATTTTTAATACAATATATATATCGTCAGCTGAGAATTATGAAGCTCTATGTCCAAAAACGAAAATTTTTTCATCTGAAGCTACTGTGTTATAGTTTATCGTCGTGGGCTCCATCTCCAATATTTTTGGTATATAAAGTGTCAAAATTGAGTTCACAACATAACAGTTGTTTTCCGTTCAATATGTTCAAAGTATACAAACGTGAACTTTAAATTTCATTTTACTCAAAATCACTTTTTGTGGACATAGAGCCCTATAAATTCTCAGCTGACGATATATGAAATAAATAAATAACATCTTGGTCAGGGATATAATTATATGTATGCGTAAACGTTTCATACAATTAACAAAACAACACTCAAATAAATATAAATGTAGATAATTAGCTCCGGAGTTTATATAATCAACGTAATTAGTCAACAAAATGTCAGTTTAACAGATTGCACAATAGAAACCGAAAAGCCATAATCCAAGCCTTCCAAAGTTAGGTTAATAAATATAAACTCACTAAAATATTGTATGTCAGTAAAACTAACTTCAGACTTAATGATCCGCTTTATTCATAGCTATAGGAGAGGGGGGTAGTTAGTACACTATCAGGAAAAATAACTCGTGATTCGGACTCATCTGTTACTTACAATCCATTGTCTCCCCTTTCATGACAGACAAATGTTGATTCGTTTTTTCCTCGTAGTGTATCGTTTCTATTCTGTATAGGACGTAATCGTTGAACATCAAATGAATCAAGTGGAATGACCCTGATAAAACACATAATAATTTTATTTTAATATATCCATCTATTCTGTACAGGACGTAATCGTTGAACATCAAATGAATCAAGTGGAATGACCCTAATAAAACACATTTTTATAACAGTTTTATTCTGACATATCCATCTATGCTGTATTTCCATTTAAACGCTGTGATGGATATTTTTTCTTAAAATTATAAAAGGTGGTAAATAAAATATAAAGTAAATATTCCTGTGCATTAATTTTTGATAATTAAGGGTGATTACTAGACAAGGGTGGCTAAGTATGATCAGAGCAGGTCTTTTTTTTTTTTGTTGCCATTTTTGGATCAAGTACAAATCTTCCGATACATATACATTTCACTAATTCATCTGGCGACTCATGTTAATAAATTTGTTAAAAAGATAAGCCAGCCTATTCTCTCAACTTACCAAAACTTGGCGCACTGTGTAATGTCATGTCACGGATGACCCTTGTGCCAAAGCATGACCACATCAACAGAAACTGCCTGGAGATTTTCTTCAGTGATCTTCGCCGTCTTGCACTTACCTATCACCAAGTAGTAATAGAAATACAATAAACAGTCAAATAAAACTCAGAACTTTTGAAAAAAAAATTCTTTGCACCATAGCTTTCTCTTACTGAGATCAATCTTTAAAATGTTTTTTTTTTATTTAATCAACAAAATATTTCAATAAGCTTTAAAGACACAAATGATATTTCAATAAACTTTAAAGACACAAATGATATTTCAATAAAATTCCAAGACACTAATAATATTTCAATAAACTTTAAAGCGGCTAATGCGATTTTTCTTATACTCACTTTCAAGACACAAGACTCAATCATATTTTCCAACCATTCAATATAAGCTTCTGTTGTGGCTTGTTCATCTAGCAGCTTTTCAAACTGGAAGCATACTATCCCAGGATATCATACGAAAATATTAAATGATAATATATTCGTTTTATTAAAAAATCCTCACAAAAAATTATTATTTTTTAACCTACAATTTAAACTTTTTTTTCCTCTTTTTTTTCTTTTTTTGTTTTTTTTAATTTTGTTTTGTTTTTAATCTTTTCTATTTTGTTTTGTTTTGTTTGTTGAATCACATTTTGTTGAGGTTTTGTTTGTTTTGTGACACCTATATTTTGTTTCGTTTTATTTGTTTTTTAAT
Source organism: Bulinus truncatus (assembly GCA_021962125.1). Taxonomy (NCBI): domain Eukaryota; kingdom Metazoa; phylum Mollusca; class Gastropoda; family Planorbidae; genus Bulinus; species Bulinus truncatus. Next base: position 292,251 of record JAGDYQ010000182.1, on the reverse strand, counting down.
AATTTCAGTTTTGTCTGTTTGTTTTTCTATTTTGTTTTGTTTTAGTTTGTTGAATCAACATTTTGTTAACGAGTTTTGTTTAGTTTTTAGAAACACCATATTTTGTGTTTTGTCGTATTTTTCTATTTTGTTTTGTTTGTTTGTTAAACACATTTTTCAACAGTTTGTTACACAACCTTTTAAACATTAGAGGCTACTATTAAAACTATCTAATACATTCGAATGCAAGGAACTAATAAAGCATAAGACAGTAAAATAAAAATGTATAATTGACTACTTCCTGTGTTTGTGTTTACTTTTGTCTTAATCCTAGGCGATAAGCTACGTATAACCAGGCACGCCGAGAGGGGGGGGGGTTAAGGGGTTCATTGCCAGGGGGCCCGCATCTCTAAGGGGGCCCGACATCCCCGACCATGTCAATTCTTTCACGACTCATTGTTTATTAAGGGGCCCGCAATGATGTCCTACCCTGGGGGCCCTTGTTGGCTCTCGGCGCCCCCTGCGTATAACGCACAGAGCTGTGTTTAGGTATTTATAGACTCTTGTCGAGCCTTACGGTGATATTCTGGTGTCCTAGGCAAAAGATGCTGCCGGAGTTCTCTTTCATCAGGAATGAATACTTAAATGGGCCCTTTCTACAACCCAGGTCAGCAATCCAGAATTCTGGAACTCCTGACAAACTTTAATAAAGGAGGCTCCTATATCCACAATTTCACAACGAAATCAAAAAAAAATTTTAAACAAATAAAAACGAAGCTCCTCCTCTCCAGAAAATCTTGGAGACCACTCTAAAATGTGTTCGAGTTACCCCGCCACTCCTGGCTGTCCTTCCTAAGCTGTCGCCTAGTTGAGCCTATTAATTACAACGCCCCCCCACCGGACAACACTATTGTGATAACAGGTACTCACGCTCAGTAATGACCTTTTGTTCCATGTCCGTGTATTGGTGGCCCAAGGTGTACAAAGTCTGTTTCACTATACTGTTCAGATCCACGCTCAGCCAGTCGTGCAGCAGTTGACCCGTGACCTCCTGAGAGGTGAGCACTGTCCGTGCAGCCTGCACCAGGTGGTTGAGGGATAACTGTCTCCTCAGCAGCTGGGACAGGTTTCTGGCAACTAGATAACAAATAAACTCGTTGATTGGCTTTCGTAAAATTTGATAAAGTTCTGTTGGGCTGGACACATAGGGTGAATGGAAAGAACAGAGACGCTAAAGCAAAATATAAGACAACAACTTATGAGACCAGACTGAACGGCTGGCAAAGAAAAATATGGGTGGATGAGGTTGATAAAGATTTAAAAGCCAATGGAGCAGGCCCGAAGAGAGTAGTGGTGACGCAGGCCAGAGCCCTACATGAGCTGTAGTGAGTAATGGTACGGTAGGCCAGAGCCCTACATGACCTGTAGAGAGTAGTGGTACGGTAGACCAGAGCTCTACATGAGCTAAAATTATAAGCGTCGATGCCTAATCAATATACACAGACCTTTAGTGTTTTTTTTTTTTTTTTGCAATTTACCTACCAAGGTAAAGAGATATTTAGCGATATTATTGCAAACATTCCCACACTTTTACAAACCCAGCCATAAACTCACAGAAACTGAAATTAGTTTAAAGCCTAAAAAAACACAACAACAGCTAACCCACAACAATAAACAAGATAAAATTAATTGAATTATTCTTTGAGCTGCACGATGATAAACTACGTGGATATATTATATTTTGTTTTTATATCTAACACTTGCTATACTAAGAGCGATGTTAAACAACTTGTTTGTAAATTAAGACAAAAATGATTATGACCCTTTATGACGTTCAGTTATAAGAGTTACTTACCTTCTAATTTCATAGCTAGCAGGCTGTCCGGTAGTCCTGATAAGGCTACCTTGATCCAGTCCACGAAATCTCGGGAGAAATTTCGAATCAACTGATTGAGGCTAAAAAAAAGAAGGATTATATAATACAACTAAATCTAATATATTCAACAATGGAACTCTTGGTAGGTTAATCAGTGTATTAGGATTTATACGACAAGACAGCTTTAGTTATAGATATTTAAACTGAGCAAATTTTAATCCCAATTATATCTGATTGGCTCCCAACAGATACATAACTCCAGAGCCCCAAACCTCTTTACTGAGGGCCCCCAAACGTAAGAAGTTTTCTTCATAGATCCCCAAAACATGCATGGAAATCTCTAACTAGGGTCTCAAATGTGTATAAAAGTCTCTTGCTGGGGCCTCTAAACATTTGTAGAAGTCTTTGCCTAGAGGCCAAAAAGCATATATGGAAGTTTGTGCCCAGGGCTCCCAAACATTACAACAGTCTATGTGTAGGGCTCCAAAACATGTATGGAAGTCTTTGCCTAAGGCACCGAAATATCTCTTTACAATACACACCCAAAACAATGAAATATAAATAGTCAAAAGTTATGGGGCCCCAATTCACGCTACACCCAGGAGTGAGTTGGCCGTTGTGTAAAAAAACGGACACAGAACTCGAGCATTTTTTTTTCTTTACCTGTCACTGATTGGCTGTGTGAGAGACGGCATGACAGCACGAGAGACTGCCTTGTACAGGAGCGAGTCGCAGACAGCTACAAGTCTGACCACAACGTCTTCATGCAGTATGGAGGTCACGTGGGTGGGCATCCCTTGCCAGAAGTGAAGTAGCAGATCGCTCACCTGAAATAGCAGCCAGATACATTTAAAAAAAATAACTTGTTTTTATATCTTCAAACAAACATTTGAAACATTTGGCGCAGAAGAATAATTGTATAACTCGGGCCCTTGAAATAAAGGAATTAAAGGGGGAGGAGGGGGGTGAAATAAGAGTACAGTTGCTGTTTTATATGAGCCTAAGAAGGTGTGCGCCCCTAGATTGCCAACAGCAAAAATATGACCATGCAAGTACAATTATGAGTACAAGATAGCCAAGTACAAGCATCGAGAATTTTAAAATTGCCAGTAAGACTATGAGATACACATTAGCAAAGATGCATGAGTACAAATACTCCTAAGTGTATTCGAGTAGTAATCTATTACAGGTACTCCATCTCAGGTGAACAGACGTGGTTAATTAAGCATGACTTCTGAAAACTGCAATACATTTATAAACATTCAAATGAGGCCTATTGTTAAGCGATTGTTTATAAACATTCAAATGAGGGCAGTGTTTAAGTGATTGCTTATTTATGTTAGAGAGGAAGAGTAAACAAGACGTACTTTTTTTTTAAATGAGCTTTTAAAACTTCAATGTTATCTGCAGATCGCTCATTAGAAGAATTTAGATCTTTTACTATCGTGGTATTTCTCTACTTACAATATGTTGATTAAAACAATGTACACTTAATCGTTACTGACCTGAACAAAGTTTGACCTGACAACGGTGTCGAGAACTCTCTGACAGTGTGCTCGATACATCATTAGAAATGTAAGTACCTGTTGTTTTGTGACAGAATTTATAAAATTATAATAAATACACGATTGAGATAAACTTGATAAAAAACCCCCCCCACCCCAAACGGACCAGGGGGGGAGAGGAAGTGTAGCATTCATCTGTTTATATAACCGGGGGAGGGGAAGGGTTTGTTTAATACCAACACCCCCCACCCCCTTTCCCTCCCCCACCCAAGGCAGGCACCCAATAAAAGGGGGGGGTGGTGGGGGGGGCGAGTTTCACAACATTTCACCTGAAAAAATTCCTGGGGGCCCCCGCGGGGAGGAACCCGGGCACTCCAGGGGGGCGGGCGGGTATTTACACCACTGGGCCATCCGTCCCACAAATCTTGATAACTTGTAACGTAAATTATTTACACGAGCTTGACTTGTTTTTTTTTAAAGTTTTAGACTAAATAAATAGACAGTTAAACAGACCAGTCTCCAGATTTTGGTCTTTTGGTCTTTTGTTTAAAGCAGGGTTTCTTAAACTATGGGTCGCGACCCCATTTGGGGTCGCGTAGCAAAATTCTGGGGTCGCGAGAGATAAAAATACAATTTAACAGAAAATGTTTTTTAACTTGTAAAATATTAATTTATTTTTCTTTTATATTTGTATGGGGTCGTCAAGAAACTCGCAATCATAAATGGGGTCGTGAATTACGAAAGTTTAAGAAGCCCTGGTTCTAATCGATTTACATAAAACTATCTACTTTTAAACAGATATGAAATTTGGTAAATGATAAAGATTAAGTCTAGCAGACATGTAATCAAAGATTGGGAGGGGGGGGACGCAGACCCGTAGCGTGAAAATTCTACAGGATGGGCCAGGCATTCTATAGCAGGGGCCAGGCATTCTATAGCGGGGGGGGCAGGTAATATATTTTACTAAGTAGAACAAATAAGTTGGGGGGCCAGACAAAACGCACGGGGGCCCGGCCCCCCTGGTACCCCCGCACGCTACCGGCCTGGTGGGGGGGGGTCGACCCTTGTCGGCACAAAAATTTGCTAATAGCCATGGGAGACAATGTTACCACTTTAGTACTTTTATTGCTTGTAATTTTTTTTTGTCTCGGGATTGGGGCGGTAGGTTTGGAGTTCACCCTTCGAGGTACTACCTCTAGATACGCCACAGGGTGGATGCAATAGCAGGCTTTAGGGTGGTGACGATTGAGACAACCACGCCAGGCTCCTGCACCTAAAGATGACCCCGCAAAACGAACTTTTTATATGAGATATAGTTTAGATGTACAGTTCCAGGTCCTTGCGTTTGACAATCGCCATAAGCACCCTCCTCCCCTACCCCCCCCCCGCGCGGTCAACAAAACTGCGAAAGCCGCTTCTGGTGTTTTGATCGATAAAATCCGTTTTCCCGGCTTGAACAAAAATAATACAAGTGAAGAGAATTGAAAAAAAAAATTACTTTGTATTATACCTTAGATTCCGAAAGCTGTCCAGGTAATTTCATGTCTTTAACATTCGGAAATTCTGGCAGAACCACTGAGGCTTTAACTTTTGTTGCGTTGGCCTGTGGAATAACTTACTTTTTATTTTTAACAGTCTATTTTAAAACAAATATAGTGTTCTGATGTGTTTGTTAGTCAACCAGTTCAAAAAAAAATATTTTTCTATATATAAAAAAAAAAATTCTTGCCTGTTTCAACAGTCCTTCTTTAGTGACATCTTTCAAACTGTAATGAGAAAAAAAAATTACAAAATAAATCTAATAGGAAAATTGTCTGAAATAAGTAGGTTTATATTTTATCTATTTGATGTATGTTCCGGTGTCCTGCGTACGCATTAAGACAGTACAGAAACGTTCATAGCATTGATTTAAAATAAAATTGCGTAATAGAACGCCACTGGTTGGACATTGGCCTGACCTTTTTGGGGATGCAAAAAAATTGGGCGTGTCCCTCCCTTGTAAACTGGGCGTGTCCCTCACGTGTAAACAGGGGTGTGTCCCTCACGTGTAAACAGGGGAGTGTCCCTTGTAGAATGTAAGCTTTCAGTGACAGCTACGGTGTACAGTGTGAAAATTCCAGCTTCTAAGCAGCTTAATATGTTATATAGTCAGTGGTGTAGAATGTGAGGGTCGGCGGAGGGCGGCCCGAGACGGGAGGTACTTGCCTTGTTATCAGCAAGGTACGATAATTTTTTTTTGGCATGGAAAATGGGTCGCAGCTCTAATAGTACTCCCCGTGCGTCACAAACGCTCATCTATCTAGTACTGTCTATCAATGTGACTCATACTTACACGGGACTGGTCTGTTGAAAATGTCCGTTGATGTAGTTGAGGCTTCCCTTAAGACCGATGCCGTAATAGTGGTACCTGTACCAAATGTGAATAAACACGCATAGTTGGGAATAAACATCAATGATAACATGCTCAGATGTAATTAGTACACATTTACGGGATTATATTTCACAGCATTAAGAAACATACTAACATATAGAATTTTAAAATGTACAGCATTCGCATTAAAAAAAAAAACTTGTTTACTTACTTAGACTGACCTCTTGTGCCCAGTCGACGAGTAGTGACCAATGGGAATCGTTGTCTTATGATCTAAAAAGTCAAATGAATTTATGACAAAGAGAAATGTTGACATAGTATGCCATGGATTCTCTCAATGGTAGCTGCTCTAATATTACACTCAGCAATAATGGTTAGGGGAGATCACTGAAGGTGTATTAATGACACTGCGTAGCTTCCCCTATTGGTTACGGTTGATGGTGTGTAATGATGATACTTCGTAACACTTCCCCCTATAGGGTACAGGTGCTGAGCCCTAACTGAAGATACCCACTAATAGAATCAAGTTCTCATGTCCTCCCCGCTTCAAATGAGTACGTTGTATAAAACTTGCATTATATTGTGAAGTAGTGGATGTCATTCTATTCTGCTAGTCACCTGTCTATGTATTTCGATACCGTTGGATTGTCTGCTGTGGTGAGTATGAAAGAAGGCCACTTAAAAAAATACCGCCCCAACAGGTTAGTTTTTTTTTCCGATCTAAGTGAAGAATTATCGTTTTTACATGGGCAAAAAACTCTCAGATAGTAATTCAATGTTTCTTATATGAACAAACTAAGAAGCTTTTTAACGGGAACATAATAAATAGCCCCAGTGTTCATTGTGACACCACAAATATTAACAGTCTATGCCCCAAAAAAAAACATGTTCAACTTCAACTCAAATTTTCTAGCCTGTTAACCAACGAAAATAAAGCGAAATAGAGAATAATGAAGGCAAACAGTGAGTGAGAATCCAGAAGAGAAAAATAATGATTCAAACGATTTGCCCCACATAATATATAGGCCTATGGTACAGAAAATTGATTGCCGGATGGCAGAGCGTTAGGGAGCTCTTGACAGTAGACAAGAGAGACCCGGGTTTGATCCTGGATGAGATGAAATGGAATTTTCCAAGGTTATGTGTGTTGGAAATTCCCCAAGTTCACCCAGTATTTAAAATTTGTGCTTGACATTAGTACGGTAAGTAAAGGCGGCTGGTCGCTGTGCTATCCACACAATACCTTTATATGCCGAGGTTACAGAAACGGGGGATTTCTACACTTCTTATTCCCCGATGGCCCATTAGGCTAAAGGGAACTTTACTGACAGTTCCAATATTAACTATAAAAATACCAAGTAATAAAGGCATTTGAGCCCTAGCATTCAGGAAATTACACGATTGAAACACTGATCAAGCCAGCCTATAAGTAAGTTAAATTCCCCTAATGGGCCATCGGGGCAGATGAAGTGTAGAATTCATCTGTTTCTATATCCTCTGCATTTGATTGTGTGGTTAGCAAAACACCCAGCCGCCTTACTTCTCCAACTTAAGTTGAATACCCATTTAAAGCTGGGTAGACTTGTGGGACGGCTTTGCACCTGATTTCTCACCGAGGACTAAACCCCAGGACTCTCAGTTTGACAGTCGAATATCTACACCACTCGGCCATCCATCTCCTATAAGTAACGGTTAGTTATTTATGTTTATTTTCACAAATATTATCGTTGGGTAAAATCCGCCATTTAATGGTTTATGGTAAACACAATCCAAAACGAGGCTGCCCCATTCTGTTCATGTTTATATATCCCGTGGTTTGCTGTGTGCAATTCAGTTCTAACATTTGTCGCTCACCTTACCAAAACTTGCAGCATTAACTGGGTTGGTGTCGTTGGCTCGACAGAACTCCAGGTAGTGTTCATACAAAGTAGATCTTGGTAGACAGGCACCTTCCGCAATCACGTAATTGTCATCTAGCCTATGTTTGACGTGACAGTCAATAGTATAGTTCAATAGTCTTACTTTAACATTTTCTTTCAATTGCTTTATGAATTAATTCTTCTTTTTTTTAAACGGACATAAAACAAAAACAACGAAAAAAAACTTAATGATAAGGAAAGAAAAAAAGTAATTAATTACCATTTGAGAGTTAACGGGGTGGAATGTGGCTTTGAACATTTTCTTAATGTCTGCATTTTTGAAGCTGAGAAATAGAGAATTATTATTACCTCTTTGATTGTAGTTTATCTGTTTATCTGTATCTATCTTATTAGATACACAAAATAGCTGCAATTATCCAAAACACTAAAATGTACGTTATGGCGCGTTTAGAGAAAGTACGGTATGGTTGATTTGTCCATGTGCGAACACGAATCGGATACTTTAAATTCTAAAAACTCACATTAAGCTCGACAAAGAGCCACATGCGGATCAATGAGCTAGCTGAATTGGGCCAACTTTTGGTCTTTTGCCCATCTATCTAGCCCAAATTTTCCCTTCTCAATAATTAGCCTACGGGTCTGTTTAAGTCTATTGAGGCTAATTAACTAATTCATCCTGTGAGATCGATATTAACATATCAACGTCTTGGACTTTTGCATAAAAATGAAATATTAACAAACTTTACGATCTTTGTATTTGTATTGAATAGATAAAACATCAACCACTCACCGCCCATGTCTCCGTCATCCTGACTATGAAAATTGTATCTTTCATTATACTCCAAAGATTCCATAATAAATATCACTTAGGTGAATACGCTCAGATTAGCTGCGGATGTAAGTATAACAGATTATTTATGTGATTAGTCTTTATTTTGTTTGGGCCTAATTTATGTGATTAGTCTTTATTTTGTTTAGGCCTAATTTGTTTGATTAGAGTCTTCATTTTGTTTAGGCCTAAGTTATGTGATTAGAGTTTATATTTAATTTAGGCCTGATTTTTTTGTAATCAGAGCTGAAATTTTACATTGTCTTTCAACCGATAATAAGGTAGGATTCATTTTGAATTTGATTATTACCACCTCAGTAACCTCTCCTCTCAAAAACGACTGATTTTTTTTTAGATAAGTTGCTTTCTAGTAAATAGTCCTACCTCACCGTGTTACACCTATTAAAAAATCAGCTATCAGCCAATCCCCCACCCCGCAACCCCGCTAAATCATACCCGCACAGCGTCATTAACTGGAGTTGTAAATATTCAAACGAAATAGTTGTTATTGTTTTTTTTTTCAAACCATTTAAGTGTTTCACCAGTCATTCAATTCAAAAAGTCGATTTTTTTAATATCGCAAATGTTACTCGACCAGCAAACTGGAATATTTTTTTTTGTTTCCACCGACCAGCAATAGATGTGCGCATGCGCGACTTGACGGACTCGGACTGCATATTATTGCATATTTTTTTTTGTTTTCGGGGCTAGGGTTAGGGTTAGGGCTAGGGTTAGGCTTAGGATTAGGTTTAGGTTTAGGATTGGGAATAGGGTTAGGGTTAGGGTTAGGCCCAATATCTATAGCCGGATCCCGAAAAAAAATAATACAGTGTCCGTCTAGTCGCGCATGCGGAATATCTATAGTCGGATTCCGAAAAAAAAATAGTACGGAGTCCGTCTATTCGCGCAGGCGCATATCTATTGCTGGTCGGCGGAAAAAAAAATTATCCCAGTTTGCTGGTTTAGTAACAACTACGCTTTTAATATTGTTTTAGTATGGAAAGACACTAAGTGCATATTTCATTAAACATTGTCGTAATTTTATTCACCTCAATTTTTGGTGTATGTCTTAAATCAGGGGTTCCCAAACTTTTGCGATTTACGACCCACTAAGAACCATGTTTATCTTCTCATAACCCACCTATAAAGGAAAGAAAAGCTAAAATTAATGGTGTATAATATGCTTTAAATATTTATTAAAGTTTTTGGGCAGTCCACATTAAATCAGCTCGCACCCTACAAGTAGATCTTGACCCATACTTTTAGAACCACTGTACTATATTTATACATAGTGCGGCTGTGTATTTATTTTATTACTTAATGCAGAATTTTTGCTATAATGTAAACAGAATTATTCGTTGTTCGGATGTCCTACCGAGTAGCCAGAGATGGATTCAGATGTAAAACCAAAAAAAAAAAATTAAAAGAAGATTTTAAACTTATATTTTTGTGATTAAAGTTTGTTCATTTGATCACAATATAATGATCATATTTTAAAGAAATATTCCTTTGCCGATCGACATCGCTAATTCATACGCTTACGACGCTATTTTTAGACGTAGTTCAGCGCTGCCTGTTTAAAAAAAAAAGTAACAACTGGTTATGACTGAAAAAATCATTAAAAAACAAAAAACAACTTGTTTAACCATAAAACCAAACTCCAGCTGAGGAAATTAGTCAATATTTTATAAAACAACTGAAAAATGTCAAAATTTATCTTTAGGATTTGTTTCATTTTTTTGTAGATTGTGTTAGATATATTGTTGTACATATACTTAAAAAAAAATCATTTTATCTTTGTAAAGAAATTATTCTTCATAGTTTTAGAGTACTAAAAAAAAAATTCATATATTTTAACTATATATGATTAAGTGGGACTGATGGCAGAGTGGTGTAGATACTCGACTGTCAACCTGAGAGTCCTGGGATCGATCATCGGTGAGGCCCATGGAATTTTTCCAGGTGAAATTTGGTGTAAAGTCGTTCCACAAGTCCACCCAGCTTTAAATGGGTACCTGACTTAAGTTGGGGAAGTAAAGGCGGCTGGGCGTTGTGCCAACCACACAATCCCTTCATATGCCGAGGTTATAGAAACAGATGAATTCTACACTTCATCTGCCCCGATGGCCCGTTAGGGCTAAGAAGGGAACTTTTATATATGATTAAAAAACTGTGCAGCATATGTAAATAAAATACTTATGTAGATTGCTCATCTCTTTCTGATGAATTTGATATATAATTTGGCACACTTTTAGCTTTAACAAAAAAAGTTAGGGGAGGACCCTGATTTTTCTTTTAAAAATTAAAAAAATGCATGTATAAACGAAAACTTACATAACTTTGTTTTTTGTCACTCAATTTGTTTCATGTTTGCACATTTTGTGTAATATATGTGGTGAAATAAAAATAAACTTCATATATACTCAATTTTTGTATAGATTTTTTTTTTCATTCATACCTTTTGTGAGAGTGTGTGTGAAAGTTGCTATAGACAAAAAAAAAGTTTTTTATCTCAAGTTCATTTAAAAACAAAATAATTATCTTATTTAAAATTAATTACCACATATATACAGCCCATTAATTTCTGATTAATTTGATATATAACATATTATTAATAAATTACTCTAATATAAAATAATTAAGAAATATTAAGATGACCCCATTTCGGGTAAATAACCTTGAAAAATCAAAGAACGGTTAAGTGTTAATTAAAAGAATGATTTTTATAGCTATTTTTTAATTTCTTAATCCCTCGTTACTCAGCAGGTCGCGTGTGGTATTATTTAAGTTAACCAATACGTCACATAATAAAACTATTTGAATTCCGCGGATGCTTCCACAATAAATATATTACAGGCCAAGTGAAAGTCTAATTATCATTTTTTAAACATAAATCTACAGAAAATAATCCATGTAATAAATCCACTGAAAAAATAAATTAAAGTATAAAAAACAACATGGTCATTGAGCGCATGTAAGTGGGAATTTAAATTATGTTTGTAATAAATATTTGCAATGAAAACATGTGTACTCATACCTGCGTGTCAAAGAAATCGGTAAAAATGTAAGATAATAAATCTATTAACAAACATAATAATAACATCCCGCGTATCTATATACAATCTAGAAATACAGAAACAAAATACTGGGATCAAAACAAATTAATCAGTATCAGAATATTTGATTGATTAATTACACTAATCACACATATAAATGGAACATAACTGTGTCACACATTTGCAAATTGAATCAAACTAATAGCACCTTTTAGAATATTTCTCTTTTTATCTCCACTTTCTGTCGTTTTGCTTTTTAGTACTGGCTACATTTAGAACGTGCTACATTTAGAACTTGCTACATTTAGTTCGCCTTTGTAAAATTCGTTCAATTTGTAAAAAAAAACACTCAAACACAAAAAGTTTTGATTCACCTGCGCGTCTGTTAACGATACTATCCCGTCGTTATAATGAATACACTCGTTGCAGTGTACAATGCCCAAACAATCTCTGGGTTTTGAAAAGTAAAAAAAAAGTGAAACCGTACAGGTACAAGTGGCTAGTGAAATATCTCAATTTCAACGTTTGCTTTCCTATCGTCGGTTGGCGTTCTGTGATAAATGAATTGGAAATGTAGCTTTGAGACTAAATCTTCTTAACACCGGACTTGTACACAACTTTTTTTTTTGAGTACATTTGGGATTATATTGGTTGTCCCGACGGAGACGGTGTAAGGGTGGAGTGTGTTAGTGGGACTAGAGAATACAGGAGAACGTGTTTGAATACATTTCTAGTAATGACAGTTGACGCATTCAAATAGAGTCTTTATAATAAGTGAAGATAAATATAATAATGATTAGAGCCGCTACTAGTACTAGTGATATAATAATGATTAAAGTCGCTATTAGTGCTAGTGATACAATAATGATTAGAGCCGCTACTAGTACTAGTGATACAATAATGATTAGAGCCGCTACTAGTACTAGTGATACAATAATGATTAGAGTCGCTACTAGTACTAGTGATACAATAATGATTAAAGTCGCTCCTAGTACTAGTGATACAATAATGATTAGAGCCGCTCCTAGTACCAGTGATACAATAATGATTAAAGTCGCTCCTAGTACTAGTGATGCAATAATGATTAAAGTCGCTACTAGTATTAGTGATATAATAATTGTTAGATGAAGTGTGACACGTCATAATTCAGAATGTTAAAAAAAATGCTTTACTCGTGGGAAGGGGGGGGGGTGGTCAATATTACGTCGAAAAATGTGTTACATAATAAGAGAATGCCAGAATCAGAGAATCCCCCCCCTCCACTTAAAATTTAATTTTTAAAAACAGAATGTACTTAGAGTACCCGAGAAATTCACATGACATTGTTAAGCTGGTTGTTTTTAAAAGCTATACCTATACTTACATCATTAAAGCCAAATTGCTGATTCCTAAATAAAAACAGAAGTGCACTTAAGTCCATTCACATAACTCACAAAACGTATCCGAAGAAGAATTGTTTAACTAAATGGTAAATATTATTATTTTTTTTATTAGATGGTAAATAGAATCTATACTATTATACTCTCGATGTTTACTTTACTACTCAAATGCATGTATTTAGAATATATATATATATATATATATATATATATATATATATATATATATTTATGTGTGTGTATATGCATTGACAAACAGTGGGTAATATCTCCTTCGTTGAATTAAAATAGGACCACGGGTGTTATATAATATCTAATATGTGAATAGTAATAGTGAATAGTAATAGTGAATAGTAATAGTGAATAGTAATAGTGAATAGTAATAGTGAATAGTAATAGTGAATAGTAATAGTGAATAGTAATAGTGAATAGTAATAGTGAATAGTAATAGTGAATACGCAGTGACTTTGTAATAAAAAATTGACCAAAATGACTTACTTTTATATTCAAGTCATTCACGCTATGATCACAAGAACCGAGTCATTTTTTGTGTGTTAAATAGGTGAAATTTAATGCTTAAAAGTTTCCTTTATCTATCCGACCAGCGAGCAAGCGTTGAACTATTTAATTCACCCATTGAATGACCAGGTTTAGGGGAAGCAATAAACATAAAGTCAGAATAGGGGACAAAACTCTTCCCCGTCGCTCTCATTCTTTTTTGATGAATTGTGGAAATCGAGAGGCGATAGGGTGGAGGGATATGGATGGTAGCTTGGCTCGGGGGCAATTTTGTAAAGGCCTTTTTACTCGCTCTCTTACATGACGTGGTAAGCCCCGCCTATTTTTATTCGGCGGAAACTGACCAATAGGATTTCTCACCTTGTTTTCAAACACAATAACTGCAATGTAAACGTATGTAAATCAAAATATCGTGCGCTATCGTCCATTTTACTCCGAATCAGCGTACCTCAACAGCACTACGGCACCCCAAGAATACCATTATGTAGGGCTCGCTTTATTGATATACATCCATGATACGAAATTATGTATTGATTTTATTAATCATATCGCAGTATATCTGTGAATCTGAAACCTCAAAAGTTAAGTGTTGTATCCCATGTTGAAACTTTGTACAGGAAAGTTTAAAGAAGTCAGAAAATATCTCAAAGACATTGGCCATGGCTACAATGTAAGCCTACAAAAGTGTTTCCCAAACTTTTCACTGAGTACCCATAATAATTTTTTTTTTAAAGTTGCATTTACTGCTTTTACGCTAATGGTTTCCCCTAATTTCATTGTTTTATGTTTACCCGATGTTTTCAACAGGGAGTATCGCGTACACCCTCCATAGACGTACCACACAAAGGGATATATTGGCCCACAAGTATTTCTAAAGGTTCCCTAGCATCGGTTTTTCAAAAGGATTTTCTGTTGTTGATTATTTTTTTTTATTCAATTAAACAAGACAAACTTCATAAACGGTTTGATGCTTTTAAATGACTCCAAGAGCGACAATTTATTTGTATGTCTATTGTATCTTAGCTTAAACGATATTATATTCAATAAAATGCCACACTTTACAGATTTTTTTTTTAGGGAAGGGGTGGGTTGTAAATAAAGATGCATGACCTTTTATCCCCTGATGGAGACCCCCCTTACATATCACCGCCTTCATTTGACAAAGCTGGATATCACGATGACGATAGAGATCTCATCCTATCCACACAGTAAGCCATCAATAACTTCCATGGAAAACTTTAAACTCGTTGACATGTATTTTTCCCCAGTGACAATTGTGTATTGTACGGAATGCGTGTCATTATTTATACAGTCTTGTAATATATTGGCAAAAATGAAAGCATATAACACAAAGGGCAGCTTATAATCATGGACTTTACCTTCTTAGAATTATAAACGCTAATGTTCCCGAGCAAAATAAAATATCAATGAAAAAGTTATCATTTTGTTTAAATAACAAAATTTAAAAAGCCTGAAAATATTTCAAAATTCTCAGAATCGATTATTTAGTTAGTTTTATTTATCTTTTAACAACTGAATGTTATAGTTATATCTGATTGAAAACCATAATAAAAATGTCGGCCCGGCCTTAGCAGAACTAAATCAAATTCTTTTCAGTGACTTTGCCGAATAAGTATTAGGATTTGGTGGCGGTCGCAAATAAGCAAATAAGTGATCCAAATGAGGGATTCAGTACAATATAGATTCTGTGATGACTAAAGAAGTCATTGGCATAGGTATTGATTCATTGGCAGCTTTCAAACGTCCATATAACGGATAGTGTTATGACGGTATCCCATATCAAACATATTACAATGGAGCCAACAACCTACAGAACAGCTCTTTGTTGAGTTTTTTTTTTGTGGCCCCGGGGGGGGGGGAGACACGCATTTAGAGGTAAGTAGGGGCTCTAGTATTGTTGAGGTTTGTAAAGCATTAGGTTCGATAGGAATGTGTGGTAGCAGTATGTTCCCTAAACCGGTAGCCTAGCTTTTGCTATCCATTGAATCGGCTCTGGCCCCACAGACTTGCTGAGGTTCGACCCATTACTCTTTACTTTGATCCTGTCCACACAGTAAGCCATTAATAACTTTAAACTCGTTGACTCATGGTGACTGTTCATAACGTTATGTAAAACATGGGCCATACGCTATTGTTTTTAACCAATTGTCTGCTACATAATTAGCCATGTAGCATTATTTGTTTCCACTTACTATTAATTAGATGATATTTTTTAAATAGTCTTCAATAACTGGAGATGCTTGGCTGTTTGTTTTCAAACATCTAGACATGTAAAGGCGTGTCAAAAGCCCAGCCGACTTTACTTCCCCAACTTATATCAGGTACCCATTTAAAGCTGGGTGGACTTGTGAGACATTGTATCAACTTTCACAAGGACCTGGAAAAATTCCCTTGTTTCTCACTGAGTTGATCGAACCCGTGACTCTCAGGTCGACAGTTCTACATCACTCGGCCACCTGTCCCTCAACAGCGTATCAGCAGAGGCGTAACTAGGTAGGGGTGTCCAAATTCAAATGTACCCCGGGCCCCAGCTTGAGGGGGACCCCCAAACATTTTTTTGCATTAAATATTAAGTACATTATCTCATGTCATGATGTCGAGTGTCAAAATACAGGGCTCTCAAAGATGCCAAGCCCCGCCGGCCCCCAAATCCCTAGGTTCGGCACTGCGTATCAGGTTAAGTAAACTTTTGTAAGACTGTTAGAGCTGTATGCTTGTCTCTCACCTACACCCCTTGTAGTACCACCATAACCGTTGCACTCTAAGCTATGGTTGGGGGGGGGGGGGAAGAAAGACGTATACTGGAAAAAATAAATCATTCGGTTTCATGGAATCTAAAAGATCTCCCATCCTTACTTTAAAAATAATCATACAATCTTATAAAACGTCAATCAAAAAGGCAAATCCAATGTTATCATGAAAGTAAGTATTTACAGGTCTAATCTAGAGAGATGCACGGGATTGGGATTCGCGGGAGTCCCGCGGGATTGGTAATAAATTTATCGGGAGTCCCGAGGGTTTGGGTTTTTTTTGCGGGAGTCCCGTGGGTTTGGGTTTTGTTTGAGTGGGACTCTCGTGGACTTGGATATGATTGCTATTGAATTTTTTTTTTAAAAAAAGCTCCTGTAAAAGAGTCGCTAAAATATTTTAATTTTTTTTTTCAAGGTGGTTATACTAAAAATGAACAAGTGATTCCTTATTTATAATCTTCGCTTTTTTAAATTCGGTAATGCGCATGCGCAGTTTATTATATTTTGAAGTGATTTTCAATTCGTTAAATTTAAATGTAAATCTGAATGTTTTTTACTTCTTTGATTCCCCGTTTTGTCTGTCTGTCTGTCTGTCCGTCATCACCCTAGATCTCAACAACCATAAGTCCTAGACCCATGATGTATATATCATTTTGTAGGTCTTGGCCTGCCAAGAAATGACTTTTTTTCATTTCGCGATCTGACCTCTCAGGGCCGTAAAAGGGGCCTTTGTACCGTTTTTTTACTATATAAGCTATATTAATAAAGGAGCGCTATATCTCAGCAACTATAAGTCCTAGACCCATGATGTATATATCATTTTGTAGGTCTTGGCCTGCCATGTGTACATCAAAAGTTCATTTCGCGATAGAACCTCTGAGGGCCGGGCTTCATGGCTCCTAAGGGGCTTATATATTATATATACACCTTGTACGTTCAATAACCCGTTCATTTGGTGCGAAATACTGCAGCACGTAGTTTCACCAAGATTTATTAAGAAACTCATCAAATGAAATAGTAAGCTTGTGTTCTGAATTTAATTGAAAGTATCAGAGCTATGCAACAATTGAAGGAGTTTTCGGACGATTAAATGACTATAATTTCGAATGTTTTCAATTATGAGTCCTATTTCAGTAACCACAAACCACTTGTAGTTAGATTTAAGAGACAATAATTTTTTTTCAAATATAAAGAAACGTCTTTATAATTTTTTTTTTTACAAATATATGCATTACACAATTGAATTTATAAACATTTCCAAAATTTACAAATATTTACTGAAAGCTAACAAACGTACTGATACATAACACGAAAATGCGCTAACACGTCCTGTGTCCAGAATGGAACAGGCTTAATTGCTTGTTTAATTTTCAAATAATGGATAATAAAGCAAACATTCAAAAGTTAGTTTACGCAAAAAGCGAGCGTATTCAGTTTCACGTAAATAAAAGCGGTAAGAGCAATATTTGGGAAAGTTTCAATCGTTTGCGCTTGGATGGTGAAGATGTGCCATTCGCAGTATGTACAAGATGCGATACCATTATAAATTGGAAGGCACGCGATGGTACGAATGGTCTGTGGATGCATCTCGAATTTTGTAAAAACAGATCACCAGTTCCAAAAATTACATCAATGACTAGCTTCACTCCAAGTCAAGAGAAGATTGTTAAACATGTTCCGGTTCAGGTTAAAACAGAAATCACAAACACCATTGTTTCAATGTGCGCTAAAGACATCAGGCCCTTTTCATTTGTCGAAGGCTGTGGTCTCCAAGAATTGGCTGCAAAGTTGATAAACATTGGTGCAAAATATGGCAATGTTCCTGTTAATGAGATTTTGTCTTGTGCCACAACTGTTTCAAGGCATTTGGGTAATGTTGTGGAGAAAGAAAAAAATCTCCAGAAAGTGTTAATGACCTCTTATTTTTACATGAAATTAAACTGTAGAACTGTTTATTTTACTTATTATCTTAAACGTTTTTCATGAATGTTTTTCGAGAGGATTTCTACAAACAATTTTTTAAACCATTATTTATGAGTTATAATAGAATATTTTTTGATGGGAGCGGGTGGGGTTGGGAAAAATTTTCGCGGGAGCGGGTGGGACGGGGGGGGGGATTTTCTTTTGAGAGCGGGTGGGACTGGTTTTGAAAACGCGGGAGTGGGTGGGACTGGGTGTGATCTTGACTCCCGTGCAGCTCTCTAGTCTAATCATTTAGACTAATATTATCAACATATTTCCCTAGAAATCAAATAATCGAATCCATGAATCATTTGCAGACGACCGTACAAGATCGACCATAAATTGCGACAGCCCCCCGTGTTATTTTATTTTATTTTGTTCTTTCATATGTAGTAATCTGCAGAGCAAACCCGCCATGTTCATTGGCTGGGAAATATCGACCATAAAAGGGTCACGATATTAGTTGTCAATTCTCCTCGCTTGATTTTCTTTGTAACGGCCGGTCACTGCTGTGGATATGTGTGCGTGTGTCAGTGTTGGGGAAAGGGGGAAAGGATGAGGGCATATTGTCCACCACCACAACACCACAGGAAATGACGATTTTTTCTTTTCTTTTGTTAATATGCCAATGACCGTAGAATGGACGCGGTCACTCTTGTGTTGTTTTTTTTTTTAGTTCTCTTTCATGTTCCTCACAATTTGTTCATGCTTGATGATCGCTTACTGCCCCTGAATGGCAATTCAATTTCGTGGTAGGGGTGGTGTGGCGTTGGGAGGTGCGGGTGGGTGCGTACGCTTTCAAGATGAGAATTTGATGAATATTGGATCAACTGCTCAGCCGACTTGTGGTCTGTTGTTTTGTCTTATTTTTTTTTTCTTGCTTTGTTTTTAGTTACTTTGAATTACCCGCATCGAGACTCGGTGAGCTGCCGCGCGTAATACACATTCATCAACACAAATGTTGGTTCGCATACATCTAGGGCCGTTTCTAAGTTTTTGGAGGCCCTAGACACACACACACACACACTCACACAAATGTATATATATATATATATATATATATAGAGAGAGAGAGAGAGAAAGAGATAGATAGATAGATAGATAGATAGATAGATAGATAGATAGATAGATAGATAGATAGATAGATATAGATAGATAGATAGATAGATAGATAGATAGATAGATAGATAGATAGATAGATAGATAGATAGATAGATAGATAGATAGATAGATAGATAGATAGATAGATAGATAGATATAGATAGATATCTGTATATCTGTTGTCATCAACCAGTGTCTCCCAAACAAAGTGTGGGAACAGTGTGACCCGGGGGGAAGGGGGGGTTGTAAGCACTACACCGGGCTGAAAACATGCTCGGTAGAAGCGAAAAAACAATAAAATTATGGGATGCCATGACCGTAAAAATAGAAGGAAGTTCTTTTAATAAGGGTATTCAGTATTACGATGATAAAAGAGGGGGGTATGCACAAGGCCCGATTAAGTCCTAGGCACTATTAGGCACCTTGCCTTGGACCTACAAACAAAAATAGGGCCTACAATAGTGGAAAAAATAAATAATTTGTATTGCTACATCAGTAAACATGACATTGTTTGTTAGTGTAAAACAATTCAAATAACATTATACAGTATTAATATTATAGATTAAGATTGTTAATTTTCTAATTTTTCAATTTACTATCATTGATCCAGATGGTGTAGTCTCAAAAACTCAATCGTGGGGGGCTTCCTCTTCTCAGCTTAGGACCCACGAATATATAGTGCCTTGGGTACGCAGATGTCGAAGGTTTGGGAAACACTGACATAAGCAGAAAGGTAAATTTAGGGAGACGAGTTAATGTTGATTAGGTCGCTTATTGTGACCTATCTTTAAGTACGGAAATCAAGAACTAAAGACTGTTAGGTGATTGGTTTAATAATTACATATCTTTGCTGCTTAAAATGTTAAATGGTTTGATTGGTTCAATGATGGGTTGATTGATGAATGATATGCAAGTAATAACTACGATTATCTCCCCCCCCCCAACAGTTCAGTCCTGTAATACCGTGTTTTTATTTCACTGACGTCACGTTTAAATAAAACAGTGTACTTATAAATCAAGACTAGAGAATGTAGGCAAATATTGAATCATATCACATAGAGGAAAATCAACAACTTAAGGGAAATCTTTTTTTTTTTTTTGAATACAGAGAGCAAGCACTAATCAGATATTTCTTGTAACATTTGGACCATGCAGGGTTTCATTTGTTTTGTAACATTTGCACCATGCAGGGTTTCATTTGTTTTGTAACATTTGGACCATACAGGGTTTCATTTGTTTTGTAACGTTTGGACCATGCAGGGTTTCATTTGTTTTGTAACATTTGGACCATGCAGGGTTTCATTTGTTTTGTAACATTTGGACCATGCAGGGTTTCATTTGTATTGTAACATTTGGACCATGCAGGGTTTCATTTGTTTTGTAACATTTGGATCATGCAGGGTTTCATTTGTTTTGTAACATTTGGACCATACAGGGTTTCATTTGTTTTGTAACATTTGGACCATACAGGGTTTCATTTGTTTTGTAACATTTGAACCATACAGGGTTTCATTTGCTTTGTAACATTTGGACCATGCAGGGTTTCATTTGTTTTGTAACATTTGGACCATACAGGGTTTCATTTGTTTTGTAACATTTGAACCATGCAGGGTTTCATTTGTTTTGTAACATTTGCACTATGCAGGGTTTCATTTGTTTTGTAACATTTGAACCATGCAGGGTTTCATTTGTTTTGTAACATTTGAACCATACAGGGTTTCATTAGCTAGGTAGGGCATTTCCAATTCATGCAGTGGTTTCATTTGTTTTGTAACATTTGGACCATACAGGGTTTCATTTGTTTTGTAACATTTTAACCATGGGTGGGTTTCATTTATTTTGTAGCATTTGCACTATGCAGGCTTCATTTGTTTTGTAACATTTGAACCATGCAGGGTTTCATTTGTTTTGTAACATTTGGACCATACAGGGTTTCATTTGTTTTGTAACATTTGGACCATGCAGGGTTTCATTTGCTTTGCAACATTTGGACCATACAGGGTTTTATTGATTTTGTAACATCGTGCATGAGTTTAGAAATGTTTTCACAAATGTAAGACTTGCTCCCTTTTTTTTATTTTTTGGACAAGAGTTGTTTTTTTTTTTTAATATATATAAAAACCGTAAATATCCGATATATTTTTTTCTTATAAGATATGATCATAGATAGTCAAACATAAAAATCAGAGCTCTTGATATGACGGTAAAAGAACATAGTATCATCCATGTGAGGTCTGGTAAGATGTAAGAACAACTGCCATACCAAATGCTGATTCTAAATCTTCTCTTGCTGGGGGGAAAAACAGTGATGAATAAAAAAAAAAACCAATATTACATCCGTGTTATACTTCTAGTATTATTTTTAATCCTGATTATGGGAGTAGTGTAAAAAACGTAAGAAAAAGTGTCATGAAAAGCTCAAAAAAAAGATAAAAAATTTAATTGTTTTCTTTTTTTCCATATTTACAGGTTAAGCTTAGCAGTTGTAGGTGCTTCATTGAATTAAAAGTTAGTTGAATGTTCTACCCATAAATGAGCCATTTTTACCTTTTTTTATAGGGGGGAGAGAAGATTATATGAAAATCTATATTTGTGAGTCTTTATGCAGATAGGATGAAAGCCCCACCGGGGGGGAGGGGAGAAGCAGCCTAAATATTTGCAAGGGTCCAATTACTTTGTACCGAATTAGCTTCAATACTAGGAGCCGTACCAGTTTAATGACGTGCACGGTATCAGCTTCACATTGCACCGCCAGGCCGTACCAGCTTCATTAATGTGCACGGTATCAGCTTCAATACTATGGGCCGTACCAGCTTCATTAATGTGCACGGTATCAGCTTCAATACTATGGGCCGTACCAGCTTCATTAATGTGTCACCGTATCAGCTTCAATACTATGGGCCGAACCAGCTTCAAAAACTTTGGGCAGAACTATCTTCAATACCTTGGACCATATCAGCTTGAATATTTTGATTTACAGCGACTGGTAGGTTATGTCCGAATATCAGACACTATATTAGGGGCTCGTGAGAGATCGAAGAGCTATTAGCGTCGAAGCTCTGCACTGGGTCGCCAACTTCTCGTCAGATTTTTTTTACGTACACAAAGAACGATAACTTACTCTGTAAAGTGCAGTTTATCTCCCTTTTTCTTACGACATCCCTTCCTCCTCGATGTACTGAAGCCTCAACAGGGACAGTGTCGTGTCTACAACAACTTCTAGGTGGCAGCAACCGTCTGTGAGAGTTGTAAGCATTGTTCAATAGGGCCGGCCTTACGAATAGCGGGGCCCAAATTTAATTGGATGCTTGCGAGACCCCCCAACGTCCTAATCTTTAAAAGGCTATGATAAGGGCCATGACTGATAGTGATATGCTAAATGTTAATTGCTGAGGCTCCTGCCAGACGCGGGGCCCTACTTTGGAGCAATAGGTTAAATCGTTTTAAGTCCGGCCTTGTTGATCAGTATAACACTTTGATATGTAATCTAGGATCTAGCTACAATTTTGTTTCCGAAATTTTCACAAAACATACAATGGTTGTAAAAAAAATGGGATAAAATATTTCCCTTACAAATTTCGTATTTTAATTTGAGGATCTTCTACCCACCTGTAGAAATATTTTCCGGGAAATCTATGAGTGCCACATGTCTTGAATCGTTTGAAGACAATCATATATATATATATATAGCTTTTATATATTATTTTTTTTCCTGGGCACAA
Organism: Bulinus truncatus; assembly: GCA_021962125.1. Lineage (NCBI taxonomy): Eukaryota > Metazoa > Mollusca > Gastropoda > Planorbidae > Bulinus > Bulinus truncatus. Next base: position 269,301 of record JAGDYQ010000182.1, on the reverse strand, counting down.
TACATCCATCCATGATCCTCTCTCTCTTTCTCTTTCTCTCTCTCTCTCTTCTCTCTCTCTCTCTCTCTCTCTCTCTCTCTTTCTGATTACATGCGGACTGAGACTTAGTCTCTTAAAGCCTCATGAGATGGGAACTGCGCATGTGAAAGATCCCTAGTTACATTCAATTCAGTCCATTCTTCCCCCCCCTCCCCCCAAGCCGTGTGTGGGTTATGCTATCATCTGCCTGCTTATGAGTCGCTACGTCGGCCAAACTGCTGTAATGTACCAATCTCCAGCTACCAATATCAAACAAGAGAAGCATATTTGGCTGACAGCATGTTGTACCTCACTGACTGTTGCATAAATATAAAAGAAAAGAAAAGAAATTATCAAAGCGAATGGCTCCTTGACCAAACGGTGATATATCTATTGATAAATTGTCCCCAAGCTTTTGGGACCCCCCTATTCTGGCTGTCCTATGTAGCTCAACAAATAAATTAATCTAGAAAAAGGATCATTGCAGCCTTAAGATTTAGACAATTATTAATGATAATCTATGGGTGCAGAGGCGTAGTGAGGGAGGTGTGTGCAAGGGGGCATCATGTCCCGGGCGCTACTCAAAAAGGGGCGCCAAATGCTATATTTTATATATGATATTATATGTTTTTCGAATGGGGGCGCGCAAAAAAGGTATTAAAAGGTATTGTGCCCCGGGCGCGAGTTAAGCTTGCTACGACACTGTATAGGTGGGTATTAGTCCAGCCCATCGGAGCTCTCGCGCTGCGGCAAACCAGTCACCTGCATACGTCTCCCGTGGTGCCTCTCTGGCCATAGCACTATCGTCTATGGTGGATATGAAAGAAAGGCACTGTTTAAAAACGCCCCATTAGTCGATTATTGTATGTAGGAGATAAAGACCCCAATCGTTTCAGGGACTTGTTTAAAACAAAATGATAATCGATACAATTGTTACTTGGGGTTCAGAGTCCTTAATATTTACCAATGGTTACGGCCACAATGGGCTCGTCGTTTAAGACAGCACTCATGCTGTAGGGTGGGACCAGGTCTGGGACGCAGAAATGACCATCGAAACTCGTGTTGCGCTGGACAATCATCAGACAGCCTCGTCCATCCAGCCATTTAGTCATATTGTTCATCTCTAGATAGGCCGCTGTGGTACCTAACAGATTGGGATGAATCGGTACAAAAAGCACAACAAATGTGTTAATAACGTGAAATCAAAACAACGTATAATAGGTTAAACGCGAGTGGGTATAGAATAGTGTCACGGTGCCTTAGAAGTTTGAAACTGTGATAACATCTCCTCAGTATAATAAATACATATAGTTTAAAATGTTATCTATGTCTAGGTCACTTACTTGTACACTGGCTGGAACTGTTATTTTCTGTACTTTTACCTGTAAGTGGTATTAATTAGTCAATCTCAGTAATAAATACTTCACCATAAAATTAGCTTATTATGGTAGAAACTTGGCTTGTGGTCCTACATAAATACCCCCCTCCCCATCCATAGGCTTATTAAGAAGACCGGATATAGGGACAACTGCCGTTGTTCATTTTTAAGGATATTCTCTATACGTAAAACTCCTATTCCAGCAAACTGCCTTGCTTGCTCTCCAGCCCGCTACAAGGAAAGACGTTGCAATATAAATGGGCCTCGGACTAAAACAACTTGATTGTTGGTGTCAGTGGGGCCCCCAGATTAATTAACAATATTATAGATAAAGATTTGCAGGCCCAGGCCTTGTCATATTTTTAACCTACGGCACCCAAATTTACCTTTGCCTATGGTCTCTGAAATGTACCTTTGCTTAGAGCCCCCAAAATGTACCTTTGCCTAGAGCCCCAAAATGTACCTTTGCCTAGGGCCCCCAAAATGTACCTTTGCCTATAGCCACCAAAATGCACCTTTGCTTGGGCCCCCAAAATGTACCTTTGCCTACAGCCCCTAAAGTGTAACTTTGCCTAGGGCCCAAAACGTACCTTTGCCTACAGCCCCCAAAATGGTCCTTTGCTTAGGGCCACTAAAATTGCCTTTTCCTATGGCCCCTAAAATTACCTTTGCCTAGGGTCCCAAACACATACAAACGGCCCAGCCTTTATGTTATATTTTCTGGAAATTGGAACTAGGTGGACAGGCCACACAACAACAGCAAAACGAGCCATCAAGTACACTAACCCACCTAATTCGAATTAGGTAGCCTGTCCACTATTTTCTTATTACATTTTTTAATAAGCCCTAACAAATATTTTAATAAAATGATATTTGTTCAGTGGCTCTACTTACTAGATCCAAGCAATCTGCTGCAACATAAAATAACAATATTTATCAATATACTAATAGGTCTATTTGCCTTCCGACTGAACATTATATATCTAGGTATATCATATTACTTTTATTCAGTTACTAATATAAGCATAAATATAGAAATCAATACTACTAGCAATTTCACCAACTTCGGAAATTTACATTAGACTTTTTCTCAATAAGTAACTTTGAAAGCAGACTTCATAATTTGATGACGTTATTTTGATCTTTTTTTTTTTTAAATTCATTGGGCAGTTTCGCACTCCCACACAAGTCCCAATGGGTGGAGCCCCTTCTTAAGGGTTTGATAACTCGGCAACAGTATAGGGCCACCATAGGCACCTTTGCATAGGGCCCCGATTTTAGAGTCTGGGCCGATGGCCTTGAGAGCCTCATAAGGACGGCTCTGTTTATTTGGTTGTAGGCACCACGTATGATACCGTCAAGATGGATAACATAGCCTGGTTCTAATTCAGAAGACTTGAGTACCATGACAATTTAATTAGGTCGGGGTAGCTCCAGTCCTCAACTAAAGAAAACACAACACCAACAACACAAATAAAAACAAAATATAACTCATTTTTATTTCACAGAAAACTTTATTTCTTTAAATGTGTTGCACTTTTCAATACTTAATGGTAAGAATAATCCCCCCCAAAAAAAAAAAAAAAAAAAAAAAAAAAAAAAAAAAAAAACTTTATTACATTAAACAGAGTGTCTGTGGGCAGATGTACAGTTCAAATGTTAAAACCTTAATTTAGATCTCAAAAAAAAAAAAAAAAAAAAAAAAAAAAAAAAAAAAAAAAACTTTTTTTACACTGGGGGACGAGGTGTACACACCTCAGACACCAATCATTGTAAAAATGATTGGCTCCATTCCTCAGCACTGTTATCAAACGCGATATTCTAATCTTCAAATTTTAAATCCCGGACAACATATGTAAAAAATTAAAACAACTTCAACGATTAGCCGACGGCATTGCGCCCCTTCCCACTCAACGCCTATGATCAGCACACACAGTATGTTAACCATTAGGGATCTATGCGTGTAAGTTCATTATTGATCTGGAAAAAAAAAGAAAATACAGCGGCGTGGATCAAAGTAACTAAAAAGCTTCAAAACTTTAAAAAAAAAAGGGTAAACCGGTTGAAAGCATGCGTTATTTTCTTTTCGCCACGACACCGGGTTCCCGGCTATTGAAACTATAGTGGCATGGCGGGCTTATTACAATTGACCATTGTAGAATTCACGGACTGAGAATTTTTGTTATTGTTTTTTTTTTACCGCAGTCACTTTAACAATGCCATAAGGTCATATGTAAATAAGATACGGTCATATGTAAATAAAATCACAGAAGGTATACATACGTACAGGCCAGTATAAATACAGACAGCTATACGTACAGTCTACTTACTGTACCTACAGGCTAGTATACGTAAAGATAGTCTACTATACGTACAGGCTAGTATACATACAGTCTACTACTATACATACAGGCTAGTATACGTACAGACAGCTATAGGTACAGTCTACTATACATACAGACAGCTATAGGCACAGTCTACTATACGTACAGGCTAGTATACGCTACGTGCTCACTTGCCAGTGACTTTTAAGCCCTACTGCAAAATGATTTTAAAACCAATGAAAGAAAATTACAAAAAAAAAAGCCCCAAAATTAAATCTACAAAATAAAATAATGGTCATAATTACAGAGTAAAATAGACCCAATATTATCGTGCCCAATACAAATAAATTAAAATCTTGTAAACAGCGGCAAAATAAACTGCATTGAATGTTTTGTTCAATGGCAGACATGACATTTAAAAACCAAAAGGAGAGCAGAAAAAAAAGGGGTAAATAATAAATTTATCTCAATAGAGAAAATACTGCTAGATCTGAACAACTTGATGTGGGGAAAAAAAAAGAATTAGGCCTGTCTCATTTATATTTTTGCTTGTTTAAACAATGCAATAATTTTAGTTAAAAATATATATATATCTTAAGGAATATTTTTAAGAGTGTTTTTCTGGCACATGCACAGCCCAACATAGACCTGATGGTGAATACAAAGAAATTTAAATTAAACGCAACTAAAATAAAACTATATTTTTTTTTACAAAGTCAAAGCTAATTTTTTTATAGATTTATATACTTTTTTTTTTCTTCTTTCCATATTTTTGATACACACGAGCATTAATATGTACATTTTTAATGTAATAAAATTCCGCTTATTTTTCTTATGAGTAGACCAACAGAACCAATGAATACTGACAATTTCACATAAAAAAAGTCAATGCAAAATGTTACCTGAAAAAAAAAATGTATTTTATGAAAAAAAAAATCATTCTTTTAAATGAGACAGTGTTCACTTCATTCATGGTAATATCTGAAGAAGGTTAAACGCCTAAATGCTATCCAGAACAAAAGGAAAAGGGGAAACAAGCCCTCCAGTCAACAAACCAGGGTAATTTACCCCTAATGAAGTAACAATGAAATTCCTGTGGGTAGATTAATGCTCAGTACATTCAAGTTGTAATGTACAGGCAGCTAATGAAAAGAATTATGGAGGCAATACACCGAAACAATTCTGAGTCATCGGTTAAATGTTTTCCAAGTTATGGGGTCATGAGCTCTAATGTTTGCCGACAAATGCTTTATGACGATAATCAATGCATGCGCAGGTCCTAGTATAATCCTTAAGTGTATTATAATCATTATGACGTAGCTGCAGGTATTTTGGTTATACATTGGTATGGATGGTATAAATCAATATATGTTATTTCACTATTGTATGTGACTAAAAAAAAATAATAATTGAAATATTTCTGGATGCATCTTTTCACAGCTTCCTTTTGAAAAAGTTAATTTAATTTTCGGAAATAAAAACAAACCAGCAATGTTCAAATCAAGATTTTGTCTTAACTAATGAAGCCACCCATTATTTTTCACATAATTTATCTAATGTGCTTATTATGTACATTACAGGAATATCAGTTGGCGAAAAATTTTCTTACTCAATAAACCAACATTATCTTTCAAGGTGGAATGTAAAATTTCTTATATATATATATATATATATATATATATATATATACATTGTAACTCAATGTAATTGGTATACTAACTTCAATTAGTAAATCTTAATACAAATACAATGTATTAAAAAGGTATTATATAATAAATTATGAACAATTTACTTGTAATTTTTGTTATATCATTTATATTGATAAAAAATGTACATTTATATTCAGCAGAAATTTAAAAGGGGAATGTTCTCTTTACATAATACACATAATTCCTTTGCAGTAGCTGCAGTTAATGTAAAACCTTTTATTCGTTTATCAAAGAATTTAACATTACAAAAAATCACATACTGGGAAAAAAAAAAACGGCAAGACAATTTATTTTTACAGCATGGATAATGTATAAATTATAACTTAAATAAGATTCAGATCACAAAAAAGTATGCAGATAGCAGCAACATTGCTTGATGGGCCCACCTTAAAAGGTTCCAGCCCCTTTTAGGCTTAAGTAACGGGCACCCAACAGTCGGCCTTAGCAATAACAGTTAAATGCACAGGGCTGAGAGTCAAATGCTAGGCCTAGAGAAGTCTCTCTTGGCTGTATATAGTCTCAAATTGCTTCTATTTTGGAGCCACTTTTGGGCATGGGACCAGGTAGGCTGCTCCAGCCAGAGAATGGACTGACTGTCAAGGAAACTATTTACAGAAGTCATCGATACAGTTAGATATCTCTATTGTATTGCTTTTCTGTTGTAACACAATATCTGTAACATTGATAATTATCTTTTGGGTTATAGAATTATAAGCTGATTATTGTTATAAATATAGATCTAAGTAAATATAGTTCCCAATTTTAATTTTTATCCCAATTCAAAGATTTATATGAAAAAAATGTACTGAAAATAAAAACCTTGTCTTAAAAAAACTTTTTTTTTTAAAAATTACTTTTCTTTAGAACATGAATTGTGTGCAAAATAATAAAATCAAATACAGAAAGACCATAAAAATTTCAAAGAAAATTTTTTTTTTATAGCTATCAGGTTAAAGTATGATGTTTGCAATTAAAAACAATTTATTTATCGTGTTATTGTGGGATGAAATCGGGGGCAGATGAAGTGTAGAAATCATCTGTTTCAATAACCTCGGCATACAATTACATGTAAAACCATGAAAATGTCAATAGTCAAGTGAACATGATAATAAACACTGGCTTTCAAAAGGTTGAAAAGAAATGCCAGTGAAGAAAAGTTTTACTCGTTAATTTGATATCTGATATAAAGAACAGTAATATAATAATGACACTGTAACAAAATAAATCATCAAGTATATGTAAAGAGATCAAAATAATGACCAATGCTTACAAAAGATGCATCTGACAAATGATGTAAATAGTATCTAATTAAAAGTATAATAAAGGAAGATATGGTTTTAAAAAAAAATGATACAGTAAATGTTGGCCGATTACTTCATTTCACTATTTGTGAACAATGATTTGTCTACATTATTTTCAAAAAAAAAAAAAGAGCACTGGATGCAAAAAAGAATTACATTCTTCATTGTAATGTCTGTGTAAAAGAAACCAAACAGTAGTTAGTGTAATGAACATCAATAGATTCCATATAAGGCATAACTATGGTAGGAATTCAATGTACCATTCATTATTTCACCATCCTTTTTAAAAATCTGATTAAATAAATTTTATTTTAACTATGGAAACGGGTTTCTATAAACTATAGTCATATCAAAATTTAAATAATAAATTCAAGAGAAAAATAATTTTTTATTGAATCTGAATGGTATTCATTTTTAGTTTATTTAGGAACAGCAATACTTATTTCAGTAGTTAAAACTCCCTCGCTGAAATATAATCAATGTTTCATTCATGATTTTTATTTTGTCTGCTTACAGTTTTACTTTTCAATGTTACAAATGTGTGTTGGGACGGGTTTATTTATAAATAAAAACAAAACAACAGCCAACTACGACCTATTTCTTAAGGCATCTGGAAAAAGATGTGTATGAAATAGCATTAACAATGCAATATTGTAAACAAAACTATTCTTTTTTTGTGTTATTATCATGGTTTTTTTTTTTAAAACAATAAAAATAATGTACTTAAATGGAATGATGTAAAAATGAGTTATTTCTTGACGTCCACAGTAGTCAGTTCATTTACAATGGAAGATCTTCCATTACCAGACAATTGATTGGTTTAACAATAACATTAAAACAAGGCTTGGGGGTAATTTGATATGTTTTTTTTTTTTGTGTTTTACTTATTTTGTTTGTTTTTTCATTTCCAGCAGTGGAATTAGTTAAGCAAATAAAATTTAACATCTCTATTGAAAAGATGATCATTAAAAACAGCAACATAACTTTCCATACTTGATCGACTCTCTAAATAGTGTCAATTACTTTAAATGTACTTGAGGTTGCATTCAATTAAAAATTTATGAGACTATGTCAGCATCTATGTTTTCTTTCCTTGGTTGAAAAATATAGCTGATGGTGGAGCTGATTGTAAATTGCTTTGTTTATTAAAATCTAAAATATTATTTAAATCTGTAATCATATAATTTTTTTTACTGTATTATGCACATCATTTCATACATTTTTAATATTTTAAAAATGTGTACATTAGTTACATTCTTTATAAGCCTAAATTTACAATTATTTCAATGTAATTGCCACATAATGCCAAATTCACAATTAAGATTTGATAACTTGCAATGGCAATAAAATGTTGATTTCTTAGTCTAAAGAAATATGTTAAAGTTGATTAAGATGTGGCATCACAATCTGCCACTTTATAGCAGCTTTTCCCCTTACATTTAAAACATTGCTCCTTGCCAGTGAGCTGATTTTGACTTTTAAATTAGCTATTTTTTTAATATAGCCTTTTTAAAAATAGCCAACCAGGGAAGTGGAACTGAATATGCTAATCCTGTAATCCTGTTTAACACAACTGGCTCACTAAAGGAATAATTAGTATCTGGCTTAACTTCAAGTTCGAAATTGTTAAGGAGATACAATTAACGAAAAATACTAATGTAACAACCTCTTTCTTAAAAAAATTTTGTATATTCCGCCCGTAATAATACATTATTAATAAAAAAAATAAAATATCAGATAATATCTAGTTAGATTTATCCTTTGAAAATATGAGTCTAATTAGATAAAATCATTTAAAAAAAACGGTTATTAATAATTTTAGAGCAAATAAATGTTACTAAATATGTAAATAAATATAAACATACTTATATACTCTTCTGACTCACTAAATAGCTCTCAGTCATATAAAGAAAGTAAAAAAATATCTTACAGACTGAAACTTAAAGTCAGGTTTGGAAGGCAGAATTCAAAAATAGAATATCAAGATATATAGAAATATCTGTAAAGATTTAACAAAAATGGTATAATGAGCTGCAAAAAGATTAATTTTGCAGATATTTCCACACTTACAAAAATTATCTTAAATCGGAACAATTAATACAAATAATTTATTAGTACATAGGCTATATATTTCTTATTTACTTTTTTTTTCGTTCAAATTTATTGAGGGATGAGTCAATCTTTTATACAAATAAAAGAAACTGACAGGATTCAATCTTTCTATAACTGAGTCACGTTCAGATTATTTAATGTACTGATGTGAAAAAGAAAATAGTTCTTCTACTGTAGCAATCAGTAGTCAGCATTATCCTCACGTGATTCAACTTGTAGCAGTCCCACCGATCCAGCTGTCCTCAAAAAAGTCATCATCCCCGTCGTCCTCTGGAAGATTATTCAGATTCTCACCAACACTGGCACTTAGTCTCTTGGCAGCTCCGTTCCATCTTCTGCAGCGAGCACGCTTCTTCTTCATTTCTATAAAACTGTCTATAGCAATGACCTATATAAAAAAAAGTATAACAATGAGTTTGAAAATAATGTTGTTTTTTTATAACAGAAATTTTTTTTTTCCAATTGATATCTGTTTAACAATTCTCAGTTAAAAAAAGGAAAGTAGACTCTCCAATATCTGGTGTAGTAAAATATATTACTTTTCAATGTAATTGACAGTTTGAGTAATAAAAAGAGTTTTCTGATTTGTATAGACCAAACAGGGCATGATTATTTATGATGATATTAGGACAGTCTAGGGAATATAGTGATGAGTTTTTGTGAATGCATAGTCTGTTAGTCAAATTAAATAAGGCTGTGATAATTTTTAAAACTAGAATGTATATATTTTTTCAACTGATTAAAAAAATAACATTAAATGTAAATATGATAGTTTGTATTGCCTATATCAGTTGATCATTATGTTTTCAAATTCATTTAGATACTTTATTATTTTTTTTTTTTATTTTTTTTTTTTTAATTTAAGTGGCACATAAATAACAAAAACATAATAAGAATACATTAAAAAGTCTTGTATGTGGTAATTTTAAAAAAATCAAGGTAGTTACCAGTTTTTCCAACCCATAATAAGCCGCCTCTTCTCTCAATAAATCTAATTCTCTGTAACCAATCGGTACAATCAGTTTAGATGTTCTTAAAAAGTTAAGTACATATCTGAAAAAAAAAAAAAAGATTTTTTTTTAACCAATAAATGTTCATTTAATTTAAATTAGAAATTAAAAAAAAAAAATCACCAGTTCCTTTATATCAGGCAAAAATGACGTGGGTTTTTTTGCGAGGAAGAGGGGGTTGGGGTGGGGGTGATTTACACTGGGCATGTGATAAATCACTGACAAAGTCTTGTGAAATATGGTCACAGCTTGTCTAAATTTGATTTTTTCGTCCACATAACTTGAGCTTGACACGTATATTTGCATACACATATACTGCATATACATGTAGTCATTTGCAAAAAAATGCATCAATGAGCCAGAGAAATACATATAAATAAGAATTAACAGAAATATTAACCTATTTTTTTAAAAAAAACTTAGTATATGTATTTAGTTTTAGCTGCTGTTAATTTACATACAAGGTGGACTTGAATCATTTGAGGCCCCAGGCAAATAGAAGATATTGGACCCTTGAAGAAAACAGACAAATAAAAGGGTTTAAATTCTAGTCCTCTGTTTACGTTCTGAGTGGTACCTTAGGAAAAATCACCATACACTAGTTTTGAGAAATATCTAGTTGTGTACATTAACTTTAACAAGTCAAAGGGAGATAACAAAGCAATAAATTGAAAACAATTGGTTACAAATTCATACAACTGTTAATAGTTTACTGCATTTGTTCTTGGGTAAAGCAAAAAGCAGATATTAAGGGGTTATGTAATATAATTACAACAACTGGTTAATAGCTTGGCACTCAGATGACAATGACAATTTTGTATGACATTTGACACAGAAAGTGAGGTCTAAGGCTGATAACATGAAGTAACATCATTTGAATTTGTAAAGGAGACTAGACGGAGATGCTTAACTACATGTGCAATTAAGTAATGAGTCAATGCAGATGTGACCAACAGACAGCTTCATAACAGACATCAGGCTGGAGTTATTTAGATATTTAAAATTTTGCTTCAGGATATAAACTATCTGTTCACAGCCAATGTCTACCTGTGCATTTTTATTAAGTCAAATCACAATGGATTGTTTACATCAGTGGTTCCCAAACTTTTTTGACCCATGGACCCCTTTTTATAATCAAAACTTGCCCACGGACCCCCAAGTGAAAAAGCTACAAAATGCATAGGATATTTTTTTTCTTTAATCAATTGAATTGTGTCGCAAATCATTGTCTTTGCTTTCCATGAATATCAACACAGAATCAAAGAGCGCATACTATTTGATTTAAACATGCACCTTTAGATAACTACAAGTACTTCTGTGTGAAGTAGTAAACGTTTTTTTTTTTATCATCTTCGTCATTTTTCAAACAAAGTTGAGAAAATATCTCATTGAAGGCATTCCTTTTGATTTTATTAACGGTTTGAATGACTTAATCTAGTGATCCATGCAAACATTCACTAAGATTTTTTGCGACCAAATGATGTCGATGAATGACACAATGCACTGAAAATACATTTGGTAGAGCTTGTTTTAAGTATGTCAGAAAGCCTCTTTATCTTCCTACCATTGCCGGAGCACCATCAGTAGCACAATCAGTAGCAACATAAATATTATTCAAGGGTATAGCTTTTATATTGAACAGATCTTTTTAATTCAGTAAGTTACGTTTCACCTTTGTACCGGTCTCTCGAACATATATTGCAACATTTTCTTCTTTACAAATCTTACATAAGCTAAAAAGTAAAGCTTCGGTTCCTGGTAAAGTGAACCAGTGCTGTTGTATGCTCAACTCGCGCCAGGGGCACAATACCTTTTAATACCTTTTTTTGCGCCCTCCCCTATTCGAAAACTATATAATATATGTCAAATATACAATTTGGCTCCCTTTTTAAATAGCGCCGGGGCATGGTGCCCCCCCCCCTGCTCACCCCTCACTACACCTCTGAAGTGAACTCACTTAACCTATATAGGAAATTCAGGTTTTTTTTAAGTACTCACATAAGAGAATTTTCAACGGACTGAGCCATTTCGTTAATCTTTTCTTTCTATTGTAATATTACTAAGTGTAATTCCTTTTATGATGTCGGAATGTGGTTTGTGCAAAACTGTGTGTATTACACGACTGGTAAAATAAGTTCTTCAGCAATAATATACAGCTTTCTGGACTCTGCAATTGATAAGAAGCATGCAGTCATCATCATTTTTCTTAGATGTTGTCCCAATAAATTGTTGCAGTGATGTTTCTCAACCTTTTGACTAATATATTAAAGTGTAGTATCTGCACTATAATAGATCTTAGCAGTCTTAGCTACTTGGCTAACCTGGTCTAGAAGGCACACCATAGTCTGCGGGTAAAAGATCATTGGGGTTCTCCTGGCCAGGAACAAAAAAAACTTTTAGTGACGGTGGTGGTACTGTGGTTAATGAGGACAATGGTATTCACAGTTCACACCCTTCCACCCTGTCCCACTCAAGCACACAGTCTCAAGCACACAGTAGCAGCCTACCATTTCTGTAAGCGTTTAGTCAGGCACATTACACCCTCCCCTCTGTCCACGTGACAGGAAAAAAAAACAACCTTGCATTGCCATTCTGGCCGATCAGCAGTACACCGTGCTGGTCTGGTCAGTCTAGGCATGTCTTAATAACAGTTTTCTATGCCGTGCCGATAGATTGTGGGGAAACAATATAGAGTTTGATGACGCCACCTTCCGCATACTACGGTGCCCAAAGCTAGGCTGTAGTAATTGTACTCCTCCTGAGTTCACCATTATATGTCAATTCATGTTCATGCAGTTATACTAAAGAATTAAATATTACTATAGTTAATTTCAACCGGCGTCAACTTAGTATATTTTAGTGTTGTTCACTGTTGTTGGAACAACTAATACAAGTTTATAAAAGAGCCTCGCAACATAAATGGATCATAATCATACTATTTTATATTAAACCTTTCACGGACCCCCTGGTGTTGTTCAGGGACCTCCAAATGAATTTTAATTTTCCACGGACCCCCTGAATGGTACCGCGGACCCCTGGGGGTCCATAGGGACCACTTTAGGAACCACTGGTTTACATGGTATTTTCTGCAGTATCATACTAATGGATTGTAAAGCTGGAATTAATTTAAGTTAAAACGTAATGGTTTGTAAAGCTGATATTATATGAAGTTACCTGAAAGTGTGCCCATCCCTGTCAATAACAAAGTTACCACGATCATCTCTTGGACAATATATGGCACCGGATGCTATCTGATATAACACTGTCCCTGGGACTGCAAGCAAAGTCGGTTTGGTAGTTGTATAAAATGTGCCTCCAACATTCAGTCTTACAACCTACAATATCAAGATAATAATTACATTTAGAATTAAAGTATATTGGCCCCACATTTACAGCCATAACAAATATTATATCTATATATATCTTTAGGTGTAAAAGTTTATCTATATATCTTTACATATATCTTTGAATGTCATATACATTATTAATCTGTGCAGATGATTTCCCTGACATACACACATTTAAGTAGATAAAGGTCTAACAGGGCTGTAGGCAGCAAGGCATTTGGATGACAAATGATAGGCTTAGGCAAAGTGAGCATTCACCTTTGGTCCCTGCCAGAATTTTTGCCAGTAAGTAGGATATAAATGTACCATTTTTCATCATTTATAAAGAGACATCAGAGCAGCTCAAGCATATATGATATAATTTAGCGGTGGGAGGGGGGGGGTCAACCAAAACACTAGTTAAGGGCATTCTGCCAATTAGGACCCCACCAGCTACAGTATTCAGCATTAAAATGACTTAGCAGTTGCCTGAGTTTGTAGTAGTGTCTGATATCATGAGCCACAGTAGTTTTGCAAGGGGCCAGAGACAAAAACTCAGAATTGTATAAATTAATCCAATTTCAAAGTAAATACCAGATTTCATTTGGCTAATTTAGTAAATTTCCCTAAGCCCTACCAGATCATTGGGGCAGAGGAAGTATAGAATTCATCTGTTTCTATAACCTTGGCATATGAAAGGATTGTGTGTTTAGCACAATAACTAGCCGCCTTTATTTCCCAAACTTTAATCAGATATCCATTTAGCGCTGGGTAGACTAGTGGAGCGTACAAATTTCACTAGGAAATATTCCTATGGTTCTCACTGAGGATTAAACCCAGGACTCTCAAGTCGACACTCGGGTATCTACACCACTTGGTCATCCGTCTCACTTGGCTAATTTGACACCATAACCAATCCCACCTCAATAACATTAGAAGTTGTCATCCAAACCTCTCAGACTATGCACTATCTAAATGTGTGTTTGTTACTCCAAGCAGGGTTCAAAAGGGTGCGAAACACCCGGGCAGCAGTCCTATCAAGGATGGCAAAATCTTACCACAGAAGACAGAGTTTTGAATAAACGTACAACTGTTACTGTTCGTATCCGGGCGGCGGATTGGCTAAACGCGGCCTTGATAGTTTTAGCTGAAACAAGATTACAAGTGACTAAACATTCGTACACTTACCTTTTCTGAGCTCATTCCACCGCCACGAGACATGACGTTAGTAGATGAATAATAATAGTAGACTGTAGGGCTCATTGACTACATCCGTCAACTAAGTCTGCAAGTGATTGAAAGAACGGTAATGAAGAGAAATAATGATAGCAATATACATTACGTCCGAGTACAGTGCCCTTTGAATATGTAATTTACATCGCCCGTTTCGTATTTTTAATGCAACTTTTTCGTTGTTTTTCTTTTTCTTTGCTGTGCACATATTATCATAAATCAGTTGTTTTATTAAATCATTAAATATCTCGAAGTGACATGAGAAAGAGACAAAGAGAGAGAGAGAGAGAGAGAGAGAGAGAGAGAGAAAGAGAGAGTTTCATAATTAATAGATCCATGCGGTGACAAAACCAAAAGTTGTAGCACTAGTTGCAGTCCAAATATTCTGTGGTTTAGTCTGCATTTCTGTACATAGGTAACTTTGCTGCTAACCAGTTTTGTAAACAAAGAAAGCTTTATCGCACACACTGCACCCATGTTTATCTTAGTTACACAATATATGTGTTGTGATGTATTGTACTGGATGGTTATCATCCATGTTATATTCGATCTACGAATTTTCAGCTTAACTGTATATTGCAATTTTATTTCTTATAATTGCTATTTTGGCGCCATCTTATATGTAAGAGGTTTAACAGTAAATGGGGGGGGGTGTCAGAAGGTTCACAGTTATCAAGTATTATTGGGGGGGGGGCAAATATTTGACAGCAGCGAACCTTGATAGCGATTTATTCAAGGGTCCCAAAAATGTTACTTTTTGTCGTTGGACGTATTTGGCAGGGTAGAGGGGTGGAGGTTCTACAACCCCCTAGGATCCATGATTTAAACACACACACACACACACACACATATATATATATAAATTCTTATTGACCTGGCTAGTGACAACTTGGCCACAGTTAAGAAACCCCAACAAGATAAGTACAATTGAAAAAATATATTGAAATTTGTTAGTTTTTTTTTTTTTGTATTAAGTTAATGTAAAATAATGAACAATGGAAAACTATATATATATATATATATATATATATATATATATATATATATATATATATATATATATATATATATATATATGGCGGCTAAAAACAGTTATTATTGATTGGCGTTAGAATAGCGCAGTTTGCATTTTTACCTATTCTCAAATTATCGCAAATACACATCAAGGTACATTTTTAATAAAATGTTGTTAAATTTGTCGTTGTTGTAATGGGATTCGTTTCCAGTAGAGGCATAATATAGATTGTGTGTAACACGTTTATCATTATGTAGGACCCATATCGTAGCAGCGGACAAAGTTTTATGTAGTCTTTTTCAGCTGCGACTCTAACAGTTCACCTTCGTCTGTTGTTCTCATTGTTGTTTTTTGCCTCCCTGTTTTTCGTCTGTACTGTAGGTCCAATTCATATGGCTAGAGTCTAATAATATTGGCATCTAATTTTTGATGTGTCCCATCTTTCTGCCCTCCACCCCCCTTTCCCTTTTTTTCCTCCTTTATTTCTTAGTTCAATAGGCAACTGATACGGTTTCCTCCCGCTACAATGCAATGTTCGGAATCTTTTTCAGGCCACCTGACATTTAAAGTAAATTATTGGATGGCAATCTGAGATCGTAGTAGAAGAAGAGGAGTAAACAAGTTGAGAGGTCGCCCAGGAAAAAAACGTGAGATGCATCCTCCACTCCACCCCCCACCCCTCACCTTCCCTCCTTCCAACAATGATGAAATTAAACATAAAATGCCAACAGTGAGAACTACACACCAGATGTCACTGTTTATTGAAAGCTGACGACCTGACCTGAATATGATGCTAAACAGATCTCTCTCTTTCTCTCTCTCTCAAACTCACACACACTCTTCTCTCATACACACACACACCAACTCTCTCTCTCTCTCTCTCTCTCTCTCTCTCTCTCCACTCTCACTGTATGCCACGTCAGTCAACACTTGACAGAGTTATCTACACACTGTTGAGTTTTTTTCTGAGTTCATCCCACTGCGACACACACAATCGCAAAATGTTTAAAGGCAATACCTGAATTAGATAAGCGTTTGTTGCTATTTTTTCCTCTTTGATTGGGCTTTAGACCGGTGGTCCTAAAGCAGTGCCGAGCCGAGGGATTTGGGGGGCCCCTGGAAAAAGGCCAGGGAAGAAAAGCCCCACCTATGTACGCCTTCGAAAGGGCTTGGCCTCTTTGGGGGCCCCTGCATTTCGACATTCTGACACCATGACATAAGATAATGTACTAAATATTTAGCTGAAAAATTATAGTCTCCTCAGCTCCCGGGGGACTTTTGAATAAGCCCCCACCCTATGTACGCCTCTGAGGGAAGTCAATAAATTAAAGTATTGTGGACTCAAAAAAAAAAATGCCGCCCCGTTCAAAAGTCAGATAAGGGTACAGAGATGGCAGCTCCTCATGACCGCAGCCAGAAAATATAAGGACTGACAAATCATTATGACAGGCGCGCATTATAGCCCTGCCATAGGCTACTTACGGCCCCCGGGCCCAAGTCAGACCCGCCATATTGTTTTTATCAGGCCCTCCACTCGTTTCAGAGTGAACCCCAGCGTTAGACTTTTATACTATGAATTTTACATAAAATCTGTACCAATTAATGTCAACATTCCACCCATGTGCTCTTTATTCTGTACGCTTGTCAAATTTACTTAACCAATTAGACCTGAGACTCAAAACAAGCCCAAGCCCATCTTTAGCCTTAATTTTACAGAGAAATAAAAATTAAACCCTTTTTCCGACCTCGTTATATTAACGGAAGTAATGAAAAACTCATCAGAATAAATAAAATTTCAAAAAAAAACTAAAACCGGAAAGAGACGGTAGGGGGGTTGTAATAACTGTGCAAACCAATAATTGGGTTATCATATTAAAAAAAAAAAAAAAAAAAAAAAAAAAAAAAAAAAAAAAAAAAATTCTCCCGCGCTGGTGGAATGGTTTAAACTTTTTCACCGCCCTAGGGTAGAGGTTGACAAATTACCAGGCCTCAGGTGTAGAAAGTACAGTAACCAGTTCGAGTATTTCCCTACTAGTGGTAGTCTACACACCAATGAAAGCGACTTGTCAGCAACGAATGACGTATTAATTAACCTACTGAATGATCTCCCCTGACAATTTTGTTTTCGCTGCTTAAAAATGAACTTGGAAACATGACCGATCAAAAGATGTTCTATTTTCCCCTTTAAGTTTGTCCAGGTGATGAACTGAGTGACTTCCCTGTATTTAGAAAGTATTTATTTCTATAACTAGAAATACATCAGTGGAAGACCGTAGCTATTGATTGTTTTTGTATTTTTGTTTTTAAACTAATATCAATTTAAAACGCCAAGTGTTACTGATGGATGGATGGTCATGCGGCTCAGCAATAGAGATCCCTGGTTCGATGTCTGTTGACGACTAGATGATTTTTCAGGTCATGGCGAAAGTCCTCTATTCCATTCCTCGCGCCTCTACTGTTGTATATGGCGGACTGTTGGTCGTTTGGTAAAGCGCTCGACAGTCGACCTGAGGGATCACCGGTGAGGACCAATGGATATTTCATGTCACGGCTAAAGTCCCCGCTATATCTCCCGTGGTGCCCCCATGGCCATTGCACTATCGGCTATATGGTGGGGATGAAAGAAGGGCAAAATAAAAACCGTCCCATTAGTGGTTTATAGGATCTAAGAGATTGCATCTCATCCTTACAGGGATTTCACACAAAATGGCAAATAGTATTTTCTTCTGTAATGTCCAATATAAATAGAAGTGATACCGAATAGCTACCAACTAGGTATGTATTTATAGGATAGAACAGATTTGTTTATCAAGTATTAAATGTATAACGTTTTACAAGGCTAAACAAACATACTTATTTCTAATATACAGAACATAAAAAAGCCAACAGTAAATAAATAAAAATAACTATAGAATACAACAAAAATAGAAGATTACACTATTTGAATTTGTTCTGCATTAGTCTAAACGAAAGCATTTTGTTGCCATTTTTTCCGTTTTGCAGATCGGTTTTTCTTAAATTCAGTTTTTTTTTGTTTTTTGTTTGTTTGTTTTTGTGGTCAGCAAGTCTACTTATTTCTGTCAGAATTTAACCATAGATCACCCGTCTATAACTAAACAGCAGCTGACACAAACAGTATTGAATTTCCCTCCAATCACAACCCTAGCACGAGCTACAAAGGGTCATGGATAACCAGTAAGAAGATAAATCATATACATTAACCTTTTAAAGTATTACATTTGTCTTTAAAAAAAAATGTTCAGTCGGTAAGAAAGTACCCTGCTTTATCTCACACATTACCCCCGAAACAAATGTAGATGCAGGCCCCCAGTGTTAGATTATAAACCTCCTCCCCCCACCACACACACACATACACTAAACACATTGTTTTGTTTTGGTCTCATGATTGACCGCACCGATCTTCCGTCTTCAAAGTAAAAAGTCCCCCAGGTCACAGTTTTATCACCCACCCCCCCCCCAACAGCCACTTCTCAGTGGTGGGGGGGGGGTCATTTGACTTCTCAATGTTCGTTGAACAATGACGTCAGTGCCTGAAGCTCTTGTGGTCTATATATGCCATCTTGTATTTACTTAAGGTATCTAGTGGGCGTGGCCACGCATAAAGCCGATGACATTGATGTCTTCATTCTGTGTATGTGGCCCAATAGAAATTACAACACCATCTGCCATTGATAAACATTTAGTGTACACAAGGTACGGAATGAGAGAAAAAAGAAACTGGTACATGGTCATCTAAAGTCATGGAAGAGCAGAGTTATGTCACCATTGATAAATAGCAGTAGATCATATATAAGGCATATGTAACTGAGAGATACAGCTAACTGAACTGTTCATATATAAGGCATATGTAACTGAGAGATACAGCTAACTAAACTGTTCATATATAAGGCATATATAACTGAGAGATACAGCTAACTGAACTGTTCATATATAAGGCATATATAACTGAGCGATACAGCTAACTAAACTGTTCATTACAAGGTATATATAATGAATCGGTGAGAAGTTGATGTTTCGTTATAATTCGTTAATGAGGCATCTATCTATCTATCCATCCATCCATCCATCCATCCATCCATCCATCCATCCATCCATCCATCTATCTTTCTATCTCTCTGTCTGTCTGTTCATTCCATTATCTATCTATCTATCTATCTATCTATCTATCTATCTATCTATCTATCTATCTATCTATCTATCTATCTATCATCTATCTATCTATCTATCTATCTATCTATCTATCTATCTATCTATCTATCTATCTATCTATCTATCTATCTATCTATCTATCTATCTATCTATCTATCTATCTATCTATCTATCTATCTATCTATCTATCTATCTTTCTATCTATCTACCTATCTATCTTTATATCTATCTTTATATCTATCTATCTATCTATCTATCTTTATATATACTCTCTTAATATTGTGGCTAAATATTGTTGAAACAAAATTTCAATTTCCAATTTAATTTACTCCCAAGATGTGGAAAGTTGTTTTTTTGACAGGCATATCTAATTTGTAATTTAAATGTGATGAGATGAATTAAATGATTACATAAAAAAGTATTTCGGATTTTTTGTGACAATCTTCGGTACAAATGTCATGAAATATGATACGGATTTAACTAATCTCATTAATCTATTAACAACAAGCCTGGTGCAAATGTACACTTATCAGCGATGATCAGATTTCGGTAGCTTTCAATTTGCTCTTCGATCAAAGATATCAAAATAATATTTTTTTAAAAATATAGTTAACTAAAGTATGATTCTTTTCTTGGCTATATAATAATTATATGACCAATATTTACCGAGTAATTTACAGTAACAAAAAAAAGGGTGCTAATTTGGCGCACAGAGGCGATTAAATTTAGTAGAATAGTTACAATGACGACAAAATGTTACCAATGAAGGAAAAACATATTTACTTCTTAAATTCGACACATCGAATGGAAAAATTCGATATTTGAAATAGGACCTCCGGTTCGTCAGGTCGAATATGTTCGTTCATTGAGGCCAGAAAAGGATACGCTTCTGCGTTCAATACTGAAACTTCAAATATGTTAGGTATTTGTAAAGCGAGGTAAAATGGTATTTCGGGAGTACCATTGTATAAGTTGGAGGGGGTATTTTTCACCTATGAGGGGTGAGAAAAAAAGGTTCAGAACCACTCATATATAGTAGCTTGGTGGTATGAAACTCGTACTAGGACTCATTATTACATGTGTTCATAAACTGACTACTTTTACAGCTTACTAAGTCATGAGGGGGGGGGGTATTTTGCGCAACAAGTCCATCTAAGTCCGACGCTAATTTTTACACTCCTAATCCATCAAACTCATTCACAGGCAAATTTTTGCGCTAATTTATTTTGCGCATCAGTCAATCGAAGTTTGTCTAGTGTTGACAAAGTGAGATAACTCTTCCCTACTTGGAGAGAATAAAATACATGAGCTAGGCGATGTAAACGCAATGAACATAAAGGAAAATATATTGATTAAAAACATCAAACGGACATGACGTCTGCTCAAATACATATATTTAGGGCGAAGGGTAAAACCCGACGTGGACAAACTTCGGCCGCGGTTCAAGTACAACCCTCGGGTCAAATACAGCCCGTCAGGCAGTTTGATTCGGCCCACGTTCTACCTCTCTTCACTCGATTACATCATCGACGCTGACACTTAATTAAAAATTCGTTTTTATGAGGACTCCATCCAGTTTTTTATCTGGCCAAACAGTCAATACAAAAAAAAAACATTTTGGCCTGAGTTTAAAACATTATGTGTTAAAAAGTTGACTCTCTAACCCCCCCCCCCAACCCCAGAATTAAGTTAAATATAGTCTTCTCACAAATATTTAAGCTTAAAAATTTCTAACCTAAGAATTCGAAAATAATATCATGGAATATTAAAACGGTTAAAAAAATATAAAAAAAGTCAAATGTACAGTTGTTGAAAGAATATGACAGCCACTATAACTAACTGAATATACATGCCGATATGTCTAACTTGCTAACTGTATATTTACAGACTAACACTACATTTCATCAGAGCACTGAATCTCATCAGAGCACTCACTACATTTCATCACTATTTCAGACCACTACATTTCATAAAAGCACTATATTTCATCAGACCACTATATTTCATAAAAGCACTATATTTCATCAGAGCTCTCACTAGATTTCATAAAAGCGCTTAATTTCATCAGACCACTACCTTTCATAAAAGCACTATATTTCATCACACCACTACATTTCACAAAAGCACTATATTTCATTACACCACAACATTTCACCAGAGCTTTCACTACATTTCATAAAAGCATTATATTTCATCACACCACTACATTTCATCAGAGCTTTCACTAGATTTCACCAGACCACTACATTTCATAAAAGCACTATATTTCAGCACACCACTACATTTCGTCAGAGCTTTCACTAGATTTCATAAAGGCACTACATTTCGTCACAGAACTACCTTTCATCGCACTACTTGGTTTTTAACTGGTGGACACGGCTGAGTGACTCCTGTGATGTGTGAAGTGCAGTTAAATGAATGAATGACTGGTAAAGGAGTAAATATCATCGATCTCCGCGCAGGCTGGGGGCGGACCCGTGTGCAATGAACATGTCTAGAGGGTAAATAATAAATACACGTGAGCACTGACACAGTTCAAAGTATGTCAACAGAGAGCAATGTTGACAGCATACATACATACAAAGTTACAGTAAGTGCAATAACGTTTTTTGAAGGTTAGACTTAGGAAACGAGCGATCTTTAGGCTACCCACAGGGCCTACGAAATAGGGAAGCAACCCAAGCACATGCCAGGGGGTGGGGGGGCCCTGAAAATCTTTAATAGAAGGAGCCATTCAGATCACTCACAATTTGTAAGTCATTTGTTTTAAACGGATTACTTGCTCAACTAATATCAGATAACCATAACTTGATGAAAATCCCGGATCTAGGGATTGTCGGTTTTTAGAAATCGGCGGTGAAATACCGGTTTTTTGAAATTTCTCGAAGCATTCGACAACCGGTTTTTTTTAAAAGTCGGTTTTTGTATAAACCCTACCCGGATCCACAATGTCGACAGTGGAGCGTTACACATCACACGGTCACCCATCCCAATAAGTAACTATTTACTACTAGATAAGCCCTGCAAAAACCGTTCCGTAGACATCAATCATAGATCAAATTAGGGGTTATCATGAGACGGGCAATGCAATTACAAGGGTCTATTAATGTAATATTAATAGAATTAAAAAATATATATCAATCGTGACGCAGGAAAGATGCCATTAATATTTAAACAGGAAACAGTATTCTTACTTTCGATATACAGCAGACAGACGTGAGATGTAACAATTTAAAATAGGTTTTACATAATAGTTTACAAGTAAAAAAAAACGCACGTTAAAATATCCTACAACAAGACATAAGATGATTATATCATTTTTATTGAATGTCTGATGCTTGTGCGTGTGTGTGTGAGTGTGTGTGTGCGTGCGTGTGTGTGTGTACAGAGAGTATCATATCACACATATCTAACCTCCCGTTAACTGAGATTATTATTTTGTTTTCAAATGTAACATCAGGCTTTAACAATCTGTTAGGCTCGAGAGAAGAATGCCATACAAAAAGTGTCAGGAAGGAAAAAAAAATCAATCAATACTTTATTTGTTCCTGCTCTCCTATGTATCTCGTCATAGGTCCATCAATATTACAATATGTTACACAGGTCCATCAATATTACAATATGTTACATAGCTCGATATTCATATGTTACAACCGCGTGATGTCCGTAACTATTCTTTTTAAATAAAAATATAAAGTGTTACAATCAGCCCCGTAGCGTGAAAATTCTACAGCAGGGGCCAGGTAATACATTTTACTAAGTAGAACAAATAAGCAGAGGGGGGCAGACAAAACGCAGGGGGCCCGGCTCCCTGCCCCCCCCCCCAGGCACGATACGGGTCTTGTTACAATTATATTTTAATTGAGCAGTTTTGAGATAATATTAAAGTTGGCAGTAGTGTTGATGATGTTGGTGTGAGCAGGGCCGGGGTGAGGCCGATTTGACCGATTGTTCCAAATTAGTCCCCGCGCCTGGCAGGAGTTCAGCAATTTACATTTAGCATATTACGATCAGACATGGCTCTTGTCACAGGCTAGAAGAGGGGGCCTCGCAAGGACCCGTTAAATTGGGCCCCCCCACAATCCGTAAGTCCGGCCCTGGGTGTGTGAATGAGATGGTATCGGTTTGATCCTATGTAAGTGTTTGGTCCAAGGAGTCTCGTTGTTATCTCAGGGCGAATGCCATTCAATCAGTGGTAAATTAGTTTCTTTTTAAACTGCACAAGAAAGAAAAAACAGGGATGTGGTTGTTTATCGACCTCTTGCTAGTTACCATTAACCTGTTTCAAACAGCTAACAGCTTACCGGTAAGTTTTCGTAATGACCTATCTAAGACACGCCCCACCCCACGGTGATGGAGGGACCACTGAGGACTAAAGTGTCTAGCATCACAAAGTTTCGAGTGCAAAACACCAGAAAGACACAAAACACCAGAAAGACACGAAACACCAGAAAGACACTAAACATCAGAAAGGCACCCCAAAGCCAGAAAGACACTAAACACCAGAAAGACACAAAACACCAGAAAGACACGAAACATCAGAAAGACACGAAACACCAGAAAGACACGAAACACCAGAAAGACAGGAAACACCAGAAAGACACTAAACACCAGAAAGACACCCCAAAGCCAAAAAGACGACACAGCAAAGCCAGAAAGACATCGTAACGCCAAAAAAAAGGCAATGCCACTTCATTGTAAACACGTCTTACAGTCCTGCTAGAACGATGACTAAACAGTAGGTTACGGTGATGAGTGAAACATATAAAAACCATCATTAAACGGTTAACACTGATGACAGCTTTATGACATGTCAAATTATTGATTATTTAAGAAACTAGATCACTAGTTCTCAAACTGATATCCCAGGTCCTCTGAAGAAACATTTGGGGGAGGATGTTTGTGGGGAGGAGGGATTACTTGCCTAGAAACTTGGGGATTTTGAGCTTTATGTTAAATGAAGTTAATTACACAGGCTTGCAAAACACCCATCATTTAATAAATAGACGATAGAAGTTTTCAAAAAAGTTTAGAGCCACTGAACAAGAGCTATAATAAATACGAGCCATTTTTATTATTATAACAGGAGCCATTTTTTTAATTATTATACTGGAAAATAAAATACTCAGATATCACAGTGTTCATAATTTATAACTCACAGAGTGCCTTTTGAAGTTGTTTATACAGTTACAACCACTGTATGTATCATATGCGGGAGAGTTGTATATGTTGTTCTGTGTCTGTCTGATGGCCTTACCATCAGAGATGCACCAAGTACTTTACCGTGCCAGTATGAGTACATGTGCGCATGGTGCACATATACACATGTTTTAAAAATTGCAAGACTATTAGTGGGAAAATACACAGGGTGCAAGTAGTACTCCAGAAATGGACTCAAGGAGTACTCAAGTACTTGTGTTTCGTAATAATACAAGTACCAAATATCCCCCCCCCCATCTCTGCGTTCTATCAACAGATACAATTGTCAAGAGAATATCATTATATAGATAACTAGATTAGCTGGTATGATACTACATTGATAGGTATCATTTGACATGTATATAGATAACTAGATTAGCTGGTATGATACTACATTGATAGGTATCATTTGACATGTATATAGATAACTAGATTAGCTGGTATGATACTACATTGATAGGTATCATTTGACATGTATATAGATAACTAGATTAGCTGGTATGATACTACATTGATAGGTATCATTTGACATGTATATAGATAACTAGATTAGCTGGTATGATACAACATTGATAGGTATCATTTGACAAATTCCACATACTCCGAACCGGAAGGATGTCTCACTAGAGGATATTTAGGTTATTTTGAAAATGATGTATGTATTTTACTTACATTATGTATTGAAAGTAAATATACCGCGTAATAAGGTCACAGTAAAATGAAAGACGAAGCTCGTCATTTTATAAATTTTACTATAAAATATATCAGAAATATTGTCAAGTATATGCTAGGGGAAACGTTACAATCTTAATATAATTGAACTATTTTATTACTTTACACAAATATATCAACAAATACACACTCTATTGACAAAAACATGTATTACTTAGAAACAGAAATTAGGTATGAAACATAGCATAGGCTACACATTAAAAAAGGAAAAAGAGATCCGGAAATGTATTAAAATGTACATAATAACATATTAAAAGACTTTACCTTTGTTAGAAGACGTGTTATAATATTGACACAGGTTAAATATCGTGAACACAATCTCTATACTCGGTGACACCAGTTACTGCACTCGAAATCCAACGTATGATTACTTACTGCTTGCGATGTTGCCCTATGCCCGTTGCCTTACCACGTAAAAATTAAGCCCGCATTACCAACATACACGTTAAGAGTTGTCTATCCCTCTTCACCCCGCCGTGTGGCGCGCGCTACCAAAGCCGTGTCAGCTGATCAATAACAATACCTGAGATTGTTTCGATACTTTTAATTAATATCCATCCGTTAAACATTTTAGTTTGGTTTTTTTTTTTTTAGTATTTTTTTTTCTTTTTAAAATATTGAAAGAAAGGATTTAAAAATGAATCATGTTTAAACTAAAACAAATTTCTCTTGTAAAAACTTACCTGAGTGCAAAGTAAAAAATGCAAGGGATGTCTTTCTTCATGAGTCACTCTGCCCGCGCGTGTTGTTGTGTTACGGCAAGCCTTTGGATCGATGAAAGCTCACACAATATATTGAATGCTACAACTCGCTAAGGTCTCGCTACCAGCATAGACGTTGAGGGGGGGGGGGTCTTGCTAATGACGTAACACACGTTTCAGCACACTGACGCACACACAAACACACACACCCACACTCTAACACACTCTCTATACTGACCTCTAAAAATAAAATACAAACAGGTTTACAAACAAAGACACAAGCATTTTTTTTTTTTTTAAAAAAAAGGAAAGATGGATCGTTGTGGAATCGGTGTACCTGTTTGATTGTTTGCTTGATAAATTTAGGACTGCGGTTGATTGTAGCGGCGGAAGAGATAAATAAACAGAAGGTGGTAAACATTTGATTGAGATCGGACATCAGCTACACCAGGCATAGCAATCTGGGCGGTCCTCCTCCTCTTCATGGGCGGCCCCATACAAAAGCTACTAATGCTGGGCAATTTTTCGTTGTTTTTTTTTTTTTGTGATTTAAAAAGAAAAAATAATTTATAATTACTTTTTTTTTTTTAAATTCTAAAACACAGATATTTCTCTAATTTTTAAATAATTGGCCCACTGGTTTCTTGACTCACATTGTTGATAGTATGGACGAGATAAACCCGCACTTTGTTTTTTTCTAGCGCCAAATAGCCAACGATGCGCAACATGACTTTCACTAACAAATCTTACACATTCGTTCAATGAACGTGTGTATGTGTGTGGACAAGGAATGCGTGGGTGGGGAAACAAATGACACATTAAGTTCAATGTGTGTTCTTATTTGAATAGCGACCTTAATTTATTTGGCTGCTGTTGCACGCGTGTTGTTATAATTATACTGCTTTATTCACTTCTTCAATTTGTTTGTTATTTTAACATTTTCATGACTTTTGTTTTTACGCGTTTTAACTTGTATTCGTTAAAATAATATTATTAAATAAACAAAATAATCGGAAGCGACGAAACCCCAAAAGATCGGGGTCCCTGGCAAGCTGTCGCCCCCCCCTCCCCATGGTGGCCCTGATATCAGACCAACCCCTTCCCTCATTGTTTTAAGGTCTCTCCATTTCGGGAATTTTTCAATTTGTCTTGACAACTTTTTTTCCCCTTTGCCCCATTCCCCCCCCCCCCAGCTTGAGCCTATGATTGGGCCCCCATGTGTCCCCTTGTTGTAAACTCCGCCCCACAATAACACAAGAACGTCACTGACTGTATTTACTTCAACCCCCCCCCCCCAATCATTTTACTCAAGATTTTCTTTAACCTCAGTAATATCATTGTCGACCAACACATTGTGATGATATGATTTAGGCCTATATTTTTGTCAATTATAATAACAGATTGCGATGTAATACACCATATTATTATTATTATTATTATTACGCCAATAGAAAAAAAAAGAAGCAGAATCTATCGCATCCGTTATTCTGTCCGAAGTGTTGGATCTAAGGAGACTTGTATCTTGGCAAGCGCACCGCTCTTAAATATACATCTATGGTATTGTGTAATGTTATATACTGTTATGTACTGAACAACTATTGTGTACTGTTACAGTATACTGGTGTGTAACACACAACTGTTGTGTACTCAGAGGCGTACCTAGGGCTGAGGATGGGGGGGTCCGAATTCGAAAGTACCCCCGAGCCCCAGCTTGAAGGGGGCCCCCAGAGTTTTCTTTTACATTAAATATTAAGTAAATTATCTCATATCATGGTGTCGAATGTCAAGATGCAGGGGCCACCAAAGAGGTCAAGGCCCCCAGGCCCCCAAATCCCTAGGTTCGGCACTGTGTGTACTGTTGTATACTGGTGTGTACTATACAGCTGATCTGTATTTCTGTATACTTTGGTCCGTTTGAAGAAATCGAGGGTTTCGTCAGGGCCTTATGTCTGCTTTTGGTAGTGTCATTTCTAGTTTTTTTATATATTTCTGTATTTCTTTCATATTCCCAGCGTACAATATACATTCTTTCAGTCGCCAGTATTCTTTCATTTCAAATTCTAAGTCATGACAAGTAGACATTAATTCAACGTATTCAATTGTTGTGTATCTTCCCGATAGAAAAACCAAATCAACAAGTGAACAGTTTAAAACCAACGTTATTTCATTTCTCTTGTTATTATCTATTTCTTTCCCTCTGACCTATCCATGTGTATCAACCACCATGTTTCAAAGAATCCTAACTCTCTCACTAGGCCTGAAGAAACGCGTTACAGCTGGTACATCGCTCCGGGGCCATTGAAGCTCAAAGGGGCCCACTCAACGCCGCACTGTGGAGACAACCCAATAACATGTCGGGACTCTGACCCCGGTGGGGGGGGGGGAGAGCGGGAAAGTGGCTTTTGAATATTATTTTTATTTATTTATTTTACAATGAAATTGGCTGAAAGTGGACCATAGGTGCCCTTTATGACATAGTTTGTATGGGGCCAACAGAATTCCTAGCTGGGGCCCATTTAGTTCATTTTCACATACTATATATATATATATATATATATATATATATATATATATATATATGTTAGAACATATGAGTCGTTCATAAATTAGGGTCAATACATGTACATTTTCATGTACACTACTTTTTCACTGTGTCCCACTTACCCAGTTACAAATATAAATTCACGAAACCAGGTCGTATTACAACGGTTTTAAGTGTCATTAAATGAATCCAAATGTGAGTCGTGGTCCGTCCCCCCTCTCCCCAGACAGGCTACTAACACTAACACCGAGTATGTTAAGTAGTAAACAGTATCCGACTACCTGGTTTAGTTGACCTACAATCAAGAGAATTAATAGATACGATCCCGCGACATGTCACATTGCAAGCAGTGTCGGTCTTACTGTTCCATATTGGGCGCAGCGCACAAAATCCAACACGACGCTTTAGAAATCCACCCTCGGCCTGATTCCATCCACAACACATTGTAAACAGGGCCGGAAATAGATTGTTATCGATTGGGCCCCCACCGGCCCTGGCTGGCAACGGATTAAATGTCTTTTACATTAGGTGGAGGGGGTGGGGACAAGTTACATTTAGGGGCCCTAGAACAAGTTAAATTTAGGGGCCCTAGAACACGATACATTTAGGGGCCCTTGAAAAAAGTTCCATTTAAGGGCCCTAGAACAAGTTACATTTAGGGGCCCTAGAAAAATTTACATTTAAGGGCCCTAGAACAAGTTACATTTAGATGCCCTAGAACACGATACATTTAGGGGCCCTTGAAAAAAGTTACATTTAAGGGCCCTAGAACAAGTTACATTTAGGGGCCCTAGAACAAGTTACATTTAGGGGCCCTAGAAAAATTTACATTTAGGGACCCTAGAACGTAACGTTTTTTGCTCGGTGACCATGACAAGTGCCCTTATTTGTGGCTGGCTAAATAAATGTTCCGATAGGGAATCCCCGTATCAATGGGTGGGTGGGGCCATTGGTGGGTGGTGTACTCGGTGGGTGGGGTCCTAGGAAGCAGCAAGGTATGTCTATACATAGAAAAGACACTGTTCAGTTGTTGTTTTTATTTTTACAGTGGATGACTTTGTTCATAACTTTGAACAAAATTGTAACAAGGGACGTTACTAGCTGTTTCATGTCTTATCTGATTCAGCTGAGTTACGTTTCTTTTACCAATAACAAATACAAAGGAATTATATAGCTATTAAAAAGAAAAAAAAATGTGTGGATCATTCATTCCTTTTTTACAGAAACTAAATACATTTATTCTTATAATGTTAGTCTGAGATCAGCTATTAATGTCTAAAGCAGTATTAGGGATACGCTTATATTTTCATATGTATATATTTTTTAGTGTCTCGTTCAAATTAAATGTTTATATATCTGCAAGTGAGGGGGTACTTGAATGTATTTTTCTCTTGCTCTGGCATAAAAAAATGTAGCATTTTGAAGAGATATACAGTCACTGTTTTTTTTTTTTTTTAATTTCCTTTGTTTTATTTAGTATTAAAAGTACATCGGTATAAAATTGTTAGCACTTTAACGCCAAACAACTGGACTGAAGTAAAACAAACAAATAGACTGAAGTAAAACAAACAAATAGACTGAAGTAAAACAAACAAATAGACTGAAGTAAAACAAACAAATAGACTGAAGTAAAACAAACAAATAGACTGAAGTAAAACAAACAAATAGACTGAAGTAAAACAGACAAATAGACTGAAGTAAAACAGACAACTAGACTGAAGTAAAACATACAACTAGACTGAAGTAAAACAAACAAATAGACTGAAGTAAAACAGACAAATAGACTGAAGTAAAACATACATTTAGACTGAAGTAAAACATACATTTAGACGGAAGTAAAACATACATTTAGACTGAAGTAAAACATACATTTAGACTGAAGTAAAACAGACAACTAGACTGAAGTAAAACATACAACTAGACTGAAGTAAAACAGATTTTATTTGAAAAACAAAATAAGTTGTACTTGTTGATTTCAATAATTTTAAATAACAGAAATAAATATAGGCCTAAGTATTTATTACATGTCAATCAACATTTGTGGAACACATAATTGAGAAATATTAAATTGAAAAAAAAAAAATTATACAGTTAAAAAAAAATAATTAGAGACTTGATTGTTAGTCAAATTTGATAATTAATAAAACAAAAATAATTGTTACACCACTCACATAATTAATCGGACCGATGGCCGAGTGGTGAAGATTCTCGACTGTCGACCTCAGAGACCCAGTTTTCAATAAGTACCCGACTTAAGTTGAAGTCCACCCAGCTTTCAATAAGTACCCGACTTAAGTTGAAGTCCACCCAGCGTTCAATAAGTACCCGACTTAAGTTGAAGTCCACCCAGCTTTCAATAAGTACCCGACTTAAGTTGAAGTCCACCCAGCTTTCAATAAGTACCCGACTTAAGTTGAAGTCCACCCAGCTTTCAATAAGTACCCGACTTAAGTTGAAGTCCACCCAGCTTTCAATAAGTACCCGACTTAAGTTGAAGTCCACCCAGCGTTCAATAAGTACCCGACTTAAGTTGAAGTCCATCCAGCGTTCAATAAGTACCCGACTTAAGTTGAAGTCCACCCAGCTTTCTATAAGTACCCGACTTAAGTTGGAGAAGTAAGGGCTGATGGAAATTATGCTGAGGTAACATTAAAAGATGAATTCTACACTTCATCTACCCGGAAAATGATGGCTAAGGGAACTTTTAAATTTATAATGTATACATGTTCGAGCTTATAAAAACTAATGAGAAAATTTGAATATTTTTGTCATTGTATCAGTCCAATTAGGTTCCATATAGAGATGAGTTGATTTTTCCTTATTAAGTCGTAAAAAAAGTGTCCTGCTAGTCTTCGACCGTATTTCGTCAGTTTATATCCTCCAGGGATGTTATCTCTTTAGTCTATGACGAGTTGTAACTAACTTCAGTGATGAGATGCTGATTCTTAATTGCATGAATCAATAATTTGCAGGACTGATGTATTCCCTCTTTCTGCTCAGAATGTTAAAAAAAAAAAGTAGCCGTTAAACAGATAAAAAAGCCCATACCTCTGACGAAACTATCTCGGGGGTAGCGAAGGAAAATGTCGTCGCTGGTGCTGGAATCGACAACCTGCAATTTTTTTTATCGAATTCAACAATTCATTGCCCCCATATCCATCTCAATTCTATTAAGATTCAGGTAAGTTGAGCAATGCCCTCGTGTATGGAGCCTTCAATGTGTGCATGTAGTGAGAGATGAAATTCGCCAGAGCCATCTCAATGCTATTGACATTCAGGTGAGTTGAGCCACGCCCCGTGTATGGAACCTTCATTGTGTCTATATAGTGAGACAAGAAACTCATTGTTATCAAATCTGACTACCATTTCTGCAGCTATCCCTGTTAACACCAAATGTATTGCATCATTTGAGTGTACTTGATCAAAGAACATCATTGCTTTTTATTGTTTGTCTAATGCATCATTTGAGTATGCTAGATCTAAGAATATTATTACTTTTTGCTCGTATCACTTTATATCTATAATTACCAAAAGCATCTTTTGACTGAGTAAAAGCTGAAGATGAAACATTGACTGTAATATTTTTAGAAAACGTTTTATTAGTTGTATCTTGTTTCGGAGATATGTCTGGGTTTGTGTCTTCCTTCATGGACGAATCATGGCTTGTATCTTTCTGCAAATTTGAATCATGGCTTGTATCTTTCTGAAAAGTCGAATCATGGCTTGTGTCTTTCTGAAAAGTCGAATCATGGCTTGTATCTTTCTGAAAAGTCGAATCATGGCTTGTATCTTTCTGAAAAGTCGAATCATGGCTTCTTTCTTTTATGCAAGTTGAATAAGGGCTTGTATCTTTCTTCGAGTATGAATCATCTATTATATGTTGCTTACCTCGATGCAGTAAGACAATGTCCCAAGAGGGGCACCCGAAGACAAATACTGGGGCCCCACTGCAGCCCGAGCAGGTCGGGGCGGTGTAATTATAAGTCATTGCACCCTGAACTCTTTTATTCCTGCCAACACTGTATCTCACTCCCAGTGAAATTTTTTTAGGGCCGGCGTGAGGGTGTGAGATGACCACAACGAGATTGCTGAGCGCCCACTCGGACATTGACCATTGACCGCATCTCGTTTCCTTCTTTTTCATCTTCTCGTACTGCCCTTGGCAGCGTGATCTGAATCTGTCCAGCCTCTCCTTGATGTTATTAAAAAGTAAAACGTCATCCGTAGAGCATTTCAAAATACAGATGTCATCATCTGAAGATATGACTTCATATTCAACAACAGTTAATATCACCTCTGGACTATCGCTTCTGTTGTAATCTATACGGCAAGAGAGTTCAGACGCTTTGGCGAAGTTGACAACGTGAGCGACCGTATAAATCAAAATGTATTGACCGGAAATCCCACCGATTCTTCCGCTGGCGTAACCTTTCAACTTCCCGGTTCGCTGAACAAGAACTGTCAGATCGAAGAGGCAATGGACCATGTCATAGGAAGATCTTCTGTTGTACGGTCGTGGTAGGTAGTGCTTGGCGACGGTGTGGAATTCTTGGTGAAACGGGTGATCGTTATGGGCAAATCTCTTGCCGCTGATAAAGTGTTTGTGGTTGGATTTGTATTTACAGTTGGCGTAAGCCTTTTCCACTGACTCACTTTCCACTAGAATGAACAAAAGAATATATTAAAAAAAATTGTTTTTTCGTGCTAGATTTGAAATGGTGAAAAAAAAAATCAACAACAATAATAAAACATCGTTCATTTTTAGCAATGCTTAGCTACTTTAAGAATGGAATGCAATAATTTTACTTCTGTTTTACTGTTATTTTACTGTTACTATACTGTTATTATACTATTATTATACTGTGGCACCACAAGCATATAACCCCCCCATTTCACAACCGCCATAAATGACCTTGATAAAGCGGTTGACATAATCAAACGGATCTTTGGATAAAGTAGTATACAAATAATACTCCCCCAAGTGGATCCAGATATAGGCCACGAGTTGACTCAGATAAAGGTGCCCAGGTGGTTCTAGATGTATGCCCCCCCCCAAGTGCATGCATATATAGACCCCTAAGTAAATCTAGATTTAGGCCTTAAGTGGATGCAGATGTATGCCCTTAGTGAATCCAGAAATAGGTGCATAGACGGATCCAGATATATAACCTGGCACATATATAATAAAGTCTTTCTTTATTAACCATCACAGCTCTAGTTTTGCACACTAGAACATCTGCAGATTCAAAAGACATCTCGTCCTTTACAAAAATATTGCTGATCTGAGTCTTCAGAAAATCCTTCAAGTTGGCAAACTTTAAACCAGGCTTGCGGAGCCGCCATATTTTTTTCGGCTCCGGCTCCCACAAATTTGACGGCTCCGGCTCCCTATTAAGATAGTATCACACGAGACAAAAATTGTTGTAATTGCTCCACGCTAACATGCCGCTGATAAAAAGTTATGCAAATTTTGCCGCGTTCACCCTTATATTCAGAAACTTTAAAAATATACGCATTGTCGGTTTTACTAAAAACAAACCATTTCAGTGCATCCAGAAACATATCATTATTTTCGATCGAGAATTCACTAGTCGCCATTTTCATAAGAAATAAAAAGTTATTTCAATGATCAAATTAGCCAATAGTAAATTGATACATTATTTTAAATATTTTAAAGACTTCAGTATTTATATTTTTTATTTATAAATTCGAAGTGACTATTCGGACCCGGGCAGGCCCGTAGCCAGGATTATTGCATTGGGGGGGGGAGAATTTTTTTTCGGCGGGAGGGGGGGGCGAAGAAATTTTCTTTGAAATTGGTCTTTGAACAAAAAATATTTCGATAATTTAATGATATATTACCTAAACTTGCGATAATCGGGGGGGGGGGGGGGGAGGGAAATGCCCCCGGCCCCTCCCCCTAATTCCGCCCCTGGTGCTGATATTAATATTTTAAAAAGTTGATTGGCCAGCTCAGTCCGGGCCCCTAAAACAAAATTGAACAAAAGGATTGATGTTTTATAGCCTTTATTATTAAAATTTTGTCAAAAAGCTCAAATCATGCACGGGGGGGGGGGGGAGGGGGCTCATGTCATGAACTGGGGGGGGGGGCTCAGCTCTCCTAGCCCCCTCTGGCTACGGGCCTGGACCCGGGTACCAATAATTGTATGATTAAATTGTTACTGAGTGTCTAGGGTTCCATTAAGCGGACTCTGTATTATTATTTTTTCGGGTTCCGTCTAATAAAGTTTAAATATAGCTAAGCTTAGTACATATATGCCACGGGTCCGAATAATAATCGGATTTTATTGGGACCCGGGTCCGAATAGCCACAGCCTTATAAATTTATCTACTCTATTTCAGATATTCTGTTTATAATAAAATTGTTAAATACAGAAAGCGACCATTGTGTTTTTAGTCTATTACAAATTCGCGGTCAAATAATACACAAAATGACGCGTTCTATTTGTCTTCGTAGTAAAAATTTATTTTTAAATGATTGATAAAATTATTTTATGAAATAAAACTGTTTTAACTTTATATATAACAAAATAACATGCCATTAAAAAAATTTCGGAGGGTAAACAAGATTTAAAACGAACACAAAACGATTCCCCATTAAAGATTTCTTGTGGTGATGTGCGTGTTACTGTTGTGGCGTTCGTAAAACATGACAACATTTCAAATTGTAGGAGGTAAACCATCAAACAAATTTGCAATTTTAAAGCTAAAAAAAAATTCTGCTGTAAAAAAAAAAAAATTTGGTAGCCGTGGAGCCGCCATAATTTTTTCGGCTCCGGCTCCGGCTCCAGCAAAAAGTAGCGGCTCCCGGCTCCTCGGCTCCGGCTCCAGCTCCGCAAGCCTGCTTTAAACAACGGTGAATATTAGTAGTTGAAACACCAAACCGTTGCCGGCACGCAAGTAGCCGAGTGAACTGTTCTTTTTGTAGAAGCAATATGCGACTGAAGCAGTACAAGTGAAATCATCCATTTTTTATCAATAATTCCTATATTTTTTGGCGCCCTCCTGCCAATCTGAAAAATGACGTTAAATTTAGCAGCGCTCTTTCAGCGCCCCTTATAAGTCCAGCGCCCTGTGCAGCCGCACAACGCACAAGCTTATCACCATCAAAACACAATCTTTGATCTTCGAAGTGACATAACTAGATACCACTCAAGATTTATGCAAGCCAATCTTTTCACACCCAAACTCAAAAAAATACATGTATATAGTTTTCTCAAGTAACTAGATTTATAATCTATTTACACTGTTAGTCCACAAAGTCCAGAAATGTACGCAGTCAGATGGAGAGGCCGTCCAAAACTGACCGGTGGTGGGGGCTCAGGAGAATCGAGCTGGCACTATTTGCACAGTTTCACACTGGACATTATCCTATAGGTCAGGGGTGGCCAAACTACGGCCCGTGGGTCGCATGCGGCCCGTTCGCATGTA
This sequence comes from Bulinus truncatus, assembly GCA_021962125.1. Taxonomy (NCBI): domain Eukaryota; kingdom Metazoa; phylum Mollusca; class Gastropoda; family Planorbidae; genus Bulinus; species Bulinus truncatus. The sequence continues at coordinate 233,079 of JAGDYQ010000182.1, read as the reverse complement.
AATGTTGCGATCCTATATCGATGGGTTTTTTTCCTTTGTTTAGAGTTTCGGCTCTATTTTTTTTTAAATTTTATTCAGACTATTTGATTCGAATCTAGAATTATTATATCCGTTTTATAGCTCCAGAAAATTATTTGTGATCACTAGCTGTAACGACCACAGTCAGTAATATTTTTATAACACACTTTGGAAGGGCCGGAAATTTCAGTGTAATAAACCTCATCAGAGCAAGAGCATTTAATCACACGCTGTTCCATGCAATGCTTAAAGATTTGGAAACTGAACATTCTGATATTATCTACCACAGCAGTGTACGCTGGCTGAGTCTGGGCAAGATATTGAGGCGAGTGTGGGATCTCAAGGAAGAAATAGTTATGTTCCTGGAGATTAAAGGTTTTGTTTGTGACTTTGTTACTAACATAGTTAATGTAGAGTGGAAGTCAGACTTCATGTTTGCCATTGACATTATGGTAAAGTTGGATGAACTGAATTTCAAACTTCAAACTTCAGGGCATTAGCTTGTTTGCACATGAAATGTATGTCCATGTTAAATCATTTCAGGCAAAACTATCTCCGTTCTCCATGCAAGCAGGTGAAAACAGGTTTTACCATTTCCCTTTGCTGAAACAGAAAATCGTTTCTGCTGAAATGACTGACAAGTACAAGGATTAGTTGGATGCCTTGGTTGTGGAATTCGAAAGGAGTTTTCAAGACTCCAAGAACCTGGAACCACTCTTCAAATATCCTCAGTTCGCGGCTTTTTCAAACCTAGAAAACATTGCAGCCAAGCTTTAGTCACTATTTGGGTCCACATACATTTGTGAGCAAGCGTTTTCTTGTATGAAAATAAACAAGTCTAAGAACAGATCGATGTTAACTGACTGCAATTTAAATGCAGTCATGCGAATCACAGCCAGTAAACTGGTTCAAGAACATTATCAGAAATTTTTAACCGTTACATACTTCTCATTAATTAAAATTTTACTCTGTGATCAGCTTGTATGTAAATTAAGTTACATCGTCTTCATAAATGTTATGACAGGTAACAAAAAAAGTTTGTTGAAATAAATATGAATAGTAAAGTCTTACTAACAAATTAGCCCTGTTTTGATTTAGTTCGTATTTTAAAATGTATTGTGGTTGTTTAATAAAATGTAAATGTGAAATAAACTACAAACACATAATTATTATCCATAATTCATATTTATATAAGTTGAGAATCGTTATTAAAGCAGAAAAAATATACATGCGGCCCGCCGATAACAATCAAGTTTTTAATGTGGCCCTTGTAGAAAAAGTTTGCCCACCCCTGCTATAGGTGCAAATTTCGGGAGGTTGAGTCACAATGTTAATCCCTATTGCCGACACTGCTGAGAGTTCCAGGAAACCGTGGATCATGTGTGCTATTATAGAGTGCCCCGAGCAGGCGGACCACAGGGTGGATCATTTGCTATTATAGAGTGCCCTGAGCTGGCGGACCACAGGGTGGACCAGTCGGGTAGTTTTCTTGATAGTGGCCGTTATGGCAGTTCACAGATGTCGAGGGACACGGCAAGTTTAATTTCACGGGCTATAAGAGACAAAGTCTCAGCCCGCATTTATAAGTGAGAGAGTCTAGACTCGAGAGAGAGAGAGAGAGAGAGAGAGAGAGAGAGAGCAAGAGAGAGAGAGAGCAAGAGAGAAAGAGAGAGAGCGAGAGAGAGCAAGAGAGAGAGAGAGCAAGAGAGAGAGAGCAAGAGAGAAAGAGAGAGAGAGAGAGAGAGAGAGAGAGAGAGAGAGCCAAGAGAGAGAGAGAGAGAGAGAGAGAGCAAGAGAGAGAGCAAGAGAGAGAGAGAGAGAGAGAGAGAGAGAGAGAGAGCAAGAGAGAATCCATACATTCTCTGAGCTTATCTCTTACTTTGTCATTTTCCATTGATGTTCAAATAATAAATATAAAATATTTCCACCCATACATCGTTATAGAACGAAATAATTTAAAAGCAGTGATTAGTGATTCTATTCTACTTAAAATAATAAAAAACAAAAAAAAAACTTAAATTACCTTCATAGTCTATCTCATCTGAACAATGTGAATCAGTTCCATACGATCCAATACCGAACTTTGTGCTGTCACTGTCACAACTGTCAGAGTGACACCCACTCCCACCCGTGTCATCCAGTACAGTGCACATCGCGTAGAGATATGTTCAATGCGCGCACAACCAAATAGTTCCTAAGTCACGATCATTAATGGAACAAAAAAAAAACAAAATAATTTAATACACATAGGCCTATGTAATGTTTACTCTATACATCCAAATAATAACTAATGACGAAAATAGAAAATAAGAACATTTTCGCAATTGCCAAAATAATATGATTTTTCTTCTTAAGATTATTTTGAGGAGAAAGTTTGATCCGGTAAATTAGTAAAGAATTCAGCCTTCGCAAAAATAGGGTGAACAATAATGGTGTAAAGTGTAAAGACTTGTCACCTGATTAAGTGGGCTAAAGTACCATCAGTTTCATCATCACTGATGTGGTCTTCGTTTTGTATAGAGTGTTGGATGATTGCCAGCGAGGTCAAGGCCACATTACCTGTACATGAACAATCATGACCGTAAAGGATGACGTAAAAAACACATACTACTTGCTTATTTACTATACATTTTACGTCCAATCGAGGTCATGTCTAATAAATCTAACAGTCAAAGTGCGTACGATTCTATTAGTTACAATTATTTACAATAAAAACAAATTGTAATATATATATATTCATGCCCAGGTACGACGAGAGGGGAGGGTCAGGGGGTCATTGCCAGGGGACCCGCATCTGTAAGGGGGGCCCGGCCGCCCCGACCATGTCAATTTTTTCACGACTCATTGTTTATTAAGGGGCCCGCAATGATGTCCTGCCCTGGGGCCCTTGTTGGCTCTCGGCGCATCTGTTCATGCCCGTTAATCTCATCAGCAAGAATGTTCTTTCAGTAAGTTGATGTTATGCACATTCAGGACCGTAGCGTGCGGGGGGGGGGGTAGGGGGCCGGGCCCCCCTGCGCTTTGACTGGCCCCCCATCTGCTTATTTGTTCTTCTTAGTAAAATGTATTACCTGCCCCTTCCCCTGCTGTAGAATGTCTGGCCCCCTGCTGTAGAATGCCTGGCCCCCTGCTGTAGAATGCCTGGCCTCTGCTGTAGAATGCCTGGCCGCCTGCTGTAGAATGCCTGGCCCCCTGATGTAGAATGCCTGGCCCCTGCTGTAGAATGCCTGGCCCCCCGCTGTAGAATGCCTGGCCCCTGCTGTAGAATTTTCACGCTACGGGGCTGTGCACATTACATATGCTTACTTGAAAGTCCCAGCATTGTCAGAGTCTATTACTTTATTAGTATACATCCGGTGACACGCGGTGACTATGGCAACTGCTACGCAACTAATAAGGCCTCTTTGATTGCATTATTATAAAAAAAATAATCTGCATATTTTTCAACTTGATTGAGATCTTTTTTTTTTGAAGAAATCTAGATACAATAAAATGCTATCAAATAAAATAGTTTTGCTTAAGTTAATTTTGTCATTTATATATATATAACGTTTGTGATTATTATTTACTATATATTTATCATAATCTAGATGTTTTTTTTTTTCATATTTTTTATGGATACTTCTTCAAGATAGTAGTTGGCAGCTGTGCTTCTAATACTCCACACATACATATTTACAAAACCTTCTCACGTGCCGATGACGCAATACGTATGAAGTTATTTTAAATTTCTGCACTACACGGACTGTTTCCTAAATTACCCATAACCAACAGACACATTATAACATATTACTATGAGTTAGTGAGACAAAGAGAACGATGCACTTACCATATTAGTATATCGAACAATATTCAAATAATTCAACATGTGTTGTAAAGCTTTAACACAATCTTCAACTATTAGGCCTACCGATGTGCTAATAAACAGTCAATTAAAAAAAAAAACAATAACAATGACATTAAACTTCGGGAATTCCAAATATTACATTTGTGTACATATCAAGGGCTAATTATAGACACAACTATTGTCAATCCAGTACATGTGTATATTTATGTGCACAGAAAATAGGTCAGTAGCACAACCTAGTCGGTTTAGTTTTATTGATAAAGAGAATCATCCTTTTAATTTTTTGTTGATATTTCTTTTAAATGGAAAAACTAAGCAGCGTTTATAACATTGCTATAAACGAGTTTTAACCGGTTAAAAATTTACCTGGTTTGAAAGAAAAGTAGAACGTATTTACAAACTTATGTTGATATCTGGTAGCTCCAGTCGCAACTATAAAATATCTCGCTACTGACTTAAAATACAATGACGGCAAGTCGCGATTCTGTAGCCCAGTGGCATATTTTTGGGGGAAGGAGGAGAGGGAGGGTGGAGGGGGGGCGCTCTGACAAATTTCATATTGGGGCCCAATTTTGAAGGCCCTAAGCAAAGTACATTATAAGGGCCCTATGCAAGATACTTTTGAAGGGTCTTAAAGAAAGTACTTTTGAAGGGCTCACAGCGAGGTATTTTTGAAAGGCTCTAGACAAATGTACAATTGGTGGACCCTAGGTAAAATACTTTGGGTGACAAAAGTACTTTGGTGGGTGGTGGTGGTGGTAGTGTCGGGGGGGGGGGGAGAAGGAGGATTAAACGTTGGTGCAGATAGACGAAAACATTTTCAAAGCTGCTGCTCGCGCTAATACGTGACCCATGATAACCTTTAACAAGGTATAGCCCACAAAAGTTAAATCATTTTGACCAGGTTATTCGACAAACGCTTGGTTGTTACTATGTATAATAAAAACGACCTATTGGGCAGTGGGGGGGGGGCCGGGGCGGGGGGGGGGGGAGAAGGCGGGGAGACTGACAGTTGCTAATTTGTTCCCAGCCTTAAGAAATTCACAGTTCGCCCAAATCATTAGTGATGAAGATGAACTGTCAAAAGATATATAGCGGATTCCGCTTAATTGGGACACCGCTTAATTGGGACAGCCGCTTATTTGCGACAAATCTCAAAGAAACCAAACCAAGAAGCCAATAGTAAATGTGTATGTTTAATTGGGACAGCCGCTTAATTGGGACGAAAAGCCTCGGTCCCGATGTGTCCCAATTAAGCGGAATCGACTGTATTACATTTGTATGTTTATCATGTTTGTTTTGTACACGCACTAGATACATCTCATCGTTTGACAACACTTTTTTTTTTCTTTTATAAGCTTTTGTTCGCCAATAGTATTGCTGGTCGCAGATATATTTATCGAACTGAAGTTAATGTTTTGTGTGATTTACTCTGTCGAGATTTGGTTTTTGTGCCCATGTTTCTAGTAGTGCGAGCTGCATATTACGGCGTTCTGTGCGAATAGAAATTTTTTTCGTGCCATCCTCCAAATCTTAAAAATACGAAACAACTAATGATTAAAAAAAAAAACGATATTTCAGCGCCCTCTATCCTATTTCAGCGCCCCTATCCTATTTTAGCGCCCCCTATCCTATTTCAGCGCCCCCTATCCTATTTCAGCGCCCCCTATCCTAGTTCGGCGCCCCCTATCCTATTTCAGCGCCCCTATCCTATTTCAGCGCCCCCTATCCTATTTCAGCGCCCCCTATTCTATTTCAGCGCCCCTATCCTATTTCAGCGCCCCCTATCCTATTTCAGCGCCCCTATCCTATTTAAGCGCCCCTATCCTAGTTCGGCGCCCATATCCTAGTTCGGCGCCCCTATCCTAGTTCGGCGCCCCTATCCTATTTCGGCGCCCCTATCCTATTTCAGCGCCCCCTATCCTATTTCAGCGCCCCTATCCTATTTCAGCGCCCCCTATCTTATTTCAGCGCCCCCTATCCTATTTCGGCGCCCCTATCCTATTTCGGCGCCCCTATCCTATTTCGGCGCCCCTATCCTATTTCGGCGCCCCTATCCTAGTTCGGCGCCCCTATCCTATTTCGGCGCCCCTATCCTATTTCGGCGCCCCCTATCCTATTTTAGCGCCCCTATCCTATTTCAGCGCCCCTATCCTATTTCAGCGCCCCTATCCTAGTTCTGCGGCCTGGGCTTCAGCACAACCCGCAGTACATTTCCTTACATTTCTGAGTGCGAGGCCCGATCTACAAAACAGCTGTGATGAATTTTATTCCACATCCAGCTTGTATTCCAAGTTTGTTTGACAGTCTTGTGATTGACCTCACTAGACTGGGGCCCAATAGGCCTTTATGGGCCGCCAAAAAAGGCCATGTACACATGTGTAATTTTAACACGGTAGTTTAAGTGACCGAACCTGATGTTTTATTCCTTGGTCCACATCCCTTACCCCATCCCTTGCTCCCCGTCTCTCCCCCCGTCCCGGTAAAGTGTGTTCAGTCAATCGCAACTGCCTCTAAAAAAAAGTGTAAAGTGTTTATTGACGTAGTTACATCATCATCCTGACTAAGGTTTAAAATTAGATCTTTCACTTAAAAATTTAAACTAGATTGATTTTACAAATTGTTTACGAGCTCCGAGTTTTGACTTCACAAATATAGACACTGCTATTGGTGTCAAGGCAGGTTGTTGTAATAATAAAGGGCGAGACGATAAATGTAAACCTACCCGACCATGCGATTCAGACTGCATTCTAATGTCACTGCTATAAATATACTAACATTATCTTTTAATAACCGTACTAAAACGTACAGCAAATGCGCTGGGTAAGCCACGCTCTACGCGTTGTACAACGTCAGAGTAAAATGAAATACTATCTCTAGACCCCATACCAATGGCTGCCGATGCGTTTAAAGAGCCCCCCCCCTCTCCACAGTGTTCTTTTTATTTAAAATAAATAATAAAAAAAAACGCGACGAAAATCGTCTTTTATTCACTTGAGTAGACCATATAAAAATCATCCTTTCCTGGAAAAAAATTCATCTCTATCAGTAGCTTATTTCAGGAACGCAGTGGCTTCGGTTACGGCCGGCCGTAATCCGTATTTTTTTTCGGGTAACAGCCATAGATGTTTCTCCACACCCTAACCCTATCCCTAACCCTATCCCTATCCCTAACCCTAACCCTTATCCTAACCCTATTCCTGACTCTAATATACTGGCTGTTACCCGGAAAAAAAATACGGATTACGGCCATATTCCTAACCCTAACCACTTCGTTTCAGGAAATATACTCTCAATTCTAATACGAACTTTGAATATTTCTATTCACGTTCGGATTACGTTGAGAAGTAAAACCAATATTTCGTTCATATTAAAAGTTATTCGAATTTTTTGCCATTGGATTATTATAGTATTCATATAAAGTTTAGGTTTTTCTTTTAACATTTTTGTTGGGTCACCCTTAGGTTAAAAAAAAACAATTAAATTCCATTTTCAGACTTGTTTATACCCATTAACTGAAACTGTTTACATAGTGCTATTGTTACATACTTAACATGACCAGAATCGGACCTTCTAGTTCATTCAAAAGCTTAAAACTCGAACATCTTGGTATTAATACAAACATTCCTTAGACGTTTGCAATATGAACCAAACGTGTTTTGAGATTTGACGCGTATTTTTTTCTGAAACCCGCCATTATAATTTATGAATTTCAATTGCTAATTTTTCATTTATAAATAAAATGTTTCTTTTTTCATTTCAATAATTTAGTGAATTTATATCCAAGCTTGTGCCTTGAAATGGAGAGCAAAAACTGTTAAATTTATTATTAAAAAATCAAGTTTTTGATGATGTAAGAACGGAATAATTTTTTTAGATGATTTAATTTTTTAAAAATGTTAAAGCCAGAAAGACCCAAGATTTATTTTTCTAAATTTTTCAAATTAAAACCAAAAAAAAAAAAAATTGGCCTCAAAGTCATAGATCTTGCTGGAAAAGCCAAGTATTGTCGGCCCTGCACAGAAAACAGTTTCCAAGGGGGGCACCATATAGAACAAAGGTAAATTGAGTTGCATAAGTTTGCGATTGGGCTCAATGTGAACATATAATAATGGAGTCGTAAAGGTGAGTGTTATGGCTCAAAATGGAGAAATCCATCAGTGGTCTCCACTTTATCATCCCAGGGAACTTAACATCAATTATATACAAAGTGGGGGGGCCACTTGAGAAACTGTCCTGAGGGGGGGGCAATATTTTCTATTGCGCCCTAGGCCTTATATGACCTAAATCCGCCTCCGGCTAAACTTCACAACACTATATGCATGTCTAGACACCATTTAATTATCGAGTCTATGGGCATCGCTATAGTAATAGATAGTCCATAATTTTAAAAAAAAACACAACTAAAGGTTGTCAAGCCCTGTGCTACACTTTCTTTAAGCCATCCAGGACTACACAATTCATTCAATCAATTCAACAACGACACTAGATCATCAATAATCTATATATATATATATATATATAACGCACATTGCTTTTTCTACATCCTGATAAACAATAAAATCAATACAAATCAACAAGAAAATAAACCCACCTTCGCGAGGAAAACGTATCTTTACTGATAAGCCTTATGTATAATCTTTTTACTCCCTGACATATATAAACATCTGCACAAATATACACATTTCTATTAAAATATCAAATGTAATACACACACACACACACGCGTATATATACACACATACATACACAGAGTGGGCCAAAAACATTGCGTAGACGGTAATACAATTATATCAAAGTTTGTTTAGCTGAACGCTTAGAAAAAAATCGTTGATAAGCAGGGAGGACACATTGAACAGGATTTCTGATTGGCTAAATACTTTGCAATCAAAATTACATGAAACAATACAATTAATTAAATTATATTTTAAAATAATTCGTATGTTATATGATGTTCTAACTTTTTTTGGCCCACCATATATATATATATATATATATATATATATATATATGTATATATATATATATATATATATCATTGTAAATTGATAATAATAAGTGGGTAACAAATACAGCTAGAAAATAAACTAATACATACAAATTGAAATAAATCATTTTTTGTAGAGTCAAAAATCTTATTGGTAAAAATTAAATAAGTTAAAAAAAAGTCATTCTGGCAGGATTAAATACAACTCGGTATAACTCGGTATAAAACAACTACAAAAATATATTGTAATAAAAATGTATTAGTTCTAATGCAAAAGAAAAAAAAATGCGCCTTTTCCAATTTCCATGGACAGTTATTTCAACAACAATATAAAAATACATTTTAGACAACAACATTATAATTTTTAATATATGTCTTAATGAATAAAACTTTTTAATTTAATGCCTTAGCTAATAGTAAGATTTATCTGTTTTTTAAAAAAAAAAGTGAAAATATACATACATAATCAAGTTACATATTTATTTGACAAAACAAAAAAAAAACTATGTAAGCTAAATCGTTGGTATAACTATAAATTATAATAACGGCCAGTAGTTTTAAATGCAAAATATAAAGTCAAACAATAATTGTTTACAAAATGAAATCCAGTATGAAAATACATCGTCTTCAGATTATAGACGAATTATTTCTTTCATCTACATTGTTGACAGTATTTGCCTTAACAAGACATCAACATACAACATCTGTGTCGTTGAGTAGGCTAGAGCTAGCCATAAATTTCTTGGGACTATATCAAAAAGCAATAACTAGAGTGACTTTTGTGACAGACATACAAGTCGAGCTTTATGGAAGGATGGCTGGGCGGTTTAGTGCAATTGGCTGATTTTTTTCCAGGTTAAATTTTATTTCAAGTCAACCAAGTTATCTGACTTAAGGTGGGGAAGTAAAGTATGCTGGGTGTTGTACTAACCACACAATCCCTTCATATGTCGAGGTTATAGAAACAGATGAATTATGCACATCATCTGCCCCAACGATCCATTAGGCTTAGGGAACTTTACATTTATTGAAGCACATAACAGCATTTCCCCATTAGTTTTATTCTCATACTAACTCTATAATATTTCTTCTCCAATTTGCGATAGCCAAGAGTTATATCAAACTAAACGAAATAAAATTTTACAAAAGATACACACAATAAGTGATTATAAAATTATATATAAAACTGATTTAACGCTGAAAATGGGCCTATTTATGCTGTATTAAAAATTGTTCAATATTTGAGCATTAAAGTGCACACCCCATAAAGTGTGCGTAATACTGTACAAAAAAAATGAGAAAATTTACTGTCTAGAATGAGCTTATGAATTGATCTAGGTTTGAATTAAATGAAATATATGATGACAGTAACCGTTTGACATGTCGTACTTAAATGAAATATATGATGACAGTAACTTTTTGACATGTCGTATTTAAATAAAATATATGATGACAGTAACTTTTTGACATGTCGTACTTAAATGAAATATATGATGACAGTAACTTTTTGACATGTCGTACTTAAATGAAATATAAGATGACAGTAACTTTTTGACATGTCGTACTTAAATGAAATATATGATGACAGTAACTTTTTGACATGTCGTACTTAAATGAATGACATGAGAAACATTAAAATCTAAATAAATTGAATAATGCCGATTTATTAAAGCAAAAATGGTTTCCTAGCTGTTTGAAATCAGAAACGCATATATAACGCCATCCCATAGTAGAAATAGATGTTAGGTAACGATAATGATTAGTTAACTGAAAAAAAATAATCTAAACTGTAACAATGATGGTATGTTGCAATGTAAATTGCGCTCTTAGACTAATAACAATATACAATGAACGCTCTCTCTATTTCCTTAGCCTAAAAACAAGAGATTTAAAGTAGACTTGGCCTTACATTAGATATCCCCTACCCTCAACATAAGACATTTTGATATTCATTCATTTGAAAAGTCTGTTGTTCCCATGGTTATTAGTTAGGCGCCTGTACATTGCGGCTTTACTTCAACCAATGCATCGCCTTGATGATAGAGAAAATCAATGTGTATAAGATAGATAGCTGAGTTTGATTTTAGGAACAGGATTTTAAGTTTGTAAAGAATTGTCTATAAGATAGATTCTATAAGGTTCGATAACAAAATTTTCAAAGACTATAATTGGAGTATTACATCTTTTGATTTTTCTTAGCTAAAAAAATGATATTTTTCTAACAGTAGCTGGAAAAAACAGTGTTTTTAAAAATAAGCGAATAATAAAACATACGAGACTCTTTTGAAGTATTGTTTTTTTAACTTATATTCCGGACCAAAATTTGCACAAATACTCTTTGTGTCTCCTTTTCTTTATCCTAAAACCAGGAGTGGAGACATTTGTACCATTTGCGGCTATTTTTCCCCTGTGAATTAAAACAACGTTGCACGAAGGGGCACCGAATACCAACAGGGGGGCCCCGCTGCAGGCTTTGCACGTCCAGGCAGTGTAGCTGTAGCACAGCTCTTGCGTCACGTGACCAACAGTGGTACTACTATCACATCGCCCTGGATCTCTGACTATCCAACGCCCCACCGATATTTTTTTGGGTCCCCCGTTAGGGTGCGAGACAATAATGACAAGGTCACTTAATGTCCACTGAGATGTGACGCAGCTTTTAAACTCTTTCTTAGTCCGCTTCATTCTGTCATAAAGTGAGCAAAAAAGCTTCTTAAAAGTCTTTAACCTCTTTTTCAGTTTTTTGGCAATCTGCATATGCAATGTTTTACACAGGAGAACGCAAATGTCACTTTTATCGTCTTGAAATTCTATCCCCGTTATTTGCAAACATTCGCCACGGCTTTGTTCGTCGTCATAGTCTAAGACGCATGAAAGGTGAGCACTTTTATCGGAAAAGTACTTTCCGAAATGCCAAGTCGTCACTATATGAATGGTCCTCTCTGCCTCATTGGCGCTGCTAAGTTCAACTTGTATAATTCTACCTGTGGCGGACGCTGTTAATTTTCCTGTAAATTTCAACAGAACTGTCAAAGGGATCAATGCCATGACGAGCTCATAGACATCCTTCCTGTTGTACTTGTCTGGCAGGTAGTGAGAGGCGACACTCTTGTGTTTTTCATTGTGGAAGGAGTGGCTATTGTAAGCAAAGTCGTGGACAGAGACGACGTCATCGGGACATCTCTCACAGTGTGGTCCCTTGTCTTTATAAAGTTCTGTTGAAACTAATATAAAAATAAGAGATCTTTTTTAAAACCTCAAACTTACATAAAATGTACCTGAACTTATACAATTTTAATCGATATTTGCGTCAGTCTATGGTTTACATGGTTATATCGTTATTAAGGCACAGGATTAAAGATACAATCTGGGTTCTGCGTTAAGGTGATCCATATGTAAGGCTTCTGCAAGTTTGTTTTTTTTTTTTATTATTATTTAAGCTACACTAGCCATTTTTGGCACATGCATACAACATACCAATTAATTAACAAAGAAATAAAAAAAATATATAAAAAAAAATATTTAATATTTCCAAAATAAAAATTGGAGAACTGTCAACAGTAGATATAAAAATAAGCATGCAAAATTTAAGCTTATGTATTAAGTAGTTTTTGCGAAAGTGTCGAAAAGGTACAAGATTTTAAAAAAAATGTGATTTTGAGAAAAACGCAAAAAAAAAAAAATGTCAAAAGCCTCTGTTAAACAAAAAACATGGCCTATAAAAGATATTTTATGATTGGACCGTGATAGTAAGCCATATTGTAATATGAATAAACAATTTTAACAGTATAAAAATCAGCAGAAAAGAAAATCGACTTTTTTTTGTCGGGACTTCCCTGTTCTATTTATAGACGCCTGGGTTACCTTAAATCGAAAGTGAAGAATTAAGACAATAGTATTCCAGTTTAAAATACAGTCATGAAAAAATCGGATCCGCCCGAAACCAAACAATAACCTAGCCTACCACTCAAGCCTAAGGGGATGCAACTCTATGATACAACTAGTAATAAATAGTAGGGAGCGACCGAAAATCGGATCGGTATCGGACCGATATTGGCACTATCGGTTAATATCGGATCGGCCGATTGTTGTAGGGAGCGACCGATAGTCAAACCGATATTGATACTATGGGTTAACTGTCGGATCGGCCATTTTTTAGCTGCCTATACATTGTTTTTTTTTTCACAACAGAGTTGCAGAAAAAAATCAGTAAATAACCCAATTCTATAACCATATCAGACAAGATTTAAAAAAAAAAGGAAAAAAAAAACCCGTACACAGAAATTGTCATGTCTACATCAGAGATATGACCTTGAAACAATAGGATTGGCATTTCTTAATTCTAATGTATGACCTTGAATGATACAATTAGTGAACATCTGTGCGTATTTTTTGTTGGGATGAGAAGTTGGGGGGGGGGGAACAAGACTTACGTGTGGGCGAAGTGTCACGAAATATGACAGGGAAGGGGTAAGCATGGGTTGACATACGTCATTAGCTGTAACAAGAGAAAAACACGTGTTTGGCATTGTTGTTGATTTAAAAAAAATATCGCTATCTGGGGGGGGGGGGGTAAACAAGACACGCGTGGGCGAAGTGTTACAAAATATGTGAACATGGGTTGAAATACGTCATATAGCACGAGAATAACACGTCTTTGGCATTGTTGTTGCTTAAGGGGCTGTCCATTAATTACGTCAACAAAATAGGGGGGAGGGGGTCAGAAAATTTTTGACAATTGTTGACAAGGGGGAGGGGGGAGGTCAAGAAAAGTTGACGTCAACAATGTTACTTTTTTAAATTTAATATAATTCCTTAATAAATAGGAAAATTAAGCAGCGTTTGTAGTTCTGTGTTACACACTCGCTTAGCATTCAGTATTTTAATTAAACTAACTATATTCCTACTAATTGTGCCACATTAACATTTTAGAAGCCTTCTTTTTTTAGGGGGGGGGGGTAATCAAATGTTGACGTAATTTTATTGGGGGGGGGGGGGTCTCTGGAAGTTTGACAAGTTGTTGACAAGAGGGGGGGAGGTAAAAATCGCCAAAAATTTGTTGACATAAATAATGGACAGCCCCTAAAAAGAAAATATCGGTATCGGTATCGGTATCGGTAAAATTGCTGGAGGAAAATATCGGTATCGGACTATCGGTAAAAAGGCATATCGGTCGCTCCCTAATAAATAGCAATGAGACCAGCGATGTATATATTTTAGTTTGTTCAGCGTAGAAATCCACATCGTTAAACCAAATAAACTTCGTATGCCACATTCTTTTAACCATGTTAATAGAAGTTGTTAATTTATTTACTGCAAAATAAAACAAAGAATTTCTAGTGAAATGTTAAGTTAAGAGTTTGAAATTCATTCAGCGTCCTTTCTACTATCTGAGCTATCCAGTGAACAGGTGATGTTCAAGAAACTTTGGGTTCACCATTTGCAAAACTCATCCTTTCTGTTTTCTTATTTCTTAGTAAAAGTTAATTTAAGTCATTCTCTTGTATGAAATCTTTTATTTGTGGGGCCTTTAAACACATGGCCTATAGTTTCTAATAATTAAATTTGCAACTTTCTGCTTTTAATTTATAAATCCACCATGTTCTTCTTTGACAGCTTGAACAAAATATATGGGTCAATTATTAAGAGCAGGGTGCATTATTTGTTTTCTATGTGATAGGTCCAAGTTCTTGCGATGATGGCAGTTCCTTAATGAGAAGTCCTAGCTTCACTGTCCCACTCACATAAGAAACAGCAATTTTTCCTACAAACCAGAACAGGCCCATGTTATTTATCGTTATAACTTTAAAGCCCGCACAGATCTACCACTTGTGGCAATTGTATTTAAATAGGCCTAAAACGAGTTGAAGTTTTCCCCTCTGTACAGAAGAACAACCTAAAGACTTAGTATTAAAGCATCTATAAACTGACTCCATTGTTCTTGTGTATGAGTTTGGCCGAATGTTTCAAAAAGGCCATTTACATCAATACACAATTTTATAGAATTCTCTCTAGAGAAATGTTTTTCCAATTATTTATGACGAACATAAAAAAACTGAACGTGGTGTCATACGCTAAGGCATATTTAGTTATAGACTGTATTCAAAAATATTACTAGTAAAAAGAATGGGAAAAAAAAGTTAAAAATAGCACTTGTTTCCATATTTCTCGAAAACTGTGTGAGATAGAAAAATGTGCTATGTCATTTCTGAAATCACCTACTTTTAATTAGTATATATCTATTTATCCATACATTCATCACTACCTCTATCTATCTATCTATCTATCTATCTATCTATCTATCTATCTATCTATCTATCTATCTATCTATCTATCTATCTATCTATCTATCTATCTATCTATCTATCTATCTATCTATCTATCTATCTATCTATCTATCTATCTATCTATCTATCTATCTATCTATCTATCTATCTATCTATATACACATATACACACACACACACACACACACATATATATATATATATATATATATATATACCTATCTATCTATTTATCTGTATGTCTGACTTTCTATCAACCAATCAATCTATCTACCTATCTATCTATCTATCGGTCTGTATATCTGTCAATCTTTTGTCCAGGAAAACAACTAAAGTAGTTAATACAATAATTCATTACTTTCTGGAATGATATTTTCTGGTGTTGAACTGTTCAGTTCTGGTTCCATCTGCAGCTAGACTAATTACTCATCAGATCTATTCTGTTAAAGATAAAAAAAAAATACCGTGACAGCTTTTTTTTAGTTTAACAGCTATTAAGTCACAAGTATCTAGTTGTATTTATGTACCAGCTAGTTTTTATTTAATTGTGCTAATTATTTATTGATTTCTCCTTTAAATTATTAATTGATCTATAACACTTCATTTAGTCATTCAGTAGTTATTGATTAAAACTATGAACATGTAGAAATTTTAAATCCTCTAATTTGTTCAGTAATTAATAGTAGGATACTAAAAAATATGAAGTCAAACTTCGTTTTTCGAGTAACATTGGCTAAGAGTATTTCGTAAGAGGTTATCTGTTGGCTTATCTTAATTTGTCTAGTATTGTGTGGCTTAACGCGGAGCTTATCCAGTATCAGTAGCGTGTGTAATCTGCTTCACCATAACAACTGAGTGCTGCCTTCGGCCGCTGTCAAGAGGAAAAGGGGAGGGGGGTGTAATATAAGCCTCAATGCAGTTAAACGCCTTTTTATTTAAATTATCCAGTGTGCGATTTAAGTAAACAAGTATTAAAAATATTTTTTATCTTTAGCAGTAAATGTGTTCCTTCTTTTCTTTCTATCTTTCCAAAACCGATACATTTGAAGGCAACGTCACAGAATGCTTATTTCAAAAAACCGTTGTTCATGTGTTGAGTGAGCTTATCATTCCCACTCCTGAAATAAGTTAAGACTATGTTACACCGGATGTATTAAGGCTTTTTTATATTTTTCTACATACAGGGCGGGCCTTACGAATTCCGAGGCCCCTCTTCTAATATTTAAAAGCCTGTGACAAGAGCCATGGCTGATAGTGATATGCTAAATGTAAATTGCGGGCTCACGGCAAGGCGCAGGGCCCAATATGGAGCAATCGGTCAAATCGGCCTAAGGCCGGTCCTGTCTACATTATCCGGCTTTTGATATTGTTAAACGTATTTGTATTCAATAAACCTTTTACCACTGACGCCAAAATGGAAAAAAAAATAAATGAAAAACCTTTTAAGATATTATATCAGTTGCTATTGACTGAGTCTCAGTCATGCTAGATAGTCTAAGACTAAGAGGATTTTTATCACATATGAATGATGTTATGGTCTATTCGACTTAAGACTACAGTTCTCAGAAACCGAAGACGTCATTTTATTATCAACATATTTAACAAATTAATTGAAGTACGTGTACATCTTCAATGTGACTATAATTAATAAAATATAAAAAATAGTAATTCAGCTTTTAAAATAACATTTTTCTAAGTATAAACGTAATGTGTTATTCAGTAAATCAGAATGGACATAACTTGTCAGGCTCTCTTTACTTTTCAGCTGTGACTTTGAAAGAAGAAATGATTTAGTTATGAACTGAGGAGGAACTATAAGCCTAATTAAATTCTAATTCGATATTAAAAGTTCTGGCTGCTGAGACATACATGTACTCTGCACTGGGCTATATAACAAAAGTTCTAAATAGCCTCTCCGTCAACATGTTCAGTCCAACGTGGATTTAGTACTGTCACCAACTTATTAACCAACGAGGGAACCAACTGCATGTTGATTTAAATTTACTGCTCACTAAAACAGAGCCGGCATTCATAGAATAATGTCACTGCACAAATTTCACCAATTTCATTAGAATAAATATGTTATATGTGAGAATTGAAAAAGTCATTAAATTACAATAATTTAACGTGTATTGTTATATAATCGTGTTATTTTGTATGACTGCATTGACGTATAAAATCATTTTATTTTATCGTGCTCCAGTGTGTCTTATTTCTTTTATGTGCAACAAAATATTTATAAATTAATAAATTACAAATTTATGGATACTCATATTATAAGCGTGTACAATTTTGGTCTATTGTTTGTTCGAAAAGGATAGGCAAAAAAGTTTAAGAATCACTGATCATAATAAATAAATAAATAAATATATAAATATATATATATATACACACGCGTTTATGGTCTCTGTTCTAAGTCGAAAGTAGAGAATTAAGAGCTAATACAACAGTATTCCAGTTTAAAATACAATCATGAACAAAAAATCGGATCTTCCCGAAACCAAAAAAAAATAACCTAGCCGACGATCAAGACTAAGGGGATATAACTCTATTAAAAGATTCTGAAGGGTACAGCTAGTAATAAAATAAATGCTGTCAAATAATAGACTTGGAAAGTTGTATTTCGACGTTCATTTAGAGAATTTCGACTATTGACCATATGTATATATATATATATATATATATATATATATATATATATATAGTATAATGTACATGTTTGTCATCTTATTTCTGGATAATTCTTCAAGAGAAACATTTGGCATCCCTGTTTCAGTCCCCACAATTACTCCAATGCATATAGCTAACGCGTCTGAAATGTCAAAGAGCTGCATACAAAAACTTATCCCAGAATGCACCCAGAGCCGGATTTACAATTTTAGGGGCCCTAGACAAACAAAAATTTGAGGCCCCATTTTGAAGAATATAAAATATTGCTAATTAATTTTTTAAGCTTTTGTAAACTACTCAACATTTTTGGCCCCCTTTTTTGCGGAGCCCTAGTCCATGACGTAGTAGGCCTATCTGTAAATCCGGCCTTGAATACACCAATAGTTTTCAAAGAAGTTCTACATTAAGTAAACACCTTATAAAAAGGAGTTGTCAGCTAGGTTACCTTGACCTACCTTTAGTTTAATCTTTCACATTAAGTATACAGAAAAGAACACTTACCTTAAGAAGACATCATGTATACAACCTATATGAATTGCCCAGTACTTCTCGTGCCTGCCGTAGACAGCCTTGAGAGATAAAAACACATTCCTAATAGTAAATAGTAACGTCTCAGGTATCTATGATCGTAACACACATGGTACGCAATAGATTATCGTACGTGTTAATGGGAAAATCCGTTGTTACGTTTAAAGAAAAAAAATTATATAACAAGACAAAAAAAAACATATTTTTTTCAAAGGATTATAAAATACCTAAAAAAAAGTAAAAAAAAAAAAAATAAATTCTCATCACTCGGAGATTAAAGTGTCAGTGTTTCAGTTGGTGATTAAAAATACGTGTAAAAGAGCTTTTTATGTGAAAGAGGATTTTATATATATATATATATATATATATATATATATATATATATATATATATATATAT
>JAGDYQ010000182.1:203391-213843 GCA_021962125.1 Bulinus truncatus | reverse complement strand
AGGGGGCATAAGGGAACTTTAATTATTAATTAGAAAAATGCTGATTTTTATTTCATCACACAATAACACGATAAATAAATTGTTTTTAATTGAAAACATCACACAGTAACCTAAGAGCTATAAAAAAAAAGTTTTCTTTGAAATTTTTATGGTCTTTTTCTGTATTTGATTTTATTATTTTGTACACAATTTATGCTCTAAAGAAAAGTAATTTTTAAAAAAAAAGCTTTTTTTTGGACAGAAGGTTTTTATTTTCAGTAAATTTTTTTTTTGTGTATAAATCTTTGAATTGGGATTAAAATTGGGAACTATATTTACCTAGAACAATAATCAGCTTATTATAATTCTATAACCAAACGATAATTATCTATGTTACAGATATTGTGTTACAACAGAAAAAGTTAACTAATAGAAATACCTAACTGTAGTCAATGACTTCTGTAAATAGTTTCCTAGACAAATCAATCTAAGTCTCTGACTGGAGCAGCCTACTGGACCCCATTCCCAAAGTGGCTCCAAAATAGAAGCAATTTTATGCTATATACAGCCAAGAGAGACTTCTCTAGGCCCAGCATTTGACGCTCGGCCCTGTGCATTTTAAACGCCAAAGCCTCTATGCAGTTTAACAGTTATTGCTAAGGCCGATCGTTGGGTGCCTTCCGTAACTCCCAAGCTCCAAAAGGGGCCGGAATTTTTAAGTTGGGGGCCCATCAAAGCAATGTTGCTGCTATCTGCGTACTTTTTAGTGATCTGAATCTTATTTTGTTATAATTTATACATTATCCATGCTGTAAAAATAAATTGTCTTGCCGTTTTTTTTTTTTCCCAGTATGTGATTTTTTGTAATGTTAAATTCTTTGATAAACGAATAAAAGGTTTTACATTAACTGCAGCTACTGCAAAGGAATTATGTGTATTATGTAAAGAAAACATTCCCCTTTTAAATTTCTGCTGAATATAAATGTACATTTTTAATCCATATAAATGATATAACAAAAATTACAAGTAAATTGTTCATAATTTATTATATAATAACTGTTTAATTCATTGTATTTGTATTAAGAATTACTAATTGGAGTTAGTATACCTATTACATTGAGTTACAATGCATATATATATATATATATATATATAAGAAATTTTACATTGCACCTTGAAAGATAATGGTTTATTGACTAACAAACTGATATTCCTGTAATGTACATAATAGCCACATTAGATAAATTATGTGAAAAATAATGGGTGGCTTCATTAGTGAAGACAAAATCTTGATTTGAACATTGTTTTTATTTCTGAAAATTAAATTAACTTTTCCAAAATGAAGTCGTGAAAAGATGCATCCAGAAATATTTAATCACATACTATAGTAAAATAACTTATATTGATTTATACCATTCATACAAATGTATAACCAAAATTACCTGCAGCTATGTAATAATGATTATAATACACTTTAGGATTATACTAGGACCTGCGCATTGATTATCGTCATAAAGCATTTGTCGGCAAACATTAGAGCTCATGACCCCATAACTTGGAAAACATTTAGCCGATGACTCAGGAATTGTTTTCTGAGTGTAATACCTCCAGAATTCTTCTTCAGTTAGCTGCCTGTACAGCATTACAACTTGAATGTACTGAGCATTAATCTACCCACAGGAATTTCATTGTTACTTCATTAGGGGTAAATTACCCTGGTTGGTTGACTGCAGGGCTTATTTCCCCTTTTCTTTTATTCTGGACAGCATTCAGGCGTTTAACCTTCTTCAGATATAACCATGGATGAAGATGTCTCATTTAAAAGAATGATTTTTTTTTTCATAAAAATGTTTATTTTTAGACTTTAAAATTATTTTTCTTCGGTAATATTTTGCATTGACTTTTTTTTAAAGTGAAATTTTTCAGTATTCATTGGTTCTGTTGGTCTACTCATAAGAAAAATAAGCGGAATTTTATTACATTAAAAATGTACATATTAATGCTCGTGTGTATCAAAAATATGGAAAGAAGAAAAAAAAAAGTATATAAATCTATAAAAAAATTAGCTTTGACTTTGTAAAAAAAAATATAGTTTTATTTTAGTTGCGTTTAATTTAAATTTCTTTGTATTCACCATCAGGTCTATGTTGGGCTGTGCATGTGCCAGAAAAAACACTCTTCTTAAAAATATTCCTTAAGAATATATATATATTTTTAATTCCTAAAATTATTGCACTGTTTCAACGGGCAAGAAATATAAATGAGACAGGCCTCCATTCCTTTTTTTTTCCCCACATCAAGTTGTTCAGATCTAGCAGTATTTTCTCTATTGAGATAAATTTATTATTTACCCCTTTTTTTTCTGCTCTCCTTTTGGTTTTTAAATGTCATGTCTGCCATTGAACAAAACATTCAATGCAGTTTATTTTGCCGCTGTTTACAAGATTTTAATTTATTTGTATTGGGCACGATAATATTGGGTCCTTACTCTGTAATTATGACCATTATTTCATTTTTGTAGATTTAATTTTGTGTTTTTTTGTAATTTTTCTTTCATTAGTTTTAAAATCATTTTGCAGTAGGGCTTAAAAGTCACTGGCAAGTGAGCACGTAGCGTATACTAGCCTGTACGTATAGTAGACTGTGCCTATAGCTGTCTGTATGTATAGTAGACTGTACCTATAGCTGTCTGTACGTATACTAGCCTGTATGTATAGTAGTAGACTGTATGTATACTAGCCTGTACGTATAGTAGACTATCTTTACGTATACTAGCCTGTAGGTACAGTAAGTAGACTGTACGTATAGCTGTCTGTATTTATACTGGCCTGTACGTATGTATACCTTCTGTGATTTTATTTACATATGACCGTATCTTATTTACATATGACCTGATGGCACTGTTAAAGCGACTGCGGTAGAAAAACAATAACAAAATTTCTCGCTAGTCCGTGAATTCTACAATGGCCTACTGTAATAAGCCCGGCTGCCACCATAAGTTTAAATAGCCGGGAACCCAGTGTCGCAGCGAAAAGAAAATAACGCATGCTTTCAACCGGCTTACCCTCTTTAAAGTTTTGAAGCTTTTTAGTTACTTTGATCCACGCCGCTGTATTTTCTTTTTTTTTCCAGATCAATAATGAACTTACACGCATAGATCCCTAATGGTTAACATACTGTGTGTGCTGATCATAGGCGTTGAGTGGGAAGGGGCGCAATGCCGTCGGCTAATCGTTGAAGTTGTTTTAATTTAATTTTTTTGTGTTGTCCGGGATTTAAAATTTGAAGATTAGAATATCGCGTTTGATAACCGTGCTGAGGAATGGAGCCAATCATTTCTACAATGATTGTTGTCTGAGGTGTGTACACCTCTTCCCCAGTGTACCAAAAGTTTTTTTTTTTTTTTTTTTTGAGATCTAAATTAAGGTTTTAACATTTGAACTGTACATCTGCCCACAGACACTCTGTTTAATGTAATAAAGTTTTTTTTTTTTTTTGGGGGGGGGGGATTATTCTTACATGAAGTATTGAAAAGTGCAACACATTTAAGGAAATAAAGTTTTCAAAAAATAAAAATGAATTATTTTGTTGGTGTTGTGTTTTGGTGTTGTGTTTTCTTTAGTTGAGGACTGGAGCTACCCCGACCTAATTAAATTGTCATGGTACTCAAGTCTTCTGATTGGGGCCAGGCTATGTTATCCATCTTGACGGTATCATACGTGGTGCCTACAACCAAATAAACAGAGCCGTCCTTAAGGCTCTCGAGGCCATCGGCACAGACTCTACAATCGGGGCCCTATGCAAAGGTGCCTATGGTGGCCCTATACTGTTGCCGTGTTATCAAACCCTTAAGAAGGGCTCCACCATTGGGACTTGTGTTGGGGTGAAACTGCCCAATGAATTTAAAAAAAAAAAGATCAAAATAACGTCATCAAATTATAAGTCTGCTTTCAAAGTTACTTATTGAGAAAAAGTCTAATGTAAATTTCCGGAGTTGGTGAAATTGCTGGTAGTATTGATTTCTATATTTATGTTTATATTAGTAACTAAATAAAAGAAATAGGATATACCTGGATATAATGTTCAGTCGACAGGCAAATAGACCTATTAGTATATTGATAAATATTGTTATTTTATGTTGCAGTAGATTGCTTGGATCTAGTAAGTATAGCTACTGAATAAGATATCTTTTTTTCTTCTATTAGTTAGGGCTTATTAAAAAATGTTATTAAATGTCACCAATTAGGTGGGTTAGTGTACTTGATGGCTCGTTTTGCTTTGTTGTGTGGCCTGCCACCTATTCAATTTCCAGAAAATATAACATAAAGGCAGAGCCGTTTGTATGTGTTTGGAGGCCTAGGCAAAGGAATTTTAGGGGCCATAGGAAAAGGCAATTTTAGGGGCCATTGGAAAACGCGATTTTAGGGGCCGTAGGCAAAGGTAGTTTTAGGGATCATAGGCCAAGGTAATTTAGGGGCCATTGGAAAACGCAATTTCAGAGACCATAGGCAAAGGTAAATTTGGGTGCCGTAGGTTAAAAATATGACAAGGCCTGGGCCTGCAAATCTTTATCTATAATATTGTTAATTAATCTGGGGGCCCCACTGACCCCAACAATCAAGTTGTTTTAGTCCGAGGCCCATTTATATTGCAACGTCTTTCCTTGTAGCGGGCTGGAGAGCAAGCAAGGCAGTTTGCTGGAATAGGAGTTTTACGTATAGAGAATATCCTTAAAAATGAACAACGGCAGTTGTCCCTATAGCCGGTCTTCTTTATAAGCCTATGGAGGGGGAGGGTGGGGGGGGGCTATTTATGTAGGACCACAAGCCAAATTTCTACCAGAATAAGCTAATTTTTTGGTCAAGATTTTTGTTTTACTGAGATTGACCAATTAATGCCACTTACAGGTAAAAGTACAGAAAATAACAGTTCCAGCCAGTGTACAAGTAAGTGGTCTAGACATAGATAACATTTTAAACTATATGTATTTATTATACTGAGGAGATGTTATCACAGTTTCAAACTTCTATGACGCTATGACAATATTCTATACCCACTCGCGTTTAACTTGTTATACGTTGTTTTGATTTCACGTTATTAACACATTTGTTGTGCTTTTTGTACCGATTCATCCCAATCTGTTAGGTAACGCATCGGCCTATCTAGAGATGAACAATATGACAAAATGGCTGGATGGACGAGGCTGTCTGATGATTGTCCAGCGCAACACGAGTTTCAATGGTCAGTTCTGCGTCCCAGACCTGGTTCCACCCTACAGCATGAGTGCTGTGTTAAACGACGAGCCCGTTGTGGCCGTAACCATTGGTAAATATTAGGGACTCTGAACCCCAAGTAACATTTGTATCGATTAACATTTTGTTTTAAACAAGTCCCTGAAACGACGGGGTCTTTATCTCCTACAATAAACAACTAATGGGGCGTTTTTAAACAGTGCCTTTCTTTCATATCCACCATTGACGATAGTGCTATGGCCAGAGAGGCACCACGGGAGACGTATGCAAGTGACTGGTTTGTGCTGCAGCAAGAAGACCCGATAGGCTATCTAATACCCACCCATACAGTGCCGTAGCAAGCTTAACTCGCGCCCGGGGCACAATACCTTTTTAATACCTTTTTAGCGCCCCCCATACGAAAAACGTATAATATTATATGTAAAATATACCATTTGGCGCCCCTTTTTGAGTAGCGCCCGGGGCATCATGCCCCCTTGCACACACCTCACCTCGCTACGCCTTTGCACCCATAGATTATCATTAATAACTGTAAAATCTTAAGGCTGCAATGTCCTTTTTTTAGATTCATTTATTTGTTGAGTTACATAGGACAGCCAGAATAGGGGGGTCCCGAATGCTGGGGGACAATATATAAAAGAGATATAACCGTTTGGTCAAGAAGCCATTCGCTTCAATAATTTCTTTTCTTTTATATTTATGTAACAGTTACAACATGCGTCAGCCAAATATGCTTCTCTTGTTTGATGTTGGTAGCTGGAGATTGGTACCTGATAGCCGCGTGGCGACTCATAAGCAGGCAGATGATAGCATAACCCACACACGGCTGGGGGAGGGGGGGGAAGAAGAAGGGACTGAATTGAATGTAACTAGGGATCTTTGGCCTTTATGGCAGTTCCCATATGTTGAGGGGTAACAGCGAGTTTGATCTCATGGGCTCTAACAGACTAAGTCTCAGCCCGTAGTTATAACTAAGAGAGTTCAGAGAGAGAGAGGGATCATGGAGGATGTATTGTGCCCAGGAAAAAAAATAATATATATATATATATATATATATATATATGATTGTCTTCAAACGATTCAAGACATGTGGCCCTCATAGATTTCCAATTTTTATGTTTTGTGAAAATTTCGGAAACAAAATTATAACTAGATCCCAGATTACATATCAAACTGTTATACTGAACAACAAGGCCGGTCTTAGACCTATTTGACTTATTGCTCCAAATAGGGCCCCGCGTCTGACAGGACCCCCCCCCCAGCAATTTACATTTAGCATTTCACTATCAGTCATGGCCCATGTCACAGGCTTTTAAAGATTAGAAGTTGGGGGGGCCTCGCAAGCATCCGTTAAATTTGGGCCCCGCTATTCGCAAGGCCGGCCCTGCTGAACAATGCTTACAACTCTCACAGACGGTTGCTGCCACCTAGAAGTTGTTGTAGACACGACACTGTCCCTGTTGAGGCTTCAGTACGTCGAGGAGGAAGGGTGTCGTAGAAAAGGGGAGATAAACTGCACTTTACAGAGTAAGTTATCGTTCTTTGTGTACGTAAAAAAAATCTGACGAGAAGTTGGCGACCCAGTGCAGAGCCGACGCTAATAGCTCTTCGATCTCTCACGAGCCCAATATAGTGTCAGATATTCGGACACTTAACCTCCCAGTTGCTGTAAATCAAAATATTCAAGCTGATATGGTCCAAGGTATTGAAGATAGTTCTGCCCAAAGTTTTTGAAGCTGGTACGGCCCATAGTATTGAAGCTGATACCTGACACATTAATGAAGCTGGTACGGCCCATAGTATTGAAGCTGATACCGTGCACATTAATGAAGCTGGTACGGCCCATAGTATTGAAGCTGATACCGTGCACATTAATGAAGCTGGTACGGCCCATAGTATTGAAGCTGATACCGTGCACATTAATGAAGCTGGTACGGCCCATAGTATTGAAGCTAATTCGGTACAAAGTAATTGGACCCTTGCAAATATTTAGGCTGCTTCTCCCCCTCCCCCTCAGTGGGGCTTTCATCCTATCTGCATAAAGACTCACAAATGTAGATTTTCATATAATCTTCCTCCCCCCCCCCCCCATAAAAAAAAGTAAAAATGGCTCATTTATGGGTATAATTCAACTAACTTTTAATTCAATGAAACACATACAACTACCAAGCAACATGTAAATATGGAAAAAAAAGAAAACAATTAAATTTTTTATCTTTTTTTTAGCTTACATGACTCTTTTTCTTACGTTTTTTACACTACTTATAATCAGGATTAAAACAAATACTAAGTATAACACGGATGTAATATTGGTTTTTTTTATTCATCACTGTTTTTCCCCCCAGCAAGAGAAGATTTAGAATCAGCATTTGGTAAGCAGTCGTCCTTACATCTTACAGACCTCACATGGATAGTGTTGTATTGTACCGTCATATCAAGAGCTCTGATTTTTATGTTTGACCATCAATGTTATATCTTATAAGAAAAAAATATATCAGATATTTACGGTTTTATATATATTGAAAAAAAAAAACAACTCTTGTCAAAAAATAAAAAAAGGGAGCAAGTCTTACATTTGTGAAAACATTTCTAAACTCATGCACGATGTTACAAAACAAATAAAACCCTGTATGGTCCAAATGTTACAAAACAAATGAAACCCTGCATGGTCCAAATGTTACAAAACAAATGAAACCCTGTATGGTCCAAATGTTACAAAACAAATGAAACCCTGCATGGTTCAAATGTTACAAAACAAATGAAACCCTGCATAGTGCAAATGTTACAAAACAAATGAAACCCTGCATGGTTCAAATGTTACAAAACAAATGAAACCCTGTATGGTCCAAATGTTACAAAACAAATGAAACCCTGCATGGTCCAAATGTTACAAAGCAAATGAAACCCTGTATGGTTCAAATGTTACAAAACAAATGAAACCCTGCATGGTTCAAATGTTACAAAACAAATGAAACCCTGCATAGTGCAAATGTTACAAAACAAATGAAACCCTGCATGGTTCAAATGTTACAAAACAAATGAAACCCTGTATGAAATTGATATTTACAAACAAATAAACTACCATGGTCAAATGTTACAAAGCAAATGAAACCCTGTATGGTTCAAATGTTACAAAACAAATGAAACCCTGTATGGTCCAAATGTTACAAAACAAATGAAACCCTGTATGGTCCAAATGTTACAAAACAAATGAAACCCTGCATGATCCAAATGTTACAAAACAAATGAAACCCTGCATGGTCCAAATGTTACAATACAAATGAAACCCTGCATGGTCCAAATGTTACAAAACAAATGAAACCCTGCATGGTCCAAAATGTTACAAAACAGTAAAACCACCCCATCGTTAAACGTTACAAAACAAATGAAACCCTGTATGGTCCAAATGTTACAAAACAAATGAAACCCTGCATGGTGCAAATGTTACAAAACAAATGAAACCCTGCATGGTCCAAATGTTACAAGAAATATCTGATTAGTGCTTGCTCTCTGTATTCAAAAAAAAAAAAAAGATTTCCCTTAAGTTGTTGATTTTCCTCTATGTGATATGATTCAATATTTGCCTACATTCTCTAGTCTTTGATTTATAAGTACACTGTTTTATTTAAACGTGACGTGGTGAAATAAAACAGTATTACAGGACTGTGAACTGTTGGGGAATAATCGTAGTTATTACTTGCATATCATTCATCAATCAACCCATCATTGAACCAATCAAACCATTTAACATTTTAAGCAGCAAAGATATGTAATTATTAAACTAATCACCTAACAGTCTTTAGTTCGTTTCCGTACTTAAAGATAGGTCACAATAAGCGACCAATCAACATAAACTCGTCTCCCTAAATTTACCTTTCTGCTTATGTCAGTGTTTCCCAAACCCAACTTCGACTGCATCTGCGTACCCAAGGCACTATATATTCGTGGGTCCTAAGCTGAGAAGGAAGCCCCCACGATTGAGTTTTTTGAGACTACACCATCTGGATCAATGATAGTAAATTGAAAAATTAAATTAACAATCTTAATCTATAATATTAATACTGTATAATGTTATTTGAATTGTTTTACACTAACAAACAATGTCATGTTTACTGATGTAGCAATACAAATTATTTATTTTCCACTATTGTAGGCCCTATTTTTGTTTGTAGGTCCAAGGCAAGGTGCCTAATAATTTCGGGATAATCGGACATTGTGCATACCCCCTCTTTTATCATCGTAATACTGAATACCCTTATTAAAGAACTTCCTTCTATTTTTACGGTCATGGCATCCCATAATTTTATTGTTTTTTCGCTTCTACCGAGTAATTTTCAGCCCGGTGTAGTGCCCCAACCCCCTTCCCCCGGGTCACACTGTTCCCACACTTTGTTTGGGGAGACACTGGTTGATGACAACAGATAGCAGATATCTATCATATCTATCTATCTATCTATCTATCTATCTATCTATCTATCTATCTATCTATCTATCTATCTATCTATCTATCTATCTATCTATCTATCTATCTATCTATCTACTCTATCTATATCTATCTATCTATCTATCTATCTATCTATCTATCTATCTATCTATCTATCTATATCTATCTCTCTCTCTCTCTTATATATATATATATATATATATATACATTTGTGTGTGAGTGTGTGTGTGTGTGTGTCTAGGGCCTCCAAAAACTTTGACGGCCCTGAACATGTTTGCTAACCACATTTGTGTTGATTAGTGTATTATCACTTGGCAGCTCACCGAGTCTCGATGCAAAGGTAATTTCAAAGTAACTAAAAACAAAGCAAGAAAAAAAATAAGACAAAACAACAGACCACAAGTCGGCTGAGCAGTTGATCCAATATTCATCAAATTCATCTTGAAAGCGTACGCACCCCACCCGCACCTCCCAACGCCACGCCACCCCTACCCTGAAATTGAATTGCCATTCCAGGGGCAGTAAGCGATCATCAAGCATGAACAAATTGTGAGGAACATGAAAGAGAACTAAAAAAAAAAAAAACAACACAAGAGTGACCGCGTCCATTCTACGGTCATTGGCATATTAACAAAAGAAAAGAAAAATCGTCATTTCTGTGGTGTTGTGGTGGTGGACAATACACCTCATCCTTTCCCCCTTTCCCCAACACTGACACACGCACATATCCACAGCAGTGACCGGCCGTTACAAAGAAAATCAAGCGAGGAGAATTGA